>ML780744.1:46513-80834 GCA_009831015.1 Picea engelmannii
TATTATCATTTAATAATGCGTTTGGTTTGGTTTGCAGGTGGGATTGGAGCTAGGGCTTGGAGTTGTTTGCAGGTTAAGTGGAAGCAATTTGAGCTTGGAGTTCTGCCCCTTTAGGCCCAGATTTCAAACCTATGGCTCTGATACCAGATGTAGTGACCGCCATTTAAATTAAACTACCATTGAATTAAAACGGAACATTAAATTTGAGATTTACTCAAAATTCACTTAATCTAGCATATTCACTCCCATATTTCAATAAATAAAATAACAATTTACATAACAATTTGCATAATTTACATAATAATTTAAATACCTCGCTCTGATGTTGTTGCTCCCTTCGCTTGAACCTATCCGCAGTAGCTTTCTCCTTAAGACACCCCAAAACCAACCACCCTACCGACTAGTACGCCTAGCCCTAGGACATCGATGGACATCCTAGCCCTCCAAGCCCAAAACCTCTTCAGCCCCGGTGCACTGTAAATCCCACTGTACCAACTCTCCCCCAAAACTCCCCGTTCTCCTCCCTCGTAGAATGCATGAAAAAATCAATGTCCCCCTCTCCCTAATCCTTCTCCTTCCCTTATGCCTCCTTCACTGCCCTCGCACATTCACTCCTCCACCAAACACCTTATCCCTTAATTAATGCCTCTATCCATCCATTTATTTTTATTTAATGGTCTTATCCTTTATTAAATATTTCCCTTTTACGTATGGGTTACGTTATCCCTTATGGGATACGTAACCCATTTAACATTATATTTCATTTTTTTAACCTTTAATTTAATACTTAATCAATTAATGACTCACTTAATAATTAATCATTCATTAACCCTTAATTAAAGAGTTAATCATACTTAAGCTAATCATAGTAAAAAAAATAATTAATTAATAACATATAATTAATTAAAGTTATGTAATAATTAATTATAATTTAGCTAATTTTTAGGATTATTTATGAAATTATTCACATTAATAAGTAAAGGGTCATTACATTATGGGGTTGCCGTGTTTGATTTTGAACCACCTTGAGTCACTACATATCGTTTTCACTTGGTTGTGGGCTCGTTTTATGTTATTGGTGTCTCTGAAGTTGGTTATGATGGATATTATGCCAAGAGTATTGATTTGCGGTTGATTTCTATTTCATGGCTTTGTTTTTATATCAACATTATTTGGTTGATTGGGAAAAACATGAGGTTTATGCCCTGCGTATTCTTGGTGTTATTATTGGCTAGTAAGAACTCTCTGCTCCTATGTTCATAATCTCTACTACATGGTGTGAATTGTCCCCCTGTCTTGCAAGGTATTGATGATATGGCTTGTGTGTCCACCGTGTTGCCTCGAAGGGTTCTGACTTGCCGTTGATGTGGTTGACTCCAGTCTCCCTGTGTTGGTTCCACTGAGTGAACCCTTGATTACTCAGAGCCCACCCTTGATTATTCAAAGCCCGATTTTGATAAATGAACCATTTATTTCCGGTTGGGTATATTGTTAACTTTTATGAGTTGGTGGAGTAGCATCGACAGTGGTCGATTATTAACTCATCTTTGTTAATAACATTGACAATGGTCTTATTATTGTCTATAGTTGCTGAATTATTTATTACGACAGTTGAATCGATAGCTCGACATGGTTAATTGGTTGATTCGAGAAATGAAATGGGCACATAGTCACTGCCTCTTGTGTTGTAACAGTTGGATTGCTCAACATTATTTTATGGTTTGATTAAGTCAGAAAAATGCTTCTTGTGTTATGCGTTGGTATGTGTGTTTCCTACAACATCATATAAGTTGAAATGATGGTTGTTGTTACTCTGTGTTTTAATTGCCAATCGAGATTATTGAAAATTAAAGGATTGATAGTTGTGAATTGGTTGTCTGTTGTGTATGTTTATGGATATCGTGCATCCTATTGTTTGATTGCACCATCAAAGTTCGGAACGGGTTTTATAACAGTATGGTTTCATTGCAATTTAATTGTTAAATTGATTAGAGAAATGGAATCGAGCACGATTTTGAAAGAACTTGTGTCGGTGTTTGATTTGAGGAAGTAATTTATGGATAGTGGTTGATGGTTTTAATGCTAAACATGGTTGAAACAAGTGACTGTGTTTTAATTTGGAATTTGTTTTAAATATTAAACGGGACAAATGAGAGGAAACATAATTCTTATACAGGTTGTTTTGGAAGGCATATTATTTTGAGTATGATGACACTGTGTTAAATATTCAAATGTGAACAGTGAGAAAGTTAACACACAGTAATGGTTAAATTATACACATTAATTGTTTAAATGATGACAACAATTATTTGGTTAGTGTTGGATCGTTTGCATTAAGTACATAATTTTTTTACGGATTACTTAATTGATTTTTCGAACAATATCCCCTCTCTTCCCCTACCATTATTTCACTTTTCGCTAATTACAATCCCCTCGCCTTCCCATATTCAATACCCACTACATGTTATTAAAATTTAATTACAGTTAAGAGGAACTCTGTATTATGACAGTTTAAATATCACAGGGATGGAATTCAGTGGCATATTGGTTTACGTTATAGTTGATTGTTTGTTGTCTATGAGTAGTAACCATGATCTTTCCCCCCTCATTTTAACATTTTTCACTCAATACAACCCATCACATATCCCAGAACCTATGTTCACCCCCTTCTCATTGACAATGATTAAACAATTTGTATGGATTGGATTGCATGAGTCTGATATGTTGTTGAGCCAAAATTTATTTCATATTTTAAAAGGAGTTTTCATGTATGGTTGTTAAAGAAACTATTTTCTAATCAATTATGCATACAGGAATGAGATTTTTCATCCGAGGTAGCCACGACAGAGGTAACCGAGGAAGAGGTAATTGGAACAGTGGCCCTAGAAGGCCAATGTTATCCATACACTTTGATGTTGACTCACAAGAGTTAGGAAAACTATTTCAAGCCAAGTTTTTTAACTGGATTGGGCAAGGAGTGGTCCAACCTAGGCCTAAAAGGCCTCCCTTCAAAGTCCCACAAGTCCATGGTATCCTCGTTCTCCGTCATATCTCATTGCAACCTGAATTTCCCAAAAATGATGGATGTCAAGAGATTGTCCACCCGACAATATCCCAACATCATGGCTGGCCCAATTTGTGTTTACTTGCTCCCCATCCTATCAATCAAATTTTCCAAGCTGCCCTTGTCCACTCACCAGTTCAATCTTTCCATGCAAGTAAAACGTTGAAAACCATGGCCCACCATGCCCCTGACAAAGGAAAAGCCAATGTTGCCCCTTCCTCACCCTCCGATGAATCTGATAAATCTGTGTCCTCCCGGATGCATTTGATGGATGATTGCTCTCATGTCATCAGTGAGATTATCCTTAAAGGCTCAACACAACCTAAGGCGAATTGTTCGAAAACACATGTATTCCAACAGAGGATGAACACCTTCAGTAACCACTCACATAACCAGATCAAAGATCAACACAATGATGTTTTCACACGGTAAAACCCCTACAGGGAAACATCCACGACCCCAACCTATGAAACCACTTGGATAAGTTTATTAATGCAAAAGAAAAAGATTACAGAGATATTTTACAAGATATTTTATCACAATCGATCATCGATAAATGACCCTCCATGCTCTTTAAATAGTGATCATGGACCAATCGGGTGTTAAGCCATGAATCAATGGTTGTTAAGATCGAGGAGAGTATGAACCGTCAGATCACTCTATGTCAGGAACATACCATGACCATCATATTTCCTAACTACAAATGCATACTAATGCATACTAAAGAAACACACTAAGAACAAACTTTTACCTAACGAAACATTATACCAACTAGATCTTATCTGACTCCTAAGTGTATAAATATCCTAACATCCCCCCTCAAAAAAAACTTGGTATAGGATTGAAGGATTTACAATGTTGACATAATAAGATAAGGAAGGAGGCATTAGAGCCTACCCCCCCTTAATGACAACTTCCTGAACTCCTAACATAGATTGAAGTTTGGAAAAATTCGCTTATGTAAGAGACTTTGTGAAAATGTTTGCAGCTTGATCTTCTGTAGGGAAAAAGAGAACTTCAATAACTTGATCATGAATGAGCTTTCTGATGAAGTGCATGTGTAGCTCGATGTCGTTGTTGCGATGATGTTGAACTGGGTCTTTGGCGATCTGTTGACGGGCGAAAATGAACGCTCGTCAACTGGAGGAGTGGATTTGGTCCGGGGTTGTCTAAATAACCCAAGTCGTTTGGGATGATCCACCCCGACGGGTTTAGCGGCTCCATTGGCGGATTTAAGTCCTAAGAAAACGAAAGAAAACTAAAACTAAAGGAACTAACTAATATTATACATTAATAATTTTATGATATCAAATGTTCAGCTATCAACAGAATTAAATCTTAATTACAGATGTACAGTATTTACAGAATACAATTTTTGATCGAAACTTGCAAAAATCATTTGTAAAATAACAACAAAGCTATTGTTTTTTGATTTTTTATGATTTTTTATGAGAAAGGAATGAAATGAAAACTATCTAAAGCTGAGAAATTAAAATAGCAATCCTAACTGTAAATCTGAACTATATATCTAACTAAATTACTGAGAATTCTCGAATTTATTAACTATTAAATTGCAAATAAAGAACCAACCTGAAGTAACGCTTCCTATTTGTCCTATGCACAGTATTCGATTCAGCTGTTCGGTGGGAAAAAAATCGCACCATATTCTCCACAAGCTTCTCGTAAACAAGAAGCAGCAGTAATCTTTGAATATAAATGTCAGAACAAACAAGACATAAAACGACAACAATCTTATAATTTACAAATCTTCACATTTAGATAAATCCTTGTGTGAAGGTTTATACAGAACAGTTCATTTAATGAAGAAGATAAACCTTTACTCATCAAATTGAAATAGAGTAATTGTTGTACTAAAAATGAGATACATAAGATATGAACAGAATTTAAGTCACAACGCATTAACCTGTAATAAGTCTTGATATCTAAAGTAGTCAATGACTTGATCACAAATTAAAATGCACAACACTTGAATGAAAGTATGATAAATTGAAAGCTAAAGCTGTTACAAAAAATCCACTTCCATTCGAGCCTGTATCATCATAAATCCATAGTATTTGTTCTCCCAACAGTGATGGGTTCATTACAAAAATTAATGAGTATATAAAGGCCACAGGGTAAAATATCCCTGTGGGAATTATCAAAAGCAGTTTACAAAAAATCTGGGAATAATCTCCCAAGTCTCTATTTCCGACTTAAGCTAACAACCTAAAACAAAACTACCTCATAAAAGCACGTTCTAAACTGCCACAACATGTCCAATTTTCCATTGAAATTCGTAGGTACCTGTAGGTGGACAAGAATAGACAAATTTAGATAATTTTTTATTGGTAAAATTAACAAAAATCTAAACTCTAAGACTAGCTACAGAATCTCACAATTCTGTAGATGGTCTTATTTGCAAACAGAACCGTTTTAAATCAATCAAACGATAACATAAATATATTCAACCTATTAAACCAAATCTTTAATTACTAATTGAAAACAAAGCGAATCATTAACGCCACAACAGACCAAAACTTTTATGCAAATTGAGGACAAACGAAATCGTGTTTAATTAACAGAATGGTAACAGGGATATATGCAATCTGTGAAACAACTTTTTATTATCAATTCGAAACAGACAGAATCTTTTTGACAACTAAAACCCAACGGAATCATTTTAATGAATCAATTTCAATCGACACAAACTATAATTGATCAAACAAATCTTTTACCCAACGCAAACGCCATAGTTTATGTCAACTCAGAACTTAACAAAATCGTTGTTGAATCAAAACAAAACTAACATAATCGTTTTTTAATTCAAAACTAACAGAATTATATCAAACCAAACTTTGAATCCAACACATATACAAACGACTATGCTAATTCAAACGTACAAAATCGTTTCAAAAGAAAACCAAACAGAATCGAATCAAACTAACTCGAAAACAATTCAATCGTTTATACTAATCTGAGAACAATAAAATAGCATTAACCAAATCATATCTATATTTGATTTTAGCAAAACGAATCGATGCAAACAAAATAGTTTGTGCTAATTCAAAACGAAATCTTTTGTGCTAATTCAAATACAAAAACGAAATCATTTTTGGTAATTCAAAGTAAAAAAAACCGTTTCTGAGTCTATTAAAACAAACAGAACTAATCGACTATGCTAGTTCAAACCAAATCATAAAAAATCGATGTGGAAAAAATCATACCTGGGCTGTAGGAAAACAATTCGGTCAGGATAACTTTGAATTGACAAAGGTCGTAGCTGCCTCAACATTTCTGAAGACAATTGAACCCGTAGTCTTTTGTTTCTTCTCGTTGGCTTGTAGTCTGTCTCTTTCTTTTGACAACATAGTAATTCATTCCTCTAATGATTTAATCTTGGATTGCAACAGGGGAACATCGGTGTAATAACGTTCAATCCAAGAATTACATTGAGTACACGATGGTTGATCGGGCCTTGGCATTACAGGCGAGGGTCCTTTCAAGTTACCAGGGGTTTCACTATGAAGCTTAATTCTCGAGTAGTTAGGGTCATTCTTGAGGCATGGAGGTAGGTTGGAAACATAGTCGTAGGGTTCCACAGAATAGAGGCCTTGAGAATAAGGGTATTCCTCGGCCAAGAAGCGTTCAATCTCAGAGTCTGAGTCCTCGCTCAAGACAATAGGTTTCTGTTCAGTGCTCTGTTTGGGCTTGTTCCGAGCATATCTAGATATCCATCGTGCATTCTTATTTCCCCTACTATTGACACCAACATCACCTTTGCCTTTCTTCCTTATAGGCCTCTCAACAGTCTTAGTATTGTCTTTAGCACACAGGTCGGCCATGGTATCAGGTAGGTCAAAGTTGGGGTAGTTCGAGGGTTTGACAGGGGGTAGAAGGGTAGGGGATGGCACGGTAGGCACAACCAGAGTTTTAGTGACCACAACCTTGTCCACTTGGACACACTCGGGAGTGGCAAAGCCATTCCTTGATAGGAAGTCTTGCCAACAGTCACCACTAAGTCTCAAATGATGAACGATAATGACTTTGATCAAGCAGTGATTGAAAAGGCTGCTATCATCCTTCTCACGCTTAAATCGTTTGGACATTTTGTAAAGACTGCGTAGGAGATAGTGTGGCATATTCAGAGGGTAGTTTATAAAATTCATCAGCAACCGAAGGTGATAAAGAAACACTAACCCATAACGACCTTCGCAAGTTACGAATTGTTTAACAATTGTTAATAGATCATGCCATCTGGTCTTAAGGGCAGTGACATGCATACCTCTATCAAAACTAAAAATCTTTCTCGATGTGAATAGGAGCGACCATGGCACCTCGTCCACTTTAAAGTTCTTAAACCACCTCTTCCCTTTAACTGGTAAGCCTGTAGTTGAGTTGAGGAATTCCTCATTTAGCTCGAGTTAGATATCTCCGACCTTAGCTCTGCATCCGTCGAAGGTGAGGGCGAACTGTTGGGCGACCGAAAGGTTGAAACCCTCAAATTCTTGGATAAAACCTAACCAACCACTATTTTGCAAATCCTCACGGGCATTGTCAAATAGCAGGAGTGTTTGGCTGCCATTAGGTTCTATGCGCACCACAAGTGCCATAGGAAAGAGCACGCAGTGAGCCGGGTAAAGGGACAAGGGTTTGGACATGGTATATGCAGGATCGGAAGCTCGGGTATTTCCCCAAAACCAACAGAGGTAACTCGGGATAGAAGGCAGGCATTAATGCCTAAGTGTGTGAGGGTGGTGGAACGAAAAAATCCATGCAAAACAGTCATATCAAAATGTACAATCGACGGTGCTATGGTGATTCAAATCACTAGTGGTGTATGTTAAAACAATGCCAATAAAATAGCCATTGAAAACTATGATAAGTTGACCCGAATATTTGCACAACAATAGTGTTCGCATGATTTAAAATCAAAACAATTTTTCGAACATAGCACCAAGGATTCGATCATAAAATGTATGCTTTGTATGAAACCATTGTACTAAGGGTCTAATCACAATGTCAATGCGTTGTTATGAGACCATTGAATTCGATAAAAAACAATAGAACATCAAACCACCATTGGATCAAAGACTCGATCATGATGATTAGAATACCATCACAATCTTATAAAAATGAAATCATATTAACAAAAAAAAAAATGCCAAATGAGTAAAGGTTTTGGTGTCTTGCCAACTGTGTGACCATAATTGAATTGGAAATGCAATGAGCACATAGAAAAGAGTGACCATAATAATCCAGTGACGATTTTAATGCCATCGACATGACTTCGAACTCAAAGTTTTCATGCTTGCAGTCGTGAAAATGAAAACAAAAGGCAGGTGTGCAAATGCGCAAGATAATAGTGTTGTTTTATTCAAAAGATTGCGATGAGAATCAAGGGTTCCAAAACACTTGTGTAGGAAGCTTATAAAGATAGAATAAAAATGCGAAATGGCTACCAACAATGGCGACACACTGGTAGAAGCAGTTATCTCTGCCAAAAAAACAAATTCAGATTATGATAATGAGAATAATTCTAACTCAAAAACAACGAGAAAATTGTTTAACATCATTATAAGTCAAATATTCCAGTAGTTCTTAAAGGATGAAAACTGATAACAATCTTAAGACAAGCGAGCAACGATATTAAAGATAAAATCTCCAATACTGTTGACAGAGCCACTGCTGCCAGCAGGCGTTCATAGCCTCAACAGGGTTTCCATTTAACCCACTCTGATATCTGTATCCTGCCAAGAAGTTCCATATCAGAATAAAGGACATTTTAAGGTCAAGAGATTTCATACTTACGAATTTTCATATACCCGACATTGCTTCGCTGCCAGCGGGCCTGTTCAGTATCCCAGTGAAGTTGTCTTGGCGTCATGCATGCATTTACCCGCTACCAGCAGACCTGTTCAACATCCCGACGGATTTACAACCACTTCCCACAGCTCTTTTATGATTTTATTTTTTTTATTTTTTTTTAAATTGAGCGGGGTGACGCTGAAAATTATGATATTTTGACATATTTTTACAGACCTCAACATAATTTTTTAGAACTGTCCTTCATTAAGATCCAGATATGGTTTATTTACAAAACTGACCTTCTAAGACAGGGAGACATCTTCTGAGTTATTCCCTTAAGGAACAGGGACAACGTAAGAAGATAATGTATGATCATGATAGGTTTTACTCACAGATCGAAATCAGTTAACTTCTTTCAAACAAAAGTCTTTGCCAATATGGGTGTAAATTTCAGAAGTATATAATTGATGTTTATACAATTTTTCAGCAGTCATTTTAGTGAAAGAATTTTCTGTCTTCTTTGTCTGAACAGTTCCAAAATTCAGGTATGTGTATTTCCAAAAGCAAAAACTGATAAGCGCAAGGGGAAAAATCAAAATCAAAATAGTAAAAGAAAAGCAAACAAAAGAAAAATATTTACGTAGTACACATAGGGTTGTCATCAAGTGAAATATCTTTTCAGAGATTGGCCATTCACCGAATAGGTGTCTAATTGTCCCTCTAGACTTTGTAATTGGAAAGAGCTGGGACCCAATTTTTCAGCAATTAAAAACGGTCCAAGCCATAAGTTCTGAAACTTCGTGTGTTCTCCCTTTCCCTCATGCAGTTTGTCCCATTTCAAGACAAGGTCACCTACTTCGAAGTTCCTATCAGAGGAAGAGTTAGAATCAAACCAACTTTTGACTACCAGTTGATGATGATCTAAATTACGTTTAGCTTGAGCTCTTACCTCTTCTAGTTTCATTAAAGCATTAATTCGGTTTTCCAAAGGGGGACAATCTTCTTCTTGTATTTTCTACGATAGTTGTAGTGAGGGAAGAAGAATGTGTGGTGGAAGAATTACTTCTCTGCCATAAACGAGAAAGAAAGGAGAGTTACCTACAACAGTCTTTGGTGTTTCCCTATCAGCCTAAATTGCGTTTAACAGTGCATTATGCCAGTTTTTGTGGTTTTTAGATACCTTTCTCTTGATGATTTTAATCAGATTCTTATTGGTTGATTCTGCCAATCTATTGCCCTCGGGGTAATAGCTGACAGAATACTTCAATTTAATTCCTTTTTCTAGAGCGAAGTTTCTCATCTCAAGAGATGAAAAATAAGAAGCGTTATCTAATACTGAATAGTCAGGGATACCAAAACGAGTAATAATATTTGAATTTAGAAAGACAATTACCTGACTGGTATTCACAGTTCTTAATGCGACATCTTCAGACCACCTAGTGAAATAATCTGTGGCTGTTATGATAAACTTATGCTGTTGTGAGGATGACAGATTGATTGGACCTATAATATCAAGGCCCCACTACTGAAAAGGGGAGTCTACTGAGACATGCTGTAAAGGAAAGGTTGGTTTCTGTATCCGCCCAAATTCTTTTTGACAAATAATACACTTGCGACACAAGGCATGAGCGTCTCTAAAAAGCGTGGGCTAGTAATAACCGGCTCTCAAAACTTTATGGGCAGTGGTGTCACCACCAAAATGCCCACCAGCTTCTCCTGCATGCAACTCTAGTAAGACTTTTACTACTTCGTCTTTCTCAAGACAACGCATTAGTACTCCATCAAAATTTTGATGAAACAGAATACCATTAATGAAATGAAAGGAGGCGGATTTTAATCTTAACACTCTTCTTTTAGTGGGATCCAAGTGACAGGGGGATGACCCATGTTCAAGACAGAATTTTATATCGTCATACCACAGACTGACAGAGGTTTGTGCACAACATATTGCATTTTGATTGTGCTGTCCTAGGTTTGACCTATCGTTTTCTTTTTGTTGTCCTGCTGCTGAGCCAGCAACTAACTTGCATAACCCTTGGCCTCTCACTATCTGAGCCGGGGTAATTTATATGTCGTACTCCTGTAAGGAGGTAACCCAGTTTTCCCTCTTTTGGCCTAATTCTTTCTGCACTAACAGATTCCTGGCGGCTGGGTAAGGGACAATAATTTTCATTCTAGATTTCAAAAGATAAGAACGGAAGTGTTTGACTGCTTTGAAAACAACGTAGGCTTGTTGATCTACCGTTGGGTAATTAAGTTCTGTGCCTTTGAAAGAAGATCTCATAAAGGCAATGGGTACTTCATTGTTTTCAACGTTCTTTTGAGTTAGGACGACAGCGTAGGAGCAGTCAGAAACGAATGTGTAGAGCGTGAAGTCTTGCGAAAAGTCGGGGTTCATGAGAGAAGGAGCATCTATTATGGACTTTTTTACTGAATTGAAAGCTTGATTTTCTAAGGGTCCTCAATGATATTGTGTGTCTTTCTTAATTAAATTATGTAAAGGTCTGACCATTTCAGAGAAACTGGGGACGAATCTCCTGACAAAGTTTATCTGGCCTAAGAAAGACTGCATAGACTTTTTGGATGAGGGAGGGGGAAGTTTCGAGATGACTTGAGTCCTTTCAGGGTCGATAATAATCCCTTTGCTTGACACAATGAATCCAAAGATATTACCTTGTTCTACTGCAAAGATAGATTTTTTAGGATTCAAGGAAATGTCGTATTTACGACATCGCTGTAGAACGACTCTTAAATGAGCTAGATGATCGGTCTTGTTTTTTGAAAATACAGTAACATCATCTAAGTAAACTACGACGGATTGATTGATTAAGCCTCGGAAAGCAATGTCCATCGCTCTCTGGAAAGTGGCACCGGCATTAATCAGTCCAAAGGGCATTTTTCGATAAGCGTAGGTGCCCCATGGAGTGCGAAAGGTAGTTTTAAGTTGGTCTGGAGGAGACATCAGGACTTGGTTTTACCCTGGAAAACCATCCAATAAGGATAGTCTCTCAGAACTAGATACATGTTGAAGGATCTGTTCCATGGGTGGGACAGGGTAGTTGTCTTTATCAGACGCTCTATTAAGTTTTCGGAAATCGATGCAAAGTCAGATTTCCCCACTTTTCTTCCGGACAGGGACCAGGTTAGAAACCCATTGAGTGTGCCTAACTAGGAAAATTATCTTAGCATTTAGGAGTTTATTTAATTCTTTTTTGACGGTCGGTTCGAGCTTAGGGTGCATTTTTATTAATTTTTGTTGAAAGTGAAAGGTTTGGGGTTTCATGGGAATGACGTGTTGTATGATGTTAGGGTCGAAAGTTTTAAGGTCATCATACGTCCACACAAAAACATCTTTAAATTCCTTAAATAATTTAATAAATGCGGTTTTTTCTTGTTCAGAACACTCCACCCCTAAATTAATGCACTGTGGATTGTCATCAGTTTCCAAGTTTACTTTTTCATATGATAAAGAGGAACTATTGGTTTTACAGTTGACCGATTTTTTGAATTTATCTTGAAGATCGTAAAATTTCTCTAATCTAACTACAGATTTAGGGATCGAATTTACCATGTCTGATGAAGATTCAGGAGTTCTTGAATCTGGTATTACCGTGAAATCGCACAAATTTTTGTCATGAGTGCATTCGTCAATCACCGCGCCTTGAAAAGTTTCTTCCATATCCAAGAAGCTAATAATTTTTTGATCATCGTCGAAGACTCTCCAATTCGTGATGCTGTCGGGAATGGATGGCCTGAACAACAGTTCAACGGAGAATGCATTCGGGGACAAGCCTTCTGCAGGAAAGAGTTTGGAAGCTACGTTAGCTAATAGATCAGCTTCAGAATTATTCAATCTAGGAATAGAATTTATATTGAAAGCAGAAAACTTATTCATAAATTCCATACCTTGGATTGGTAGCTTTTAAGATGCGGAGACAGACAGTGGATAGAATCTCTTACCTCTCTAACCACAATTTCGAAATCGCCAAAGACAATCAAATTTTGAATGTTCATATCTAAATCTTTTCTGAGGCCCTGTAGTAAAGCTTCATATTCTGCTGTGTTATTAGTACATTCAAATTCTAACCTACATGCAATCAGGGTTTTGTTACCTGTCGAATCAATAATAACGCAGCCTGCACCAGCTCCTTCTTTGGACTTTGACCCGTCAAAGTAAAGAGACCAAATTTGATTTTTATCGGGTGCATGAGACCATTGTGTAGAAGTTGTTGGTTGCACATATGCTACAATCTCGGACTGCTGTTATGGGTTGGTGATAGCTGAAGCTTCGGCCATGAAATTGTCGAAAAAGGTATCCATCCCTTGTATTTCGGGTGAATCAACAGAAGGTGTAAATGGTTCATTGGGATCATTTAAATGTGACCGTGAACTTAAGGTAGCGTTCGCGATTTACCTTGATTTTTTTGGGCTTGCCATTTTCGGGTAGCCACAGGTGAGACCAATCTGTCGCGAAATAGTCATGTAGCTGCTCTGACTAGTCCCTTCTTAAAAATATACCATACACTTCTAGAATATCCACAACAATGATATCAATCACTTGATAAACTTTGGGGTTAGACAATAATCTTATAAGCACATTCCTTAATTCGCCTATGACTTTAACACTAGTTCAATCAAGTTGGATGATTTTTAAAGTGGATGGTTCAACTTCAGCGTTAATATTCTGACACACAGACCATGACATCACATTGGATGATGCTCCTGAATCTACCATACAATTGTGCACATTTCTATTGAAGATTTCGAAAGTTAACAAAAATGGAGGTACATTTCTATGAGTACTAAGGGTGGAAGCTTGTGGCTTTTTACTCGCAGTCTCTAAAGCTAATTTATCTACATTTGTTACATTATTTATAGGAAGGCTTCCTTTATCATGAGGATCAGGATTATTCTTAGCGGAAGTCTTCGAAGGAACTTTGTTCTGAACAACCTTGTTTGAATTACCATTTTTGTTATTCTCTGCGATATTCTGTAACATTTTTTGTAGCAGAAACAGAAATTTTAATAATTCATAAACATAAATGTTAGCCCTTAACTTTTTAAGATCTTCAACTAAATCATAATCTAAGTTGGGGTTTACATGACTCTGTTTAGTCTCAACTAGTTTAGATTGTTTTGGGGGCAAAGTCGTAGTGTTTTCGGAAGAAGGTTTGTTTGTTGTCTTACTCCTAGTATTGTAGGGATGTACTGTCTCGAAGTTAGCTTGAAAAATGCTATCCGAGAAGTTTCCAAAAATGTTCGGAGAAGATTCTTCTTCTTCAACCTTCTCTTTTTCAACTCCCTCCTCAAGAATCTCAGGAGGTATCAGGTTATCCTGGGCTTCTAGAATTGTTTGAAGGGTGAATTGTAGACTTTCTAGATTTAGGCCCTCGGTATTTGGATTAGGTCGGTTAGTGGGAAAAGGCTTCCTGAACGGGGGTTTGTAAGGCCCTTTGCTCGAAGAATCTTCTTCGGTCATCCATTTCAAATCTATAACTTTATTTGACATTTTTTGAACGACTTTAGTTAAGTTTTCTAAATCTGAGATTTCAGGTTGTGTTTTATTTTGAGCAGGTCTAGGGAGGATTTCGATCTTCTTTTTGGAAGATGAACTAATCTCTGTTTCGTTGCTAGTAGTGTCTTTTAAACTAAGGATGTCTTTTTCAATCTGGCTGGCCTCTTCAAAGGCCTCTAACAATGTGGCTTTCTTTGATCATTTTACCCAAAGGGATATACTTTGATGAAAGGCTTTAGTATAGTATGCTATGATAAGATTCTCGGCAGGCATCGAGTCCGTAGGGATTTGGTTTTTTAGTGTTAAGAATCTTTGGTTAAAGTCTTTGATTTTCTCTCTAGGGTTCATTCTTAAACTAGAAAGCTCCATGACTAGGACTTCTGGGGACTTGTCGTCTCCGAACTTCTCAAGAAAGAAGGATTTGAACTTCTCCCAAGACACGATGGTATGGGGTTGCTGGGCAAAGTACCAAGTAGAGGCATTGCCCTCGAAAGTGTAGGGGAACAACCTATAGACTACGTCTTCGTTCTCGACATTACGAAGTCTAATGGCTAACATAAACTTTTTAATGTGATCTTTGGCAATTTGTTTAGAGTCAGGGTCAAAATTGGGAATCCACCTCTCCAGATGTTTGGGTAAGGGATGTTGAGGGTCAGGTACGACTACTACATCCTAGTCGAGCCAGGGTCTGGCAGGATTGTTCTGGTTGGCCATTGGTGTAGGCAGTGTGGAAGGATGAGAAGGGGAACTACCTTCGTCAGAAGAGTCTTCTCCAGAAGAATAAGGAGGTGATGGAGGTGGTGAGGGTGGTATTCTAGATCCTCCTGCAGCAGGAGTGAGGATTTGATCCGTAGGGTTCAAAGTGAGGTTAGTGCCTCCAAGTTGTTCTCTGATATCATAGAAATCTAAAGGTTGTTCTAAAGGCTGATTTGGTTTCCTTAAACGGGTGAAGGCACTATGTGTTCTTAAAAGAGATTGGCGAACAATCTCTTCTACGTCACCACCTGTAGAATTTGGGGTTGTTGGTTCAACTGTGATCCATAGATTTTCGTTTGATGTGGTTGTTGTTTGAGGGGGGATGTTGTCGTTTGAATGACTTCTTGTCACTATAGGTGAGCGGTTGGGTGGTGGAGGAGTCTTATGACCGCCTCATGCCATTAATAAATTTCAGGCCCTCCTTCTAGCGCCATTTGTTGACGGGCGAAAATGAACGCTCATCAACTGGAGGAGCGGATCCGGTCCGGGGTTGTCTAAATAACCCAAGAGGTTTGGGATGATCCACCCCGATGGGTTTAGCAACTCTATTGGCCAATCTAAGTCCTAATAAAATGAAAGAAAACTAAAACTAAAGGAACTAATCTAAATGAGAAAAAGCAACTACAACAAACTATACACAAATCTAAAGCATATATACAGTTTACAAACTAATATTATACACTAATAATTTTATGATATCAAATGTTCAGCTATCAACAAAATTAAATCTTAATTACAGATGTACAGTATTTACAGAATACAAATTTTGGTTGAAACTTGCAAAAATCATTTGTAAAATAACAACGAAGCTATTGTTTTTTTATTTTTTATGATTTATTATGAGAAAGGAATGAAATGAAAACTATCTAAAGCCGAGAAATTAAAATAGAAATCCTAACTGTAAATCTGAACTATATATCTAACTAAATTACTGAGAATTCTTGAATTTATTAACTATTAAATTGCAAAAAAAGAACTAACCTGAAGTAACGCTTCCTATTTGTCATGTGCACAGTATTCGATTCAGCTATTCGGTGGGAGAAAACTCGCACCAGATTCTCCACAAGCTTCTCATAAACAAGAAGAAACAATGCTCTTTGAATATAAATGACAGAACAAACAAGACATAAAACGACAACAATCTTATTATTTACAAATCATCACAATTAGATAAATCCATGTGTGAAGGTTTATACAGAACAATTCATTTAATGAAGAAGATGAACCTTTACTCATGAAATTGAAACAGAGTAATTGTTGTACTAAAAATGAGATACATAAGATATGAACATAATTTAAGTCACAACGCATTAACCTGTAATAAGTCTTGATATCTAAGGTAGTCAATGACTTGATCACAAATTAAAATGCACAACACTTGAATGAAAGTATGATAAATTGAAAGATAAAGCTGTTACAAAAAATCCACTTTCATTCGAGCCTGTATCATCATAAATCCATAGTCTTTTTTCTCCCAATAGTGATGGGTTCATTACAAAAATTCATGAGTATATAAAGGCCACAGGGTAAAATATCCCTGTGGGAATTATCAAAAGTAGTTTACAAAAAATATGGGAATAATCTCCCAAGTCTCTATTTCTCACTTAAGCTAACAACCTAAAAAAAAACTACATCATAAAAGCACGTTCTAAACTGCCACAACATGTCCAATTTGCCATTGAAATTCATAGGTACCTGTAGGTGGACAAGAATAGACAAGTTTAGATAATGTTTTATTGGTAAA
The DNA here is from genome assembly GCA_009831015.1 of Picea engelmannii. Lineage (NCBI taxonomy): Eukaryota > Viridiplantae > Streptophyta > Pinopsida > Pinales > Pinaceae > Picea > Picea engelmannii. The sequence goes on from ML780744.1 coordinate 63,398, forward strand.
ATTAACAAAAATCTAAATTCTAAGACTAGCTACAGAATCTCACGATTTTGTAGATGGTCTTATTTGCAAACATAACTGTTTTAAATCAATCAAATGATAACAAAAATATACTCAACCTATTAAACCAAATCTTTAATTACTAATTGAAAACAAAGCGAATCATTAATGCCACAACAGACCAAAACTTTTATGCAAATTGAGGACAAACGAAATCGTGTTTAATTAACCGAATGGTAACAGGGATATATGCAATCTGTGAAACAACTTTTTGTTATCAATTCGAAACAGACATAATCTTTTTGACAACTAAAACCCAACGAAATCATTTTAATGAATCAATTTCAATCGACACAAACTATAATCAATCAAACAAATATTTTACCCAACGCAAATACCATAGTTTATGTCAATTCAGAACTTAACAAAATCGGTGTTGAATCAAAACAAAACTAACAGAATCGTTTTTTAATTCAAAACTAACAGAACTATATCAAACCAAAATTTGAATCCAACGCATATACAAATGACTATGCTAATTCAAACGTACAAAATCGTTTCAAAAGAAAACCAAACAGAATCGAATCAAACTAACTCGAAAACAATTCAATCGTTTATACTAATCTGAGAACAATAAAATCGCATTAGCCAAATCATAGCTATATTTGATTTTAGCAAAACGAATCGATGCAAACAAAATAGTTTGTGCTAATTCAAAACGAAATCTTTCGTGTTAATTCAAATACAAAAACGAAATCATTTTTGGTAATTCGAAGTAAACAGAACCGTTTCTGAGTCTATTAAAACAAACAGAACTAATCGACTATGCTAGTTCAAACCAAATCATACAAAATCGATGTGGAAAAAATCATACCTGGGCTGTAAGAAAACAATTCAGTCAGGATAACTTTGAATTGACAAAGGCCGTAGCTGCCTCAACATTTCTGAAGACAATTGAACCCATAGTCTTTTGTTTCTTCTCGTTGGCTTGTAGCCTATCTCTTTCTTTTAACAGCACAATAATTCGTTCCTCTAATGATTTAATCTTAGATTGCAACAGGGGAACATCGGTGTAGTAATGTTCAAGCCAAGAATTACATTGAGTACACGATGGTTGATTGAGCCTTGGCATTACATGCGAGGGTTCTTTCAAGTTACCAGGAGTTTCACTGTGAAGCTTAATTCCTGGGTAGTTAGGGTCATTCTTGAGGCATGGAGGTAGGTTGGAAACATAGTCGTAGGGTTCCACAGAACATAGGCCTTGAGAATAAGGGTATTCCTCGGCCAAGAAACATTCAATCTCAAAGTCTGAATCCTCACTCAAGACAATAGGTTTCTGGTCAGTGCTCTGTTTGGGCTTGTTCCGAGCACATCTAGATATCCATCGTGCATTCTTATTTCCCCTATTGTTGACACCAGCATCACCTTTGTATTTCTTCCTTATAGGCCTCTTGACAGTCTTAGTATTTTCTTTAGCACACAAGTCAGCCATGGTATCGGGTAGGTCAAAGTTGGGGCAGTTCGAGGATTTCATAGGGGGTAGAAGGGTAGGGGATGGCACGGTAGGCACAACCAGAGTTTCAGTGACCACAACCTTTTCCACTTGGACACACTTGGGAGTGGCAAAGCCATTCCTTGATAGGAAGGCTTGCTAACAGTCACCACTAAGGCTCAAATGATGAACGATAATGACTTTGATCAAGCAGTGATGGAAAAGGCTGCTATCAACCTTCTCATCCTTAAATCATTTGGACATTTTGTAAATACTGCATAGGATATAGTGCGGCATATTCAGAGGGTAGTCTATAAAATTCATTAGCAACCGAAGGTGATAAAGAAAAATTAATCCATAACGACCTTCACAAGTTACGAATTGTTTAATAATTGCTAATAGATCGTGCAATCTGGTCTTAAGGGCAGTGACAGACATACCTCTATCACAACTAACAATCTTTCTCGATGTGAATAGGAGAGGCCATGGCACCTCGTCCACTTTAGAGTTCTTAAACCACCTCTTCCCTTTAACTGGTAAGCCTGTAGCTGAGCTGAGGAATTCCTTATTTAGCTCGAGTTGGATATCTCCGACCTTAGCTCTGCATCCGTTGAATGTGAGGGCGAACTGTTGGGAGACCGAAAGGTTGAAACCCTCAAATTTTTGGATAAAACCTAACCAACCAGTATTTTGAAAATCCTCATGGGCATTGTCAAATAGCAGGAGTGTTTGGCTGCCATTAGGTTGTATGCGCACCACAGGTGCCATAGGAAAGAGCACGCAGTGAGCCGGGTAAAGGGACAAGGGTTTGGACAGGGTATACGTAGGATCTAAAGGTCAAGGATTTCCCCAAAACCAACAGAGGTAACCCGAGAGAGAAGGCAGGCATTAATGCCTAAGTGTGCGAGGGTGGTGGAACGAAACAATCCAAGCAAAAAAGTCATATCAAAATGTACAATCGATGGTGCTATGGTGATTCAAATCAGTAGTGGTGTATGTTAAAACAATGCCAATAAAAAAACCATTGAAAACTATGATAAGTTGACCCAAATATTTGCACAACAATAGTGTTCGCATGATTTAAAATCAAAACAATGTTTTGAATATAGCACCAAGGATTCTATCATAAAATGTATGCTTTGTATGAAATCATTGTACTAAGGGTCTAATCACAATGTCAATGTGTTGTTATGAGACCATTGAATTCGATAAAAAAAAATAGAACATCAAACCACCATTGGATCAAAGACTCGATCATGATCATTAGAATACCATCACAATCTTATAAAAATGAAATCATATTAACAACAAAAAAAATTCCAAATGAGTAAAGGTTTTGGTGTCTTGCCAACTGTGTGACCATAATTGAATTGGAAATGCAATGAGCACATAGACAAGAGTGACCATAATAATCCAGTGATGATTTTAATTCCATCAACATGACTTCGAACTCAAATTTTTCACGCTTGCAGCCGTGAAAACGAAAACAAAAGGCAGGTGTGCAAATGCCCAAGATAATAGTGTTGTTTTATTCAAAAGATTGCGATGAGAATCAAGGGTTCCAAAACACTTGTGTAGGCATCTTATAAAGATATAATAAAAAAGTGAAATGGATTCCAACACAATCTTGATGACACTCTGATTGTTACACCAAAGGATGGTCGGATGTTGTTGCTTGAATCCAAACTCTGAAAGGATCTGTCGAAGCCACAAGGCTTCATGACTTTCATTTACCGCTACTCAATACTCTGCTTCTACTGAAGAAAGTGCAATAGCCTGTTGTTTCTTACAGGCCCAAGTGATAGGTCCTGAACCAAGGCTGAAAACATAACCTGCAATAGACGTACAATCATCAAGGTCATCGGTCCAATATGAATCAGTGAAACTGATACAGGAGCATCGTAAGCAAGCCAACAAAGTGAGTGAAAAAGAAAAGGACAGTTGGAAATGCACCGACACACATTTTGAGAATGTTTTGAATTTGAAAGATGAAGCATTAATTTAATATCTGGGAGGATGTATTTGCATTTATGTTTTGAAGATTGTAAAAAAAATCTTGAGTGTTTCTCTCATCTGTCGGATATGGAGGCATTTAATTGTAATGAATGTAAAGTAGATGTAACTTTTAATTTCGATTAGATAGCTTAGAGTGTAGGAGGGGAAACTCTAGAAAGCTTCCTGTATGTATTGGATTGTAAGATTATTCTCATTGTAATTGTAATTTGTAGAGAAAGAGAATAGGACAGCAGAGGAGAAATGAGATTGTAGAAGTGGTATAAGAAGATAGTTGTTGCTAATTGAACCCATGTATAGAGACACTGGAATTAATATAAGAGTGCTTAGACTCCATTTCATGGTGTATCATGGTCACTGTATGCATCTATTGAATGGTATATTTATAGTTGGTTCATATTCTCTGTTATGCATTATGTTTCAATGTTATGTGTATGTATGCCCTTGATTTCATGATGAATGTATGAAGTCTGTGAGAGAGGAAGAAGTATGAGTTTCAATTGTTTCTCTTCCTGAGAATTCCTGTAAGGAGTGCAGTGAAAGTCCGCAAAGAGTGCATTGACGGGATTCCGAGTTTCATCTCAGAAAGAGAAGCCCAAGAGAGATACCATTGTCCTCATACCAGCAGAAGTGTAGGTATAGTATAGAGCCATGCAAGGTGTGCATAGGTTGGCTGAAGTTTTAGATTCATCCAACCTAGGGGGAAGGTTGAGGAACTATTGTTGCAAGGAATGTGTAGAGTTGGAAGTGTGAAATAACCTGAGTTTATTGTGAATTACCCAAGGAGTGCGCGGAAGAGTTTTTTTAAACCCTTGAGTTTGTCATAGAACAAAGCTCAGGAATGATAGATACCCAAAAGGAGTTTGAAGGAAAGACGAGGTCTAGAGTCGCTTCACAGAAAGTTAAGTCCAGGAGGAAAAGATGCCAAGTCTTTGGACATAACTCTTTGAGAAGTCCGAATGGAGGGTTGAAATTATTAGAGGGAGAATCATTGAAGTTTCGTGGACCGTTGGATCTCGCAGATCAACGGAAGGGTTAAGGTTGAGTGTCCTTAAACACTCACAAGCGCAGGAGGAGTAGTGGTCGTCAGATATGGATCAACAGGAGCCGTTGATCTAACACTTTGAATTTTGGCGTTTTGGAATTCAGGAGTGTGGTGAACATCGTGACGACAAGTCAGGAGTCATGAAATCCTGATTCGCGAAATCCCGAGAGGGTCTGGACCATCAAATCATAGGAGGATCTGGACCGTCGATCCACAACAAAGAAGTCGCGAGTTCAAACTTCGTGGAAACCAAGGAGTGTTGCATTGTAAAATACCGAGTCGGGAAATTCCAACGCGCTCGATAGTGGATCCTAGGACTTGAGTGGAAGTCATATGGTGGATGCAATAAAGGAGGATCTAAAGACCCGTTAGCCCTTTTCGGGGTTTTGGGGTTGTATCATACCAACAACCCCGAAGTCGCGATTCGCGAGAATGCCTTTTGGCGGGGACCAAGTCATAGTGTCGTGGTTGTGTGGAGGAAGGCTCGTGCCTAGTGCCAGTTCCCATGGGCGAGGTTTTAGTATAAGGACATGTGGAAACACTTGTGTGTTTGAAGATTCCTGCGGGGAATCAAAGAGTCAATAAGACTCAAAGTGGATATTAAGAATGATCCTTAGACTAGGAGGTCAAGCAAAACCTGTTGAGGTAGGGGTGTTGCATCAGGTGGTATCAGATCTCATAATTTGAATTTCTATAGCGGATAAGTAGGGTTAAAACAATTCCACCCAAAATACGTCAAGAGAGACCAATGCCCAATCCAGCTGTGAAAAGGGAAATGAAAGAACTTCATGCTCGATTGGATGCTATGGAGACAACACAAAAATGAATAGTTGATGTTGGAGATGTTAGTGAATCCGAGAATGTGAATGAAGCAAGACCCGATGAAGAAGAAGTTGTAGCCGAAGATGTTGTAGAAGAACGTCTATTTAGAGTTATTGCAAGGATAAGTTTCAAAGAAAATATGAAAATTCCGATGTATGAAGGCAACTTAGAAGTTGAGGAGCTGCTATATTGGTTTAGAGATCTAGATAAATACTTCGATTATGAAGATATCGAAGAGGATAAAAAAGTAAAACATGTTGTCACTAGACTTAAAGGGCATGCAACACTGTGGTGGGATGAACTACAGGCTGACAGGAATTGCAAAGACAAGCAAAGAATCAAAAGATGGGATAGGATGGTCACAAAGATGAAAGCCAATTTTATACCCAGAGATTACCAAATTAATCTATTTCAAAGAATGTAGAATTTGAGACAGAAAGGGATGACAGTGAAGGAATACATTGAAGAGTTCTATAGGATAAACATTAGAGCTATTCATCACGAGAGTGATGATGGAAAGGTTGCCAGATACATGAATGGTCTGAGATATGACATTCAGGATGAAATGAGCATGGTGACAATCCAAAATGTGGAAGATGCTTATCAGATTTCTCTGAAGGAAGAAGAAAAATTTCCCCGGAAGCAAAGTCAAAGAGCCAGAGGTAGAATTAAGAGAAGAGGCAAAGTAGTTTCCCAGGACAGAGTATAGAATCCAAAAGATGAAGAAAATAAGCCTCATAACTACCCTGAAAGAGGGGTAAGTTCACAGGGGAGACAATATGCCGATAGGAACACTTTTCCGCGAGCAAGAGGAAGAGGAAGAGGCAAAGGAGGGGAGATAAAAAAAATTGTCTGTAGAAGGATCGGACACAAATATTTTGAATTTCATGATAATAAAAGAGATGGAGGAGGTGAAGCTCACATTTCAGAAGCACAAATACGAAATGTTGATGCAGAAGGTGCAGAAGGCGAAAGATCCTTAATGATGAGGAAAATTCTCTTGAAGCCAGAGAAAGAGGCGGAGAATCCAGTCCAGAGAAACAGTTTGTTTAGAACTGCTTGCAAGACCAAGGATAGGGTATGCAAGGTGATCATTGACAGTGGAAGAGTAGATAACCTAGTATCCATAGATATGGTGGAGAAGTTTGAGTTGGAAGCAGTTGCACATCCGAGCCCATACAAAGTCTCGTGGTTGCAAAAAGGACATTAGGTAACAATCACTAAACAATGTTTAGTTGAGTTTAAGGTAAGGGGGTTACAGAGATGAAATCCTATGTGATGTTATTCCCATGGATGTATATCATCTTTTTTGGGGGAGACTGTGGAAATATGATAGAAATGGTGTTCATGATGGGAGAAGGAATACATACACCTTAGAGAAGAATGGTAGGATGCATGTGTTGCTTCCAATTGAGGACAAGAAGGTGAAAGAAGAGACGCGCAATAATATACTTCTCATGAGTGGGAAGGAACTTCTGGATGAAGTCAAGAAATATGAATACATGCAGTTTGTTGTGGTAAGAAAACCTAGAGTCGTTTTGACGAATACTTCGATAGATGATCTACCGGAGGAAGTTCAAGAACTGTTGGGGAATTTCGCTGATATAGTGGTGGATGATTTACCTTGTTCATTGCCACCCATCAGGAGCATAATCCATCACATTGACCTTATTCCAGGGGTGAGTTTACCAAACAAAGCAGCGTACAGATTGACATCACAGGAGAATGAAGAGGTCAAGAAGTAAGTCTAGGATTTTATGGACAAAGGGTTAATCAGGGAAAGATTGAGTCCATGCATTGTACAGATAGTGCTAAGTCCAAAGAAAGATGGTGGATGGAGGATGTGTATGGACTGAAGGACGATAAACAAAATCACCATCAAGTATAGATTTCCTTTACCCAGGATGGATGACTTGATGGATTGCTTGAGTGGAGCAAAGTTTTTCTCAAAAATTGATTTGAAAGGTGGATATCATTAGATTAGAATGAGAGAAGGTGATGAATGGAAGATAACATTCAAAATGAATGAAGGGCTGTATGAATCGTTTTTCATGCCGTTTGGTTTGACGAATGCGCCAAGTACTTTCATGAGATTAATGAACAAAGACTTGAAGGATTTCATTGGAAAGTTTGTAATTGTGTATCTTGATGATATACTAATCTTCAATAAGACTAAGGAGGAACATTTGAGACACCTAACTCTAGTGATGAGGAGGTTGCAGCAAGAGAAGTTGTTGATAAATTTGAAGAAGTCATCTTTCATTAAGAGAGAACTCATTTATTTAGGGTTCGTGATCTCTTCGAATGAGTTAAAGATGGATCCTGAGAAAGTAAAAGCAATCAGAGATTGACCATTGCCAAGGAATATCTTTGAAGTTAGAAGCTTCTATGGATTAGACAGTTTTTACAGGAAGTTCATCAGAAATTTTAGTGGAATCAGTGCATCAATGATGGACACAGTGAAGAAAAGACATAAATATTTTCATTGGAGAGAGGAAGCAGAAAAAAGTTTCAAGTTGTTGAAGGAGAAGATAACTGAACAACCAGTTCTGGTTTTGCTAGAATTCAGTAAAACATTTCAAGTCAGATGTGACGCAGGTGGATTCACGATTGGAGCAGTCTTGAGTCAGGACAATAGACCAGTTGCATACTCCAGTGAGAAGCTGAATGAGGCCAAGATGAAATATTCCATGTGTGATAAAGAGTTTTATGCAATCATACAAGAACTGAAGAAATGAAGACATTACTTGGTTCTGAAAGAGTTTGTCTTGCATAGCGATAACCATGCTTTACAATTCATAAATCGACATGATAAATTGAACTAGAAACACGGGAAGTGGGTTGAATTTATGTAGAATTTATTTTTGTTATAAAGCACATTTTTGGAACTACTAACAAGGTTGTTGATGCGTTGAGCAGGAAATGTTTGATTCTACAGGAGTTTCATGTGAAGACCTTAGATTTTAATAGCCTTAAGGATATATACAAAGATGATTCAGATTTTAGGGACGCTTATGAAGCATGTGAGAATCCTGTTCTAAGAGACAGAAGCCAATGGATTGAATACTTAATCCAGGATGTATTATTGTTCAAAGGGAATCAGTTGTGTATTCTGAAGGGTTCTATGAGAGAGAATCTTCTAAAAGAAAAGCATAGTGGGGGATTGGCTGGACATTTCGGCCATGAAAAAACTTTTTCACAACTAAATAGTTTATATTATTGGCCAGGGATGAGGACAGATGTCAAGAAGTTTGTGAACAATTACATAATTTGCCAGCACGCAAAGGGGAAAAGACAGAATGCAGGATTGTATCAACCATTTCCAGTATCGGAGAGGTCGTGGGATGCGGTAAGTATGGATTTTGTGTTAGGACTGCCGAGGACACAAAGAGGTTGTGATTCCATATTCGTGGTAGTCGACAGATTCTAAAAAATGGAACATTTTATTCCATGTCAGAAAACCAGTGATGCAACACACATTGCAAACATGTTCTTCAAAGAAGTTGTTCGAATTCATGGCTTACCTAAGAGTATTGTTTCAGACCAGGATACCAAATTTGTTGGTCATTTCTAGTGGACACTATGGAAGAGGCTAGGAACAAATTTATCTTTTAGTTCGTCATATCACCCTCAGACGGATGGGCTGACTAAGGTAGTGAATCAGAGTTTGGGGGACTTATTGAGAAGTGTAGTCGCTAAACATCATAGTTAGTGGGATCAGATTCTGCCACAAGCAGAATTTGCATATAATGACTCACCTAATAGGAGCACAAGACAAATCCCAGTCCAGATAATGTATGGAATTCATCTAAGAGGAGTGTCTGAGTTGAGGGACTTAGATCAAAGTGATTTCAGAAGTGCAGGAGCAAAATATTTTGCAGCAGAGATGCAAGAGCTCCACAGTAAAGTCAGAGAGTGGTTAAAGAATTCCAATCAAGAATACAAGTGTAGAGAAGATCAACATATAAGAGAAATTGAATTCAAAGTGGGAGATTTAATCTTAGTGCATCTAAGAAAGTAAATATTCCCAAGAGGGACGTATAATAAGATGAAAATGACAAATATAGGACTGTATAAAATTGTGAGAAAATTTGAGGCAAACACTTATGAGATAGAATTGCCAGATGATGTGGGCATATCACCCATATTCAATGTAGCAGATCTGTATCCTTATAGAGTAGATGAAACAAAAGGAGAAGAGAATCAGAAGGAAGTTCAATGGGTTAAACAAATGATTGTAGCTGAAAAGCCACAGATGGAAACGATCATTGATCAGAGAGTTAGGAAGAAAACCTAGAGGAAGACATATTTTGAATATTTAGTAAAATGGAAAGGACACTCGATTGAGGATTCCAGTTGGGAAAGTGAAGCAAATATCCATAAACCTGGACAGACAATGCAACAACTCATGAACATGAGTCCATGAATTTTTTAGCCAAGGGAGTATGATGCAGGATCATCATAAGAAAGCCAACAAAGCGAGCGCAAAAGCAAAGGATAGCTGGAAATGAACCAGCACGCATTTTGAGAATGTTTTGAATTTGAAAGATGAAGCGTTAATTTAATATCTAGGCGGATGTATTTGCATTTATGTTTTGAAGATTGTAAAATAGATCTTGAGCATTTCTCTCATCTGTCGGATATGGAGGAATTTAATTGTAATGAATGTAAAGTAGTTGTAGATTTTAATTTCAATTAGATAGCTTAAAGTGTAGGAGGGGAAACTCTAGAAAGCTCCCTCGTATGTATTGGATTGTAATATTATTCTCATTGTAATTGTAAGATGTAGAGAAAGAGAATAGGAGAGTAGAGGAGAACTGAGATTGTAGAAGTGGTATAAGCAGATAGTTGTTGCTAATTGAATCCATGTACAGAGACACTGGAATTAATATAAGAATTCTTTGACTCCATTTCATGATGTATCATGGTCACTATTTGCATCTATTGAATGGTATGTTTATAGTTGCTTCATATTCTCTGTTATGCATTCTGTTTCAATGCTATCTGTATGTATTTTCCTGATTTCATGATGAATGTATGAAGTCTATGAGAGAGGAAGTATGAGTTTCAATTGTTTCTCTTCCTGAGAATTCCTGCAAGGAGTGCAGTGAAAGTCCACAAAGAGTACATTGATGGGATTCTGAGATTCATCTCAGAAAGAGAATACCAGGAGAGATACCATTGTCCTCATACCAGAAGAAGTGCAGATATAGTACAGAGTCGTGCAAGGTGTGCGCAGGCTGGCTGAAGTTTTAGATTCATCCAACCTAGGAAGAAGGTTGAGGAATTGTTGTTGCAAAGAATGCACAGAGTTGTAAGTGTGAAATAACCCGAGGTTATTGTGAATGCCACAAGGAGTGTGCGCAATAATCCTTTTAAACCCTTGATTTTTCCGTAGAACAAAGCTTAGGAAGGATAGAGACCCAGAAGGAGTTTGAAGGAAAGACGAAGTCTGGAGTTGCCTCGTAGAAAGTTAAGTCTAGTAGGAAAAGATGCCAAGTCTTTGGACATAGGTGTTTGAGAAGTCTCAATAGACGGTTGAAATTCTTAGAGGGAGAATCACCGAAGTTCCATGGATCGTTGGATCTTGCAGATCAGCAGAAGGGTTAAGGCTAAGTGTCTTTCATCACTCACAAGCTCAGGAGGAGTAGTGGCCGTCAGATCTAGATCAACATGATCCATTGATCTAGCACTTTGAATTTCGATGTTTTAGAATTTGGGAGTGTGGTGAACATCATGACGAGAAGTCAGGAGTCGCAAAATCCCGATTCCAAAAATCACGAAAGGATCTAGACCATCAGATCATAGGAGGATATGGACCGCCGATCCACAACAAAGAATTCGTGAGTTCAGACTTCGAGGAAACCAAGGACTGTTGCGTTGCAAACTCCCGAGTCACGAAATTCCGAGGTGCTCGAGAGTGGATCCCAGGACTTGACCAGAATTCATATGGTGGATGCAATAAGGGAGGAGCTAAAGACCCGTTAGCCCTTTTTGGGGTTTCGGGGTTTGGATTTTGGAGTGTTTGGGTTGTATCATACCAACATCCCTGAAGTGGTGATTCACGAGAATTCCTTTTGGTAGGGACTAAGTTATAACACAGTGGTCATGTGGAGGAAGGCTCACGCCTAGTGCTAATTCACGCAGGTGGGGTTTTCGTATAAGGACCTATGGAAACACTTATGTGTTTGAATATTCCTGCAGGGAATCAAAGAGTCAATAAGACTCAAAGGGGAGATTAAGAAAGATCCTTAGACCGGGAGGTCAATAAGAACATGCTGAGGTAGGGGTGCTGATTCAGAAACCAACCAATAAAGGGGTCCCCCTTGAACTGTAATGTATCATGAACTGAACTGTACCACAAACATAGTGAAGTATCATTTTGGCTTCTTTCCAATGGATTTCATGGGGTGTTTTCATATACCAGGCAACAAGACCAACAACAAAGGAAATATCAGGATGAGTATGATTCAAGTATAAGAGGCTACCAACTAACTAACGGTAAAATGTTGTGACGCAAAACCCCCCCTCAACAAGGTTTGTTGACCTCCCGATCTATGGATCTTCAACTCCTACCAACCGAAGTGGCTCCTTGGTCCACGCTGGAACCCTTAACCAAAAATAACCATAGGTCCTTTTAAAAACCCCACCTGTGTGAATAAGCACTAGGCGCAAGCTCCCCTCATGTGACCACCGGTGGTGACCACAAGCCTAACGAACAACCACTTCGTATTTCACAATTTCGAGACTTCTATTGTAAGTCTCCCTGACTCCTCCAATTCCTGAACTCTGAAATAGGGCTTGATGGTCCCTAGCTCCTTCCTTAAATTATTCAATGACGTGATCTCTGGTTGCAACCTAGGGTCCATCTCCTGATCATTTTGAGACTTCGCGTATCGGGACATCACGAAGTATCTCTCTCCCCTTCTCCCAAAATGTGAACACATGATGACCACTATGCTAGATCGATGGTCTTGATTCCACCATGATCCAATGGTTCGGATCCTTTTTTTTTCACGAAGTCAGAATTTCATGACTCACAACTTCAGAAAGAAGCTTCCTCCACTCTCCCGAGTCTCGACTTCTCGATATTCCAGAGTGCCAAATCAATGACTCCCACTTCTTCATATCTGATGACTATTATCTCTCCTAATCTTGCGAGTGTTGAAAGACTCTCGCCCTTACCCTCCACGCAGATCTACTGGATATAACGGCCCATGGAAATCGTTGTTTCTCCCTTGGGGTATTTCTACCGTCCGTCGAGGTTCTCGATGGTTCATCCTCAAATGAGTTGGTGTCAACCCTCCTAAGATTGATTTCACGAGGTGAATTCAAACCTCGTGTTTCCTCTGAACTTCTCCAAATTATCTATCCTTCCTGAGCTTGATTCTTGTTGCAAACTCAAGGATTCTAAGGAATCCTACATGCACTCCTTGTGGCCTTCACGATAACCTATGATTATCTAGAAACTCTAACTTTATGCACTCCTTGTGACATAAGTTCTTCAACCATTCACCAGGGTTGGGAAAGTCTAATACATGGCCTGGCTTATGCACACCTTGCACGAACCTGTGCTATACTTGCACTCCTACTGGTATAAGTTAACGCTATCTCTCCTGAGATTTTCTGAGGTAAAACTGAAAATCTTGTCAACGCACTCCTTGTGGACTTTCACTGCACTCCTTGTAGGAATTCTTAGGAAGAGAAATGATTTAAACTTATACTCTTCTCCCGGACATCAAACATCAAACATTCAACATAAAATCACATACACTCACAACATTGAAACAAATGCATAAAAGAGACTAAAAATAAACTGTAAACATACCATTCAATAGATGCATACAGGAACCATGAATACACAAGAAAATTTGGATCAAACCATTATGATATTAATTCAAATGCTTTTGTACATGGTCTAAAGAAAGAACAACTATTTTCTCACACAACTTCTACAATATTTGTTCTTCTCTGGTCTCTCTCTCTACTGCCTTAATTCTCTACTCCTCTTCTTACAAATTACAATGAGAATCCCACAATAATTATGAGGGAGTCCTCTTGAGTTTTCCCTCCTACAAACTTAAGCTATCTTATCGAAATTAAGACTACCATCTACTTTACATTGATTACATTAAATGATAACCACCGATAGATAAGAGAGAATGCTCAAGATCTGTATTACAATCCCAAGATATTAAAAGCAATTACATCTTCCAGCGATCACAGTAATGGTTCATCTTTTGAATTTCAAAATGTCTTCAAAATGCACACGGGTGCATATCCAGTTGTTGTCCACTCATGCTTGTTGGTGATGCTCCTACATCATACTCCTCTGGCTAAAAAATTCTTTGAATCATGTCCATGACCTCCTGCACCGTTTCTCCATGTTTCTGGATATCTGCTTCACTTTCCCAACTGACATCTTCCATCGGGTGTCCCTTCCATTTTACCAAATATTCAAAATATGTCTTCCTCCAGGTCTTCTTTCCAACTCTCTTATCAATGATCTTTTCCATCTGTGGCTTTTCAGCTACCGACATCTGTTTGACCCAATGAATTTCCTTTTGAATATATTATTCTGCTTCATATGCTCTTTAAGGATACAAATTTGCTACGTTGAATATGGGTGATAGGTCCACATCATCTGACAATTCTATCTCATAACCGTTTTCCTCAAATTTCCTTAAAATTTTACACAACCCTATCTTCTTCATCTTCATCTTGTTATACGTTCCCCTTGGGAACCTTTCTTTTCTAATATGTGGCAAAACTAAATATCCCACTTTGAATTTAACCTCTCTTCTGTGTTTATCTTCTCTTCGCTTGTATTCCTAGTTAGAACTCTGCAACCACTCTTTAATCTTACCGTGGAGCTCCTGCATCTCTACTGCAAAATCTTCCGCTCCGACACTACTGAACTCACTCTGCTCTAAGTCTCTCAACTCATATACTCCTCTTGGCTTCATTCCATACATTATATGAAATGGGCTCTGCCATGTGATTCTATTAAGTGAATCATTATATGCAAATTCCACTTGTGGAAGAATCTGATCCCACTGACTATGGTGTTTAGTTACTAAACTCCTCAATAAGTCCCTTAAAATTCGATTTACTACCTCAGTTTGTCCATCTGTATGAGGTTGATATGTTGAGCTAAAGGATAAATTCATCCCCAATTCTTCCATAGCGTCCTCCAGAAATGACCAACAGATTTGGTATCTCTATCTGAAATAATACTTTTAGGTAACCCATGAAATCGAACAACTTCTTTAAAAAATAGGTTTGAAATGTGTGTTGCATAACTGGTTTTCTGAAATGGAATGAAATGTTCCATTTTGGAAAATCTATCGACTACCACAAATATGGAATCACAACCTCTCTATTTCCTAGGAATTCCTAACAAAACATCCATGCTTACAACGTCCTACAACCTCTCTGGTATTGACAATGGTTAATACAACCTAGAGTTTTGTCTTCTCCCCTTTGCGTGCTGGCAGATTCTACATCTGTTCACAAATTTCTGCACATGTGTCCTCATTCCTAGCCAATAATACAAACTCTTCAGTTGCGCAAATGTTTTATCATGGTCGAAATTTCCAGCCAATCCCCCACTATGTTTCTCCTTCAAAAGGTTTTCTCCCATAGAACTTTTCGAGATACACAACTGATTTCCTTTAAATAACAGTCCATCCTGAATCAAATATTCATTCCATTGGCTTCTGTTTCTTAGAATAGGAATCTCACATGCTTCATAAGCATCTTTAAAATTTTAATCATCCCTGTACATTTCCTTAAGGATGTTAAAACCTAAGGTCTTCACTTGAAACTCCTGCAGAATCAAACATTTCTTGCTCATCGCATCAACAACCTTGTTAGCATTTCCAGAAATGTGCTTTATAACAAAAGTAAAGTTCTGCATGAACTCAACCCATTTTTCATGCTTCTGGTTCACTTTCTCCTATCTGGTTATAAATTGTAAGGCGTGATTGACGTTGTACAAAATGAACTCTTTCGGAACTAGGTAGTAACTCCATTTCTTCAATGCATGTATGACTGCATAAAACTCTTTTCATACATGGATTAATTTTTCTTAGCTTCGTTCAACTTCTCATTGAAATATGCAACTAGTTTATTGTCTTGACTCAAGACTGCTCCAATCGCAAATCCACTTGTGTCACATCTCACTTGAAATGTGTTGACGGGCGAAATTGACCGTCCGTCAACTGGGAGAGTGGAACCAGTCCAGGGTTGTCTAAATAACCCAAGCCGTTTGGAATGGACCACCCTGACGAGTTTAATGGCTCCGTTGGCCGCTCTAAGGTCTCCTATGAAAACTCGAGAGAAATGATCTGAGCTAAGAAATCTAACTAAAGGTGAATAAAACAAACTAAACTGTAATTAACTACAAGAAACTAACTAAAATAAAGGAAACTAGAAACTAATAAAACAAACTAAACTAACTACACTAATCTAACTATAAACTACTAACTATTATATATATAAGATACTAATTATGATTATAATAACCCAACTCAACTATCTAATTATCAGCTACAATATTCCTTATTCACAAATGTACACTATAGACAACCTACAGATTTGATTAAAACCTGCAAAACTCATGTGCATTCTGCCTTAAGACAGCCAAGAATCTCTTTTTTATCTTTTATGTTTTATGAAAAGGAAATATAAACTACTGAAATTAAACAATCTAATCTATATTACCGAAATTAAACAATGTAATATAAATCTTAACTAAACTATCATTTATATTAAACTACTTAACATAAACAGTAAACATATAACTAATTGACCTGGAAACGCTCCAAGTCTGCCCTGTGTAGGATGACTTCTTAAGCTATTTGGAGGAAGAAATTCACACCGTTTAGTCCTTAAGCCTCTCGTAAACGATCAGCTATGCTGCTTCTTGAAGTGTTTTTACAAGACAAACAATACATAAAAGAAACTCATAACAATCTTATGATGATAAATCTCTGCAATAAGGGAAACCTATTATGCAGAAAACTTATATAACAATTCAATCTATGAAGAAGACAAAGCTACCACTCATAAAATGAATCAACAACTGTTATGTCCTTTATCTATTTGGAAGCAACAAGATATGTATAACGGTAAAGAGATTATATCATTTGCATTTGATTTAGATAGCAAAGTAATACTAAACCATAAACAAAATGATATACAAAACTTGAAACACAATGTTGATATATTGAAAAGCAAAAGGTATGACAAAACATCAATTCTGCTCCAGTTTGAATCAGAATTACATATCCTTGTTCTCCCACAACTGAGGATTATGATTATTACAAAATCATAGGTTTATATAGGTTTCTCACTAGGTAAAACATCCTTGTGAATAATAACAAATTGTTTACAAAATCTTGGAAGATATTCCCAAAATCTACTAAACTAAGGAAATAAAATGCAAGTAAAATCTATAGATCATCCCCTAACTGCTCATGATATCTATTGCCAATTCGTTTTTTTTTGCAATAGAACACAAAGATCAAATTAGAAGGATGTTTTATTAAGAAAACAATAAAGAAATGACTCTACAGACTTAGCTACAGAATCATCTGATTCTGTAGCTAGTCAAAAATAGAAAACAGGACTAGATATAATCAAAATAAAATCAAATCCAAAACTAATTACTAATGATTCAATTATTCCTTAAATTAAACCAAATAAAAAAGAATGTAATCGGGACAGGGTAAGAATGCTCTGTTTTTCCAATTGACATAAAATCGAATCAAATCTTAACAAGACTGTTTCATAAATGGAATCAATGGTAAACCAAATCATATGAGATACAAAACAATCACAATCAATTTGTTACGGCTGTGCATAAAATTCACATTGTTTTGATCAAATATCAAACTGTTATGATTATAATCAAAACGAAATATGTTGGAAATATGGCTACAACAGAGATGACGCAGATGATCAAGGCGCAGATGATCAAGGTTGTCATTGATGGCAATCGATTGTTTATGAAGAACAGATGTTGAAACATGCTGCAACACAAATGCAAACACAGACGCTGAAAA
>ML780744.1:87659-98626 GCA_009831015.1 Picea engelmannii
TATGTTTATAACTCTGGATTTCACAGTAAAGACTCACTGCCACTAAGATTAATGATTCAAAGTTAGAAAAGGAGAGAAATTATTAATAATCTACACTAACTGATTCACCCCCCCCTCTCAGTTAGTTCATACCTGTAACAAAATATGCATAACAATATTCACAAACCCTGCCATAGTCTTTGGTCGCCGAGTGTCATACGGTTAACTGATAGGATTCAATAGCAATCATAACTATCATTGACTCATTATAGTCATAGAAATAGATTGATATCATTCAATAGTGTGCAAAGATAGTAAAACTGTTTCCAATTGTAATCGGATGAAATCATACTCCATGAATATCGACCCAACGATTTTCATGTTTGATCACCACACAGTCAACAGACAGAGGCGTGACAAAATCGACAGGATTCATGAATCTGGGCAATAATCAATACGAATCTTCATCGAGTTAATTATAGAAATAATATCGAAACCCTGAACAGAATCCAATTCAAACAATAATGAGAATCGAATAAGTTGCAATTGGTTATGTATCAGATCTGGTTGAAAGACAAAAATAGTTAACCCAATTATCAATCATTTTTACTCATAACTAATTCAAATCATACCATTGACTGTATTCGAAAATAGAAATACCAACAACGGTCTATTTTTAACAATATTAACAACTGAATTTGAACAATCATATCTATTCGATGATCCATCGAATCAAAACCAAATCCAATCGAATCTTAAACTATAACGAAAATCACCACAAAAATTATATACAGCGAAGCATGCTTATGTGACAGATAAGGTGAAATATGTACATAGAGTGTAATATAAATGAGTGAAAATTATACCATCGCAGTTGCTGAGACTATGTCAATTTTGAATTGACAATTGTTGTAGAAGACTTGACATTTTTGAACAGGATTGAATCGGTAGTTCGTTGCTTCTTGTCATTGGGTTGCACCTTTGCATTTTGACCAGTGAGCTTTGCCACTTGGTTTTCCAAATCGTGGATTTTGGATTGCAACCTTGGGACATCCAAGTAATATCTTTCCAACCACAACCCACATTGATCACAAGGTGGAGAAATAGGTTGAGCAGTCGAGGGTTTCGACGATTCACCGAGGGTTCCATGAGGTGGTTCAATACCAGGGAAGTCAAGGTTATCCCGCAGACAAGGAGGTAAATTCTTGACAAAATCATAAGGAAGTTTGCCACACAAGCCCTCTGAGTAAGGATACTCTTCGGCGAGAAAATGTTCAATGTCTGAATCAGAGTCTTCGTTGACCATGATAGGCTCTGATTTGGCGGGGGGCTTAGATTTATTCCTCGCCATGCGAGAAATTAACCTTGCATTTTTCTTGCCTCTGGCATTATCACCAGTCTTTGCTTTAGTCTTTTTAGTTGTAGGCTTAGCAACTTCGGCCCGTTTAGTCAGAGCCATGGACAAATTCGTAGGTGACTCGGGTTTAGGTTTGGGTAACAAAACGCTATAAGGCACAGGGGGAACAGGTTGGGTTTCGGTTACCACGGGCTTATCGACCTGTGGAGGGTTATATTCTTCAAATCCATTACGGCTGAGAAAATCATGCCAAGAATCACGACGTAACCCCAATTCATAAACCAAAATCATTTTAATCAACCCCAAATGGAAGAGGCTGGTATCATCTTGGCTACGCTTGTACCTTTTAGCCATTTTGAAAAGACTGCTATGAAGATAGTGCGGCATACTTAGTTCGAAACCCATGAAAACCATCAATAAACGCAGGTGAAACAAGAAAATGAACCCGTACCTGCCTTCACAAGTAACCAATTGCTTGATAATCATAAGGAGATCATACCAGCGGGGTTTCAACATTTTTGCAGGCAAACCTCTGTCGCATGAGTTCACTGTGCGAGATTGGAACAGTAATGTCCACGGGACATCATCTACCTTGCAACTTTTCGACCATTTTTGTCCCGTAACAGGCAGGCTGGTTGCCAAGCTGAGGAACTGTCCAGTGATTTCAATCTGGACATCTCAAACTTTGGCTCGGCAGCCATCGAATGATAACGCAAATTTTCGAGCCACCGTGAGGTTATAACCATCGAATTTGCTAATGAAAGCGAGCCACCCGAGATTTTCCAGGTCTCTATATGCACCATCAAACATTAACAGTGCTTGGCACCCGTTGGGCTCGGCCCTTACGATAGGAGCCATGGCCTCTGTACATGGAGGGGTTTGGACCGAACAAAACAATGCACAGGGTAAAAAACGATAGGGTTTAACATCTCCAGCGTTCAAAGAGGCCGGAATTAACTGCATGCGTGCGAAGGTGGTGGGATTACCACCGCCATGCAATGTGTTAATGACTGTGTACAGTTGTTGTTCCATCCATAATCATAATCGTTTAAACCATATGTTACGGCCAACCAAAATAGGTGTATCATCATATCAACGTGCCATCCATCCAACACCATATGTTATAATCATGCGCCAAGTGTTCAGTGCAATCCAACATGAAATCCAACATTAACCAACAATCTGTCGTGTCAATCAAACGTTTTAAACCAATATTAATTCGATCATGCCAATACATAGTTTGAAACTATGATAGTTCAATGTAATATCAACTCACAAAACATTGCACCGAACCTTGATTATAAAATTGAAATCCAAAAGATTAATCAATGCACCTTTGTGAAACTTAAACCAATGTTTTTATTTTCAAATCGTCCTTATAAATTTACCAATGCATTTGTTTCATATTCAAATGTTTATATTTCAAAGTTTTTAGAACATTGCAACCAAAAATCTCACATAATCAATGAGTCAAGAACTCATAGCAATAAGGATCAAATCATATAAGACCAAAATCGATCATGACCTTTACAGAGTTGAATGTAACCAGTAAATCTTCATGCTAAATGACTTAGTAATCATACAAATCCAAATGCGCAATCAAGGTAAGAGTAGGCCAAAGGACATAAGTTTGAAAAAATCTTTTGCAATCATGTGATAAACCAATGGTCAAGTGTCTTTCGGCAAAATCAATAAAAGACGACGACAGTCCAAACAATGAAAGAGGTGTTTTCATACTTTCAGTTGTGAAAATTGAATCGGAACCAAATTGCAATTGTCGCAAGAATGAAACAAATGTCTAGTAACATAATGCGACGATGATTTGTCGTTAATGAGACAAGGGGTGTAGGCAGATTTTTAATGAGCAATTAAAAAAATGAATTAGCTGCCAACAATGGCGACACGCTGGGAGAAGCAGTTATCTCTGTCAAAAGAAATGAATTCAGATCAGGACAATAAAGAAAAATTTCAACTTAAAAACAACAACCAGACAATCGTACCAACATCAACATTTACCATCTTTTCCAGCTATGTTTTAAAAGATGCAAACCAATAACAGTCTTAAAGATCAGCTAGCCATGATTTTTATGATAAAATCTTCAATATTGTTGGCATGGCCACTGCTGCCAACAGGCGTCCATAGCCTCGACAAGGTTGCCATTTAACCCACTCGGACGTCTTTATTCTGTCAAGAAGTTCTAGATTAGAATAAAGGACTTTTTAAGAGAGGTTTCGTATTTTTTTTTTCAGATTTTCATTTTCCCAACATTGCTTCGCTGCCAACAGGCCTGTTCAGTACCCCGACGAAGTTGTCTTGGCGCCATGCTTGCATTTACCCGCTGCCAGCGGACCTGTTCAGTATCTCGGCGGGTTTACAAACACTTCCCACAGCTCTTATTAATATTTTTTTTATTTTGTTTTTCTTTATAGATAGTTGAGCGGGGTGACGCTGAAAAATCTTGATATTTTCTCGTATTTTTTCAGACCTCATCAATTTTTTTTTTTTATTACTATCCTTTATGTAGCTCCAGAAATGTTTTATTTCTAAAACAACTTGCTATGACAGGGAGACATGCTTTTGAGTCATTCCTTTATGGAAAAGGGACAACATAAAAAGATAAAGATAATCATGACAAACTTCACTCAGAGATTGAAATCAGTAAACTTCTTTCAAACAACAAAATTTTCCAACATAAATATCATTTCAACAATATATCATTGATGTTCGTGCAATTTTTCAGACGCCATTTCAGCGAAGAGATTTTTCTTATGGTCTTTGTCTGAATTGCTTGGTGATGCAGGTAGGTGTATTTCCAAAAGCAAAAACTGGTAAGCATAAGGGAGAAACCAAAACACACCAGCGAAAAAAAAAATTGGAAAGAAAAGAAATCCAAACAACAAAAACAAAAAACAAATATACATCGAAGGTGCATCTGAAAACCTCATGCGACAATCCCCTGGGAAACTGAAAGGAGGTAGGAAAATCTTGAATGATGGGAAAACAGTCCTACTCATGGTACCTTGGGTCAAGGTTGATTTAGATTCATTTATCTTTTTACTTTCTATTTAAGATTTTCATGACGATACTGCGTTTTTGAAAATAAATGTTGAATTAAGAGAAAAGAGAAAGAGATCAAGGGGACTTCCCTGACAACAGCCGTATTATGGTTCTCGTGGTGCGCCCACTTGCGTTCATGACTGCATGTATTAAAAACAAAACTAGTGAGAAATCAAACTGAAAGAAAAACCTATTCCTAAACCTACCCTAACTACTAAACAAATCAGGATGCTATGTGAAGTCATGTTTCCAATGTAGCCATCAGAGTAACTCTAATCCTGCAATGAAAACAAGATCAAGCATTATTAAAAGGAATGGTAGTATATCAAAAAATGACAGAAACATATCACGCTTACCTTCATAATCAACATCTAAAAATAAAGTAAGCATGATCTTACCACTTCCTTGGATATTCTTGTTGTACGAATCCTCCAGCCATTGCGCAATCTTGTCGTGATAAGGGTCATAATGGCATGGGAGAGTGTAAGTGGTATTGAAAAACTCGTCAGGATCAAGAAGAAATGGAATAACCATCAGCCAAGGCTGAAATGCCCCATCCTCCTGACAGTTCTCTAAGTACTCATTGATTTCTTCACATGGAGGATTTAAACGAAATATGTCACRCCTACTTCCAAGATTCTTAGGTAAAAMGAAAGCAAGCACAACTTTGTCTTTATTATGAAATTTTTTCACATATGAATATTCAAGCCACTCTAAGATCCTGTCACAAAAATGCGGATGCAAACCATGACTTTGATGAAATGAATATATCAATGGAAATCTCATCATAGGAGGATTGGTGCAATCGATTAAATCATTGGTTTGAATGTTTTCTTCGATGCGATTGATCATTTCAAAATGTGAAGTATCAACATTAAGATTCGAGCTAATTAAAGAGAGAATATGAAACTTAGAATGTTTGATCTTCATAAAATATAATTCATTGTCTTTTTCAACCATAAACTGTGTAAAATCATCTCGCAACATGTCCTTTTCCCATGTGAGTGATGAAAGTGAACAAGCGTCAAATCCGGTTTTATCAATGTTAGGTTCGGAATTAATTTCACCAAAATTTAGCATATCGAAAGGATATGATTCTGGTGGAAAAGAGTAGGATGTTGTAGGTAAGATGTCAAGTCCACCAAAATCTAGGAATAGATCAGGATATAAAGAATAAAAGGAATCGGAAATAAGAAGATAAAAAGAATCTCTTGAACTATGATAATCAATAATGGTATTCTCAAGATGATTTTCTTCACTTTCTTTAAAACTCTCACTCTGTTTTGGTGACGAATTTCTTAACATAATATGATCATATAGATTTTCCTTTTGTGTGATAGAAAATTCAAAATTTATGTGGCAAGCATCTAGTCTTTCCAGTGAATGAAGTGCATTTTGAAGATCAAGGTTTAAAGTTTCTTCTTCTAGTTGTGTATCTCCTTCTCTAATCAATTTTATAGGAGTAATAGAACATTCAAGAAGATTTTCGTCACTTAAGTGTTCTTCAATGAATGATTGATTAGGGCATGAGTTACAAGAATGAGGGTATTCACCTTGAGCCAGAAACAAATCATCTTCCATACGAGTCTTAGACTGAAAATAGAATGATTCAAGGGAAAAACCAATTTGGTTGTCAATAAGAGCCTAATCAATAGATTCTACCTCCCTAGCTTGTTCAACATTATCAAAAGAATTTTCCTCTTCTTGCGAAGAAGATTGTTCTAGCAGTTGAGTGATAGGATTTGCAATTGGTTCTTCATTCGTGATTGAACATGACTGAATGGAAGGGATGGAAGCATCATAGAAAAGATTTAATGCCAATGACATGTCATCGAGATCAAATTTACAGAGGATATGATAGACTCTTGTCAAAAAGTGTTTTGAAGATAAGTCATCGTTGATTAGCGAAGTATGAAATTCTTCACATAATTGATCAAAATCATAAATTTCAAAAGAATCTATAAATGCATCTACAAATTGAAACCAATCAAAAATGTGACATGCTGGAAAGGATTCAACCCAATGTTTGATCCGACCTCTAAAAGTAAAAGCAAATAGTCTTCATAAAACTCCTAAATCTGAGATGTCATGTTTGATGCATTTGCACCAAAACTTGTTAAGGTGGTCTTTAGCAGAGGTATTGCCTTCACCATCAAAGGTGAGTTTGGACAAGCATGAGACTGTCTCATTGGGAACATCTGGTAATGAGAAGTTGAAAGCATGTTCCAACACAGTGATTTGGGGAGCCATGGGGGAAATTGAATACATTTAAAATAAAGGCTCCTACAAGGAAATCTTGTCAGTCGGCCCTCCTTCTAGCGCCATTTTTTGACGGGAGAAATTGACCGTCCGTCAACTGGGAGAGTGGAACCGGTCCGGGGTTGTCTAAATAACCCAAGCCATTTGGAATGGACCACCCTGACGAGTTTAACGACTCCATTGGCTGCTCTAAGGTCTCCTATGAAAACCCGAGAGAAATGATCTGAGCTAAGAAATCTAACTAAAGGTGAATAAAACAAACTAAACTGTAATTAACTGCAAGAAACTAACTAAAATAAAGGAAACTAGAAACTAATAAAACAACCTAAACTAACTACACTAATCTAACTATAAACTACTAACTATTATATATATAAGATACTAATTATGATTATAATAACTCAAATCAACTATCTAATTATCAGCTACAATATTCCTTATTCACAAATGTACACTATAGACAACCTACAGATTTGATTAAAACCTGCAAAACTCATGTGCATTCTTCCCTAAGACAGCCAAGAATCTCTTTTTTATCTTTTATGTTTTATGAAAAGGAAATATAAACTACTGAAATTAAACAATCTAATCTATATTACTGAAATTAAACAATGTAATATAAATCTTAACTAAACTATCATTTATATTAAACTACTTAACATAAACAGTAAACATCTAACTAATTGACCTGGAAACGCTCCAAGTCTGCCCTGTGTAGGATGACTTCTTAAGCTGTTTGGAGGAAGAAATTCACACCGTTTAGTCCTTAAGCCTCTCGTAAACGATCAGCTATGCTGCTTCTTGAAGTGTTTTTATAGGACAAACAAGACATAAAAGAAAATCATAACAATCTTATGATGATAAATCTCTGCAATAAGGGAAACCTATCATGCAGAAAACTTATATAACAATTCAATCTATGAAGAAGACAAAGCTATCACTCATAAAATGAATCAACAACTGTTATGTCCTTTATCTATTTGGAAGAAACAAGATACGTATAACGGTAAAGAGATTATATCATTTGCATTTGATTTAGATAGCAAAGTAATACTAAACCATAAACAAAATGATATACAAAACTTGAAACACAATGTTGATATATTGAAAAGCAAAAGCTATGACAAAACATCAATTCTGATCCAATTTGAATCAGAATTAGATATCCTTGTTCTCCCACAACTGAGGATTATGATTATTACAAAATCATAGGTTTATATAGGTTTCTCACAAGGTAAAACATCCTTGTGAATAATAGAAAATTGTTTACAAAATCTTGGAAGATATTCCCAAAATCTACTAAACTAAGGAAATAAAATGCAAGTAAAATCTGTAGATCATCCCCTAACTGCTCATGATATCTATTTCCAATTCGTTTTTGCCTGCAATAGAACACAAAGATCAAATTAGAAGGATGTTTTATTAAGAAAACAATAAAGAAATGACTCTACTGACTTAGCTACAGAATCATTTGATTCTGTAGCTAGTCAAAAATAGCAAACAGGACTAGATATAATCAAAATAAAATCAAATCCAAAACTAATTACTAATGATTCAATTATTCCTTAAATTAAACCAAATAAAAAAGAATGTAATCGGGACAGGGTAAGAATGCTCTGTTTTTCCAATTGACATAAAATCGAATCAAATCTTAACAAGACTGTTTCATAAATGCAATCAATGGTAAACCAAATCGTATGAGATACAAAACAATCACAATCAATTGGTTACGGCTGTGCATAAAATTCACATTGTTTTGATCAAATATCAAACTGTTATGATTATAATCAAAATGAAATATGCATAACAGTATTCACAAACCCTGCCATAGTCTTTGGTCGCTGAGTGTCATACGGTTAACCGATAGGATTCAATAGCAATCATAACTATCATTGACTCGTTATAGTCATAGAAATAGATTGATATCATTCAATAGTGTGCAAAGATAGTAAAACTGTTTCCAATTGTAATCGGATGAAATCATACTCCATGAATATCGACCCAACGATTTTCATGTTTGATCACCACAGAGTCAATAGACAGAGGCGTGACAAAATCGACAGGATTCATGAATCTGGGCAATAATCAATACGAATCTTCATCGAGTTAATTACAGAAATAATATCGAAACCCTGAATAGAATCCAATTCAAACAATAATGAGAATCAAATAAGTTGCAATTGGTTATGTATCAGATCTGTCTGAAAGACAAAAATAGTTAACCCATTTATCAATCATTTTTACTCATAACTAATTCAAATCATACCATTGATTGTATTCGAAAATAGAAATACCAACAACAGTCTATTTTTAACAATATTAACAACTAAATTTGAACAATCATATCTATTCGATGATCCATCGAATCAAAACCAAATCCAATCGAATCTTAAACTATAACGAAAATCACCACAAAAATTATATACAGTGAAGCATGCTTATGTGACAGAGCATGTGAAATATGTACACAGAGTGTAATATAAATGAGTGAAAATTATACCATCGCAGTTGCTAAGACTATGTCAATTTTGAATTGACAATTGCTGTAGCAGACTCGACATTTTTGAACAGGATTGAACCGGTAGTTCGTTGCTTCTTGTCGTTGGGTTGCACCTTTGCATTTTGACCAGTGAGCTTTGCCACTTGGTTTTCCAAATCGTGGATTTTGGATTGCAACCTTGGGACATCCAAGTAATATCTTTCCAACCACAACCCACATTGATCGCAAGGTGGAGCAATAGGTTGAGCAGTCGAGGGTTTCGACGATTCACCGAGGGTTCCATGAGGTGGTTCAATACCAGGGAAATCAGGGTTATCCAACAGACAAAGAGGTAAATTCTTGACAAAATCATAAGGAGGTTTGCCACACAAGCCCTCTGAGTAAGGATACTCTTCGACAAGAAAACGTTCAATGTTTGAATCAGAGTCTTCGCTAACCATGATAGGCTCTGATTTGGCAGGGGGCTTAGATTTATTCCTCGCCATGCGAGAAATTAACCTTGCATTTTTCTTGCCTCTAGCATTAGCACCAGTCTTTGCTTTAGTCTTTTTGGTTGTAGGCTTAGCAACTTCGGCCCGTTTAGTCACAGCCATGGACAAATTTGTAGGTGACTCGGGTTTAGGTTTGGGTAGCAAAACGCTATAAGGCACAGGGGGAACAGGTTGGGTTTCGGTTACCACGGGCTTATCGACCTGTGGAGGGTTAGATTCTTCAAAGCCATTATGGATGAGAAAATCATGCCAAGAATCACGACGTAACCCCAATTCATAAACCAAAATCATTTTAATCAACACCAAATGGAAGAGGCTGGTATGAGCTTGGCTACGCGTGTACCTTTTAGCCATTTTGAAAAGACTCCTATGCATATAGTGCGGCATACTTAATTCGAAACCCATGAAAACCATCAATAAACGCAGGTGAAACAAGAAAATGAATCCGTACCTGCCTTCACAAGTAACGAATTGCTTGATAATCATCAGGAGATCAGACCAGCGGGGTTTCAACATTTTTGTAGGCAAACCTCTGTCACATGAGTTCACTGTGCGAGATTGGAACAGTAATGTCCACGGGACATCATCTACCTTGCAACTTTTCGACCATTTTTGTCCCGTAACAGGCAGGCTGGTTGCCAAGCTGAGGAACTGTTCAGTGATTTCAATCTGGACATCTCCAACTTTGGCTCGGCAGCCATCGAATGATAACACAAATTGCCGAGCCACCGTGAGGTTATAACCATCGAATTTGCTAATGAAAGCGAGCCACCCGAGATTTTCCAGGTCGCTATACGCACCATCAAACATTAACAGTGCTTGGCACTCGTTGGGCTCGGCCCTTACGACAGGAGCCATGGCCTCTATACATGGTGGGGTTTGGACTGAACAAAACAATGCACAGGGTAAAAAACGATGGGGTTTAACATCTCCAGTGTTCAAAGAGGTTGGAATTAACTGGATGCGTGCGAAGGTGGTGGGATTACCACCGCCATGCAATGTGTTAATGACTATGTACAATTGTTGTTCCATCCATAATCATAATCGTTTAAACCATATGTTACGGCCAACCAAAATAGGTGTATCATCATATCAACGTGCCATCCATCCAACACCATATGTTATAATCATGCGCCAAGTGTTCAGTTCAATCCAACATGAAATCCAACATTAACCAACGATCTGTCGTGTCAATCAAACGTTTTAAACCAATATTAATTCGATCATGCCAATACATAGTTTGAAACTATGATAGTTCAATGTAATATCAACTCACAAAACATTGCACCGAACCTTGATTATAAAATTGAAATCCAAAAGATT
>ML780744.1:98676-126269 GCA_009831015.1 Picea engelmannii
GTTTTTATTTTCAAATCGTCCTTATAAATTTACCAATGCATTTGTTTCATATTCAAATGTTTATATTTCAAAGTTTTTAGAACATTGCAACCAAAAATCTCACATAATCAATGAGTCAAGAACTCATAGCAATAAGGATCAAAGCATATAAGACCAAAATCGATCATGACCTTTACAGAGTTGAATGTAACCAGTAAATCTTCATGCTAAATGACTTAGTAATCAAACAAATCCAAATGCGCAATCAAGGTAAGAGTAGGCCAAAGGACATAAGTTTGAAAAAATATTTTGCAATCATGTGATAAACCAATGGTCAAGTGTCTTTAGGCAAAATCAATAAAAGCCGACGACATTCCAAACAATGAAAGAGGTGTTTTCACACTTTCAGTTGTGAAAACTGAATCGGAACCAAATTGCAATTGTCGCAAGAATGAAACAAATGTCTAGTAACACAATCCGACAATGATTTGTCATTCATGAGACAAGGGGTGTAGGCAGCTTTTTAATGAGCAATTAAAAAAATGAATTGGCTGCCAATAAAATGTTTTGTTGAAGTGTGGAAGAACTATAACTAGTTGTTCAGTTATCTTCTCCTTCAACAACTTGGAACTTTTCTCTGCTTCCTCTGTCCAATGAAAATACTTTTGTCTTTTCCTTATTGTGTCCATCATTGGTGCACAAATTCCACTAATGTTTCTGATGAAATTCCTGTAAAAACTAGCTAATCCATGGAAGCTCCTGACTTGAAAGATATTCCTTGGCGATGGCCATTCTTTGATTGTTTTTACCTTATCCGGATCCATATTCAACTCATTCGAAGAGATCAACATGAAATCACATACACTCACAACATTGAAACAAATGCATAAAAGAGACTAAAAATAAATTGTAAACATACCATTCAATAGATGCATACAAGAACCATGAATACACCAGACAATTGGATCAAAGAATTCTTATATTAATTCAAATGCTTTTGTACATGGTCTAAAGCAAGAACAACTATCTTCTCACACAACTTCTACAATCTTTGTTCTTCTCTGGTCTCTCTCTCTCTACTGCCTTAATTCTCTACTCCTCTTCTTACAAATTACAATGAGAATCCCACAATAACTATGAGGGAGTCCTCTTGAGTTTTCCCTCCTAAAAACTTAAGCTATCTTATCGAAATTAAGACTACCATCTACTTTACATTGATTACATTAAATGATCACCACCGACAGATAAGAGAGAACGCTCAAGATATGTATTACAATCCCAAGATATTAAAAGCAATTACATCTTCCAGCGATCACAGTAATGGTTCATCTTTTGAATTTCAAAATGTCTTCAAAATGCGCATTGGTGCATATCCAGTTGTTTTCCACTCATGCTTGTTGGTGATGCTCTTGCATCATACTCCTCTGGCTGAAAAATTATTTGAATCATGTCCATGACCTCCTGCACTGTTTGTCCATGTTTCTGGATATCTGCTTCACTTTCCCAACTGACATCTTCCATCGGGTGTCCCTTCCATTTTACCAAATATTCAAAATATGTCTTCCTCCGAGTCTTCTTTCCAACTCTCTTATCAATGATCTTTTCCATCTGTGGCTTTTCAGCTATTGACATCTGTTTGACCCAATGAATTTCCTTTTTAATATATTCTCCTGCTTCATATGCTCATTAAGGATACAGATCTGCTACATTGAATATGGGTGATATGTCCACATCATCTAACAATTCTATCTCATAAGCATTTTCCTCAAATTTCCTTAAAAGTTTACACAACCCTATCTTCTTCATCTTCATCTTGTTATACTTTCCCCTTGGGAACCTTTCTTTTCTGAGATGTGCCAAAACTAAATATCCCACTTTGAATTGAACCTCTCTTCTGTGTTTATCTTCTCTTCACTTGTATTCATAGTTAGAACTCTGCAACCACTCTTTAATCTTACCGTGGAGCTCCTGCATCTTTACTGCAAAATCTTCCGCTCCAACACTCCTGAAATCACTCTGCTCTAAGTCTCTCAACTCAGATACTCCTCTTGGCTTCATTCCATACATTATATGAAATGGGATCTGCCATGTAATTCTGTTAGGTGAATCATTATATGCAAATTCCACTTGTGGCAGAATCTTATCCCATTGACTATGGTGTTCAGTTACTAAACTCCTCAATAAGTCCCTTAAAATTCGATTTACTACCTCAGTTTGTCCATCCATCTGAGGGTGATATGTTGAGCTAAAGGATAAATTCATCCCCAGCTTCTTCCATAGCGTCCTATTGAAATGACCAACAGATTTGGTATCTCTGTCTGAAATAATACTTTTAGGTAACCCATGAAGTCGAACAACTTCTTTAAAAAATAGGTTTGCAATGTGTGTTCCATCACTGGTTTTCTGAAATGGAATGAAATGTGCCATTTTGGAAAATCTATCGACTACCACAAATATGGAATCAAAACCTCTGTGTTTCCTAGGAAGTCCTAACAAAAAATCCATGCTTACAGCATCCCACGACCTCTCTAGTATTGACAATGGTTGATACAAACTAGTGTTTTGTCTTCTCCCCTTTGCGTGCTGGTAGATTCTACATATGTTCACAATTTTCTGCACATGTTTCCTCATTCCTAGCCAATAATACAAACTCTTCAGTTGCGCAAATGTTTTATCATGGTGGATATTTCCAACCAATCCCCCACTATGTTTCTCCTTCAAAAGGTTTTCTCTCATAGAAATTTTCGGGATACACAACTGATTTCTTTTAAATAACAGTCCATCCTGAATCAAATATTCATTCCATTGGCTTCTGTCTCTCAGAATAGGATTCTCACATGCTTCATAAGAATCTTTAAAATTTGAATCATCCCTGTACATTTCCTTAAGGCTGTTAAAACCTAAGGTCTTCACTTGAAACTCCTGCAGAATCAAACATTTCCTGCTCATCGCATCAACAACCTTGTTAGCATTTCTAGAAATGTGATTTATAACAAAAGTAAAGTTCTACGTGAACTCAACCCATTTTTCATGCTTCTAGTTCACTTTCTCCTATCTGGCTATAAATTGTAAGGCATGATTGACGTTGTACAAAATTAACTCTTTCAGAACTAGGTAGTGCCTCCATTTCTTCAATGCATGTATGACTGCATAAAACTCTTTTCATACATGGATTAATTTTTCTTAGCTTCGTTCAACTTCTCATTGAAATATGCAACTAGTTTATTGTCTTGACTCAAGATTGCTCCAATCGCAAATCCACTTGTATCACATCTCACTAGAAATTTTTTGTTGAAGTGTGGCAGAACCATAACTAGTTGTTCAATTATCTTCTCCTTCAACAGCTTGGAAATTTTCTCTGCTTCCTCTGTCCAATGAAAATATTTTTGTCTTTTCTTTATTGTGTCCATCATTGGTGCACAAATTCCACTAAAGTTTCTGATGAAATTCCTGTAAAAACTGGCTAATCCATGGAAGCTTCTGACTTGAAAGATATTCCTTGGCGATGGACATTCTTTGATTGCTTTTACCTTCTCCGGATCCATATTCAACTCATTCGAAGAGATCAACATGAAATCACATACACTCATAACATTGAAACAAATGCATAAAAGAGACTAAAAATAAACTGTAAACATACCATTCAATAGATGCATACAGGAACCATGAATACACCAGACAATTGGATCAAAGCATTATTATATTAATTCAAATGCTTTTGTACATGGTCTAAATCAAGAAAAATGATCTTCTCACACAACTTATACAATCTTTTTTCTTCTCTGGTCTCTCTCTCTACTGCCTTAATTCTCTACTCCTCTTCTTACAAATTACAATGAGAATCCCACAATAACTATGAGGGAGTCCTCTTGAGTTTTCCCTCCTACAAACTTAATCTATCTTATCGAAATTAAGACTACCATCTACTTTACATTGATTACATTAAATTATCACCACCGACAGATAAGAGAGAACGCTCAAGATCTGTATTACAATCCTAAGATATTAAAAGAAATTACATCTTCCAGCGATCACAGTAATGGTTCATCTTTTGAATTTCAAAATGTCTTCAAAATGTGCACTGGTGCATATCCAGTTGTTGTCCACTCATGCTTTTTGGTGATGCTCTTGCATCATACTCCTCTGGCTGAAAAATTCTTTGAATCATGTCCATGACCTTTTGCACCATTTGTCCATGTTTTTGGATATCTTCTTCACTTTCCCAATTGACATCTTCCATCGGGTGTCCCTTCCATTTTACCAAATATTCAAAATATGTCTTCCTCCGGGTCTTCTTTCCAACTCTCTTATCAATGATCTTTTCCATCTGTGGCTTTTCAACTACTGACATCTGTTTGACCCAATGAATTTCCTTTTGAATATATTCTCCTGCTTCATATGCTCGTTAAGGATACAGATCTGCTACGTTGAATATGGGTGATATGTCCACATCATCTGACAATTCTATCTCATAAGCGTTTTCCTCAAATTTCCTTAAAATTTTACACAACCCTATCTTCTTCATCTTCATCTTGTTATACGTTCCCCTTGGGAACCTTTCTTTTCTGAGATGTGCCAAAAATAAATATCCCACTTTGAATTGAACATCTCTTCTGTGTTTATCTTCTCTTCGCTTGTATTCCTAGTTAGAACTCTGCAACCACTCTTTAATCTTACTGTGGAGCTCTTACATCTCTACTGCAAAATCTTCCGCTCCAACACTCCTGAACTCACTCTGCTCTAAGTCTCTCAACTCAGATACTCCTCTTGGATTCATTCCATACATTATATGAAATGGGCTCTGCCATGTGATTCTATTAGGTGAATCATTATATGCAAATTCCACTTGTGGCAGAATATGATCCCACTGACTATGGTGTTCAGTTACTAAACTCCTCAATAAGTCCCTTAAAATTCGATTTACTACCTCAGTTTGTCCATCCGTCTGAGGGTGATATGTTGAGCTAAAGGATAAATTCATCCCCAGCTTCGTCCATAGCGTCCTCCAGAAATGACCAACAAATTTGGTATCTCTGTCTGAAATAATACTTTTAGGTAACCCATGAAGTCGAACAACTTCTTTAAAAAACAGGTTTGCAATGTGTGTTGCATCACTGGTTTTTTGAAATGGAATGAATTGTGCCATTTTGGAAAATATATCGACTACCACAAATATGGAATCACAACCTCTCTGTTTCGTAGGCAGTCCTAACAAAAAATCCATGCTTACAACGTCCCACGACCTCTCTGGTATTGACAATGGTTGATACAACCTAGTGTTTTGTCTTCTCCCCTTTACATGCTGGCAGATTCTACATCTGTTCACAAATTTCCGCACATGTGTCCTCATTCCTAGCCAATAATACAAACTCTTCAGATGCCCAAATGTTTTATCATGGTCGAAATTTCCAGCCAATCCCCCACTATGTTTCTCCTTCAAAAGGTTTTCTCTCACAGAACTCTTCGGGATACACAACGGATTTTCTTTAAATAACAGTCCATCCTGAATCAAATATTCATTCCATTGGCTTTTGTCTCTTAGAATAGGATTCTCACATGCTTCATAAGAATATTTAAAATTTTAATCATCCCTGTACATTTCCTTAAGGCTGTTAAAACCTAAGGTCTTCACTTGAAACTCCTGCAGAATCAAACATTTCCTGCTCATCGCATCAACAACCTTGTTAGCATTTCCATAAATGTGCTTTATAAAAAAAGTAAAGTTCTGCATGAACTCAACCCATTTTTCATGCTTCTGGTTCACTTTCTCCTGTCTGGTTATAAATTGTAAGGCGTGATTGACGTTGTAGAAAATGAACTCTTTCGGAACTAGGTAGTGCCTCCATTTCTTCAATGCATGTATGACTGCATAAAACTCTTTTCATACATGGATTAATTTTTCTTGGCTTCGTTCAACTTCTCATTGAAATATGCAACTAGTTTATTGTCTTGACTCAAGACTGCTCCAATCGCAAATCCACTTGTGTCACATCTCACTTCAAATTTTTTGTTGAAGTGTGGCAGAACCATAACTAGTTGTTCAGTTATCTTCTCCTTCAACAACTTGGAAATTTTCTCTGCTTCCTCTGTCCAATGAAAATATTTTTTTCTTTTCTTTATTGTGTCCATCATTGGTGCACAAATTCCACTAAATTTTCTGATGAAATTCCTATAAAAACTGGCTAATACATGGAAGCTTTTGACTTGAAAGATATTCCTTTGCGATGGCCATTCTTTGATTGCTTTTACCTTCTCCGGATCCATATTCAACTCATTCGAAGAGATCACAAACCCCAAATAAATGATTTTTGTCTTCATGAAAGAAAACTTATTCAGATTTATCAACAACTTCTCTTGCTGCAACCTCCTCATCACTGAATTTAAATGCCTCAAATGTTCTTCCTCAGTCTTACTGAAGATCAATACATCATCAAGATACACAATTACAAACTTACCAATGAAATATTTCAAGACTTTGTTCATCAATATCATGAAAGTACTTGGCGCATTCGTCAAGCCAAACAACATGACAAGCCATTCATACAATCCTTCATTCGCCTTGAATGTTTCCTTCCATTCATCACGTTCCCTCATCCTAATCTGGTGATATCCACTCTTGAAATAAATGTTTGAAAAAAATCTGTCTCCACTCAAGGAATCCATCTAGTCAACCATCCTAGGCAAAGGAAATATGTACCTGATGGTGATTTTTTTTATATCCCTCGAGTCTGTGCACATTCTCCTTCCTCCATCCTTATTCAAACTCAACACTATTTGTATAGTGCATGGACTAAATATTTCTCTAATCATTCCCTTGTCCATCAAATCCTGGACTTGCTTCTTAACCTCCTCATTCTCCTATGCCTTCAATATTTATGATGCTTTGTTTGGTAAACTCTCTCCCGATATAAGGTCAATGTGATGACTTATACTCCTTATGGGTGGAAACGAACAAGGAAAATCGTCCACCACTATATTATCCAAATTCTCTAGCAGTTCCTAAATTTCCTTAGGCAGATCATCTATCGAAGTACTGGTCAAGATGACTCTAGGTTTTCTCACCACAACAAACTGCATTTTCTGATCTTTCTTGACTTCATCAAGAAGTTCCTTCCCACTCATGAGAAGTATAGTATTGCTTGTTTATGTCTTCACCTTATTGTCTTCAATTGGAAGAAACATGTGCATTCTACCATTCTTCTCCAAAGTGTAAGTGTTCTTTCTTCCATCATGAATAAAATTTCTTTCATATTTCCAAGGCCTCCCCAACTAAATATGACAAACATCCATGGGGATAACATCACGTAAAATATCATATCTACAACCCCCTATCTTAAATTCAACTAAACATTGTTTAGTGAATGTTACTTGATGTCCTTTTTGCAACCAAGAAACCTTATATGGGCTTGGATGTGCAACTATCTCCAATTCCATCTTCTCCACCATCTCTGTGGATACTAAATTATTCGTGCTTCCACTATCAACTATCACCTTGCATACATTGTCTTTGGTCTTGCAAGCAGTCCTAAACAAACTATTCCTCTGGGCTGGATTTTCCATCTCTTTCTTTGGTTTCAAGAGAATTTTCCTCATCATCAAGGATCTTCCACCTTCTGCATCTTTTGCCTCAACATTTCACCTTTGCACCTCTGAAACATGAACTTCGCCTCCTCCATCCCTTTTTCTATTGGGACATTCCCATGTGTCCTATATTCCCACAGACAAAATACTTTACTTCACCTCCTCTGCTTCTTCCTCTTCCTCTTGCTCAAGGAAAAGTGTTCCTATCGGCATATTGTCTTCCTTGTGAACTTCCTCCCCTTTCTAGGTGGTTATAGGGCTTCTTTTCTTCATCCTTGGGATTTTTTACTCTGTCCTGGGCAACTGATTTGGCTCTGCTCTGACTTCTACCTCTGCCCCTTTGACCTTGTTTTCGGGCCAATTTCTCTTCTGCCTTCATAGAAACCTGATAAGCATCTTCCACATTTCTGATGGTCACCATGCTCATCTCATCCTGAATCTTATGCCTCAATCCATTCATATATCTGGCTACATTTTCATCATCACTCTCACAATGACCAACTCTGATGTTTAACCTGTAAAATTTGTTTGTATACTCCTTCATTGTCATCCCTTTCTGTCTCAAATTATGCATTCTTTGAAACAGATTGATTTGATATACTCTGGGTATGATTTTTTCTTTCATCTTTGCTACCATTCTATCCCATCTTTTAATTTTTTGTTTTCCTTTACAATGCATGTTAGCCTACAGTTCATCCCACCAAAGTGTTGCATGTCCTTGAAGCCTAGTAACAACGTGCTTAAATTTATTATCTTCTTTGACATCCTCATAGTCTAAGTATTTATCTAGAGCTCTAAACCAATCTAGTAGCTCCTAAACGTCCAAGTTGCCTTCATACATTAGGATGTCCAATTTCTCTCTGGTAGCCATTCTTGCAACAACTTTTAGAAAATGTTCCTCTGCAGCATTTTTAGCTACAACTTCTTCTACTCCTTCATTCTCACTTTCAGCCTCTCTGATATCTCCAGTATCAGTTGTTTGCCTCTATGTTGTCTCCATAGAATCAAATTGAGCACGAAGTTATCTCATTTCCATTTCCACGACTGGATCATGTAAATCTCTTTCTGGACGTCTCCTTGGCGACATTGTTTCAATCTGTCCAAGTAGAATTCAAATCACAATTTTCCTATGTCTTCCCTTGCTTACAAAAAAAAATAGTTGTAAGCTCTGATACCACCTGACAAGGAACCCCCCCTCAGCAGGGTCTGCTGACATCCCGATCTACGAATCTTAAACTCCTATGAATCAAAGTGGCTCCTTAGTCCACGTTGGAATCCTTAACACATATTAACCATAGGTCCTTTTATGAACCTTGCCTATGCAAAAAAGCACTAGGTGCAAGCTCCCCTCACGTGACCACCGGTGGTGACCACAAGCCTAACCAATAGACACTTTTCATTTCAGGATTTAGTGACTTATATTGTGAGTCACCCTGACTCCTCCAATTCTTGAACTCCAAAATATGGCTTGACGGTCCCTAGGTAATCCCTTAAATTCTTCACTTACATGACCTTCGGCTGCGACATGGGGTCCAACTCTCGAGTGTTTTGAGACTTCGCGTATCATGACTTCATGAAGTAGCTCTCTCCTCTTCTCCCAAAATGATAACTCACGATGAAAACTATGCTAGATTGATGGTCCTGATTCCCCCACGATCCGACGGTTCAGATCCTTTTTTTTCACGAAGTCAGAATTTCGCGACTCGCAACTTCTGAAAGAAGCTTCCTCCACTCTCTTGACTCCTGAATTCCCGATATTCCATAGTGCCAAATCAACGACTTCCACTCCTTCATATTTGATGGATACTATCTCTTCTAATCTTGCAAATGTTGAAAGACTCTCACCTTTATCCTCCCCATAGATATACTGGATGTAACGGCCCAAGGAAATCGGTGTTTCTCCCTTGGGGTATTTCTACCCTTCGTCGAGGTTCTCGATGGTTCCTTTCCAAATGGGTTGGTGTCAACCTTCCTAAGCTTGATTTCACGAGGTGACTTCAAGTCTCGTCTTTCCTATAAACTTCTCCAAAGTCTCTATCCTTTCTGAGCTTGATTCTTGCTGCAAACTCAAGGATTCTAAAGAATCTTGCATGCACTCCTTGCATCCTTCACGATAACCTTTGATTATATGGAAACTCTAACTCTGTGCACTCCTTGCGACAAAATTTCTTCAACCATTCACCAGGGTTGGAAAACTCTAAGACTCGGCCTAGCCTGCACACACCTTGCATTGCTATGCTCTATACTTTCACTCCTACCAGTATAAGTTAACGCTATCTCTCCTGAGATTTTCTGAGGTAAAACTCAGAATATCGTCAATGCACTCCTTGCGGACTTTCACTGCACTCCTTGTAGGAATTCTCAGGAAGAGAAACGATTTAAGCTTATACTCTTCTCCCAGACTTCATACATTCAACATGAAATCACATACACTCACAGCATTGAAAAAAATGCATAATAGAGACTGAAAATAAATTGTAAACATACCATTCAATATATGCATACATGAACCATGAATACACCAGAAAATTGTATCAAATCATTATTATATTAATTCAAATGCTTCTATACATGGTATAAAGAAACAACAACTATATGTTCACACAAATTCTACAATCTCTGTTCTTGTCTGCGCTCTTTCTCTAATGCCTTACTTATCTACTTCTCCACTTACAAATTACAATGAGAATCCCACAATACCTACGAGGGAGTCCTCTTGAGTTTTCCCTCCTACAACCTTAAGCTATCTTATCGAAATTAAGACTACCATCTACTTTACATTGATTACATTAAATGATCACAGTCGACAGATGAGAGAGAACGCTCAAGATCTGTATTACAATCCCAATATATTAAAAGAAATTATATCTTCCAGCTATCACATTAATGGTTCATCTTTTGAATTTCAAAATGTCTTCAAAATGCGCGTTGGTGCATATCTAGTTGTCCTCCAATCGCGCTTGTTGGTGATGCTCCTGCATTAGGTTGCATCAACTTCAGGAGAAGTACAGGTGGTGGAAAAATTGACTCCAGACTGGAAGGGAGATAGATTTGGTTTACAATCGTACATGTGAAAGCGTTGAAGAAGGTCACAAGCATACTTAGACTGGGAAAGAAAAATTAGTTTATGGGTTTGCAAAACTTGGAGGCCAAGGAAATAGTGCAAAAATTCTAAGTCTTTCATTTCAAATTTCTTCTCAAGGCTGGTTTTCACAGGGTTTAAAAGTTTTGAGTCACTACCAGTAAGGATAAGGTCATCAACATAAAGGACAAGGATTATGAGATGGCTTCCTAATTTCTTGGTATAGACATTAGGATCACAATGGCATCTAGAGAATCCAATGGAAATAAGAAATTTTTCCATTTTGGAATACCAAGCTCGGGGAGCTTGCTTGAGACCATAAAGATATTTCTTAAGGTGACAAAGAAGGCTAGAGTTATCATGGACATAGCCAAGAGGTTGTTCCATGTAGATTTCTTCTTGCAATTCTCTGTGCAAGAAGGCAGACTTAACATCCATCTGATGGACCTCCCATTTATGAGAGGTAGCAAGGGAAAGAACAAGGCAAATGGAATTCATTTTGGCGACAGGGGAAAAGGTTTCATTATAGTCAATTCCTTCAATTTGGGAAAATCCTTTGGCAACTAACCAAGCCTTATGTATTTCAACACTTCCATTTGATGCATACTTAGTTTTGTAGACCCATTTACATCTGGAAAGTTTTCTTCCTTTTGGAAGAGGTACAAGATTCCAAGTATCATTTTTCATTAAAGAACAATACTCTTTATTCATTGTTGTATCCCAATCTCGATGAACTGAAGCTTCTGCAAATGTCTCTGGATCACGAGTTTCTGAAACTTGAGCCAAAAGAGAACAGGATCGATGGAAATGTGAACGTGTCTGATACTGATCTGAAGGATCACCGACAAGATAACCAATTGCTTCTCATGTTGAATGAGCCCATCTAGAAAGCGGTGGAGCTGGTGTTGGTTCAAGTTCAAAGGAACCATTTGGAGGAAGGTGAGTAGGCGGAGGTGGATTTTCATCCTCACTGTCATCATCTAAAGAAGAAACCAGAACAAAATAAGGCACAAACGTCAAACATGGCTCGCAGGCCGAAGAAGGCACAACATTCGAATTAGGCTCGCAAGCCAAAGAAAGTACAAACGTTGAATTAGGTTCGTAGACCAAGATATTTTCATCAAATCTAACATCTCTTCTAATAATAATTTCATTACAATGTGGTTGAAGAAGTCTATAACCTTTAACATCTTCAGAATAACCGACAAATATGCACTTCTCACTTTTAGGCTGCAATGCTTTCCTTTTCTCATCAGGAATGTGAGCCCATGCTATACTACCAAATACACGGAAGTGACTTACATCTGGTTTAATTTTATTCCAAGCTTCTTCTAGTGTTATATTTTTAAGAGCCTTTGTGGGAGTGTGATTGACTATGTAATTTGCACAGTTGATTACTTCCACCCAATAATTTAGACTTAATCCCTTCGATTGAATCATACAATTGCCCATTTCTTTTAATGTGTGGTTCTTTCTCTCAACAATGCCATATTGTTGTGGTGTATATTGAACAATGTGTTTCATTTGGATGCCCTGTGTAGTGCAGTAACTTGTAAAATTATTTCTCACATATTCGCCTCCATTATCTGTTCTTAACCTTTGAATTTGATGTCCATATTGATTTTCTACAAGGGCCTTGTAGGCCAAATACTTGTCAAAAACTTCACTCTTAAGTTTTAATAAGTAAACCCAAGTACGTATGGAAAAGTCATCAATGAAAGTTAAGAAATAATTGCACCCAAAAAAATAAGGAGAAGAAAGTGGACCACACAAATCACTGTGAACAAGCTGCAAAGGGCCTAAGGTGTGCCAAGAGACACGTTTGTCAAAATTATCCTGATGATGTTTGTCGAGAACACAATCGACACAA
This sequence comes from Picea engelmannii, assembly GCA_009831015.1. Taxonomy (NCBI): domain Eukaryota; kingdom Viridiplantae; phylum Streptophyta; class Pinopsida; order Pinales; family Pinaceae; genus Picea; species Picea engelmannii. Next base: position 111,189 of record ML780744.1, read on the forward strand.
ACACCATCTCTTCATGAAACAAGAGGAATACTAGTCACCATATGTTGATTACATAGTTGTTGCAATGAGTGATAGTTTAGATGACCAAACCGCTCATGCCAAAGTTTTCTCAAGTCATCGCTATGAGCAACAAAAACAGATGAAAAAGATGATGACCCAAAGTTGTCAAAATTATACAACCTGTTATTATCATCAACAATTCAAGTTGCAAGAATATGCTTAGGATGTTTTAGATACTTGATTACAACTTGCTGAGGTGAAAACTCTATGGTTTTACCTTCACCTGAATGAGTGATTTGATATACTGATAGAAGGTTACAAGAAAGACTTGGAATGCATAATACATCATTGAAATGACCATTTTATACTTGAACTGTTCTAGATCCTTCAACACCGAGAGATCTATCATCACCAAAAAATATTTTCTTGGTGTTACATTCATTTAGAGAAGAAAATATTTCTCTATCCTTAGCCATATGATAAGATTCTCCAGAATCAATAAGCCACTCATCAGAGGTAGAAGTAGAAGTTGTATTAAAGGAGAAAACAAAAACTAAAAGTGCATGTCCATGAGAAGAAGAAGAAGAAGAAGAAGTAGAAGTAGAATCAATAATTTCATTGTACTTCTTCATCGCTGCTTCTAAAGATTCCATCTTCTTGAAACATTTGGACTCATCATCACCATCTTTATCACAAAAGTTGCAATGTTTGTCGGTCTTCTTATTTTTATATTTTACTCCTTTGTCTCCATTAGGAGTGGAAGCTATCTCAGTGTGTCTGGGACCCTTATATTGGTTGTTGTGGTGGCGAGGATGTTGCTTCTTGGGATTCTTGGGTTTATCTTTCTGATGGACAACTAAGTCTTTGTTGTAGCTACCTGCAGTGTTGATCAATCCAAGTTGTACTAGCTTATCTTTTTCTGTAATCAAAGCATCACAAAATTTCTTAAGCCTGGGTTTTTATAAGCTGCCCCTAGAGCCTCTTGCATGGCATAAAAGGTAGATACAAACACAAAGGTAGATACAAACACAGAATATGCAATACCTAGCTTAGAAAGAATAAGATAGATGCAACGATCTTCTTCTATCTTTATCTTACATTCTTCACATAAAGTTTTGAGTGTTTTAAAATTAGATAGATAGTCTTCAGTGCAAGAAAAATCATTTGGACTTAAAGACAATACTTGATTTTCTAACTGTTGTACTCAAATAATATTGTGTTTACCAAGCACAGATTCAATCTAGTCCAAAGCTTCTTTGGGTTGATCAATGGATTAAAGGTGGAACCTTAAATTAGGAGAGATGGAAATTTGGATTAATCCATGTGCTTTTTCATTCCTATTATCCCATTTGACTTTCTTATCAGCATCAATGGGTGTTTTTTCTTTTCCCAAGGTAATCTGGTACAAGCCTTTACTTCTTAATAAATCCTCCATATGGGATTTCCATTGGAAGTAGTTGGTGCTGGTAAGTAAGATATTACTTGTAGAATCCATATTAAATATGCAGATAATATGGATTTAAAAAATGAAACTAATGATCTGAATGGAAATATCTCGAAAATTTATGCGGTTTAAAAAAAAACGACACTTAAAATGGACTTTGGATGTGAGAGTTATGCCCTTTTTAAAAAAGGCATAAACGGTAACCAAAGGACCACGTGGTGGTGTAAGTTTACTTATGAAGTGACCCACTTTTATAAAGAGAAGTGGGGATCACTTTTACAATGAAGTTACTTCATGCAAAATAAATAACTCTAAAATAAAATATTAAAGCTACTTATAATGATTCACTTTTATACTTGAAGTGAAATACACTTTACAATTTTAGCATGAACTTTTAAAAAAAAAAGTAACAAAAGAGAGACTTGAACTCAATACCTCTTACTTAATAAGACAAATTTTAACCAAATGGGCTAGTAAAACATATTGTATTGTTTCACAAGAGGATTGAGGTTGTTTTTGTTGTTGTGGAAGACGGCCTTGGAGAGCATGCTAAAAACAAATCTCTTTTCACACAAGAAAAATTTTTTGCTTCTCGATGACAACAAGGGTTATACCTTGGTTACCTAGAAGATGCACCTTTTCCTATCTATTTCTGATTTTTCGAGATCGCATAGGGCACGGGGAAAAGATCATACGTAGATATAAAAGAGTAGCAACCTGAAAACATCAGGCTTTATACCTCTGGATCTAACCGTAATGGTAATATCTTGGGAAAACGGAAACATTTTCGAGTGAAAAGAAAAGTGTTCCTGAGTGAAATGAGTGCTCCAGATGCAATGGAATAGTCCTTGCAGCCCAGAAATGTATGAAAATGACAGAAAATAGATATGAGGTAACTTTTCTTCACGATCTTGATCTACAACATAAGTGGATCTTCAAAGAAGCTCTGATACCATACATGTATTCCAACAGAGGAAGAACACCTTCAGTAACCACTCACATAACCAGATCAAAGATCAACACACCGATTTTTTCATGTGGTAAAACCCCTACAGGGAAACATCCACGACCCCAGCTAACACAACCAGTTGGAGCAGTGTATTAATGAAAAAGAAAAAGATTACAGAGAGATTTTACAAGAGATTTTCTGACAACCGATCATCAAAAAATGACCCTCCATGATCTTTAAATAGAGATCATGGACCAATCGGGTGTTAATACACTGATCATTGGTCATTAAGATCAAGGAGACTATGAACTGTTAGATCACTCTATGTCGGGAACATATCGTGACCGTCGGATTTCCTAAGTACAAATGCATATTAATGCATACTAAAGAAACACACTTTTACCTAACAACACATTAGACCAAGTAGATATTAACTAACTCCTAAGTGTATAAATATTCTAACATGAATTCAAAGAGATCAAAAGGTGAGAGTAGCAACAAGGGAAGGATTGCATCTTAGAGTGGGAAATATGGATTTTAAGTTTTTATTTATTTATTAATTGTTGAGAACAATTGACTTCTGAAGTTTTGGAAAACATACTATTTTTGGATATATGAGTAATATATTTTGGAAATAATTTCAAATATCATTGAGATCAATTTTCAAATATGAATGCGATGATGGGAGTCACAAGGAGGGATGTTTTGCTTAATTAACTAGTTGTGTTATGATTGTTAAAAACTAAAGGGAGTCACAAGGGTTCCCACTGCTAACGCTCTGTAAATTCCCAAAGGTTGTTAGGAAAGAAGAAATCTACGAGAGGTAACTTTATCCAACCACTTTGAAACTGGAATCTATCCCTACCAGATTCAGAGAGGGATCTCTCTATATGATTTAGATATGTTTTGAACTTAAGATATTAGGCTAGTTAAATAAATAAGATTGAAAAATTTTGTTGTTTTTGTTGAGTTGGCTGAAGGGGTTTTACGCATCCATAGGCTATGGGGTATGTGTTATAAAGATAGAAATCTAAACCAGAAACAAAAGATTCTTTTCACAGGGAAAGATAATGCATTCGTTGGATTATTTAGCAATAAAATGATGAATAGCAGAAAATATAAGAATATCAATTAAAGTAAAGAAGCATTTAAGAATTTCTTTACTGTAATATCAAAAGATAAACACTAAAATATTTCAAAGTCTGAAACATGGTATACAAAGATAAATCCTGCAACGTGCATTACTTTTAAAAGATTTAGATTAGAAAACAATATGACAACTGAGGAAGAAAACATTCAACATAGAAAATAAAACATCACCAATGAATAACATGCAAGAATCCTGTGAAAACGTCTCTTTGTATTAATGAAAGATCTCTTGATAAAAATTACAGTCTTGTAGCTTGCAGGGCGTAAAGATCAACCCTCAGTACTTTAAAGTGTTTTATAATCAAATTACATATGATCCTATCATTAAAGATCAGGACATGGCTAATTTAAATTTAGCTAACTAACTTAACAAGATAGAAAAATTTAGGAAACTGCTTGATGATGTGTTGAAAATTCATGTTGATTTCTTGGGGTGAACCATTGGTGAGGCCTCTGCATGACCTCGTCTGACTGGATACTGACTAGGCTTGGACACCTCATCGACTACTCGATCAGATTGCAAAGTTCTTCCCATCGAAGGTGACTGGGAACGCTGACTTTGAGTAACCTTCAGTATACTTCATCCATCTCTGTGTACTTGGCGAAAGTTGGCTTGATGATGAAGATGTACCGGATCTCATGCTGTATACTGATGTCAAACTGTAAAGCACCTAGGAATGCCTTGCCTGTGATACTACCTTGTATTCCTGATAATTTTTAGCTATCTTTAGCCACAGTGGCTAGTTTCTTTTTGTAATCGGCAAGCGTCATTAACTTGTCATTTATAACTCTCATACCAGGAAGGCCTTTCTTCTACAGAGCTTCGATCTTGCTGAAAAATATTTGTACTCCTGTGTCCATGGTATATACCTTTTCCTCCAGCTATAGCATCAGTCCTCTCTTGTTCAAGACCCTCTTGACCTTGAGGATGGTCTCTTTCCTATCTTCAATCTTCAACTCCTCTAGCTCCTCTTTGGTTTTGGAATTTAGAAATTTGATGATCTCAGTAACTTTTGTGGGCATCTCTCCTAGTTCTACTCTTATCTTCTTGAAAGCCTGCTGACTTCTTTGCACCAGCTCATTTTGCTCAAACATGATTTGTATCATTGGCCATATTTCATTCATGGACTTGGTGATGTCCATCCAGACACTTTCTTTTACCTTAGGCAGTGTTTTGCCTGCCACTATTTGCTTCTGAAGTTGTTGCAATTCCTATTTGAGCTGGTCTGAGGTTTGTTTTTCCTTGGAGAAGCTAGTTTGGTAAGAAGACTTGAGTTCTTGAAGGTTCTCAATCTCCTTTTCGAGTCTTCTAATATCTATCTCTTGCAAATTCATTTCTTCCATGGATTTAGCTAGTTCAACAGTCTTCTCCAGGGCTGTCAATGGAGTTGCCAAGGGAATTTATGCAATAGATGGTGTGCTCACTCCTGTGAGTGGAACTATGCTCAGTGGAATGACCTCCATGGGCTTTGACTGCTCTTTCTCTTTCACTAGTTTTTCTAATTCCGCTTCCATTTCCTTCAACTGTGCATTCTTCTCCATGATGAGCTTGAGCATCTCATCTTTTCTCCCTTCTGTCTCTGCTATTTCCTTTGCCTATGAATCTTCTGTTGGTGGCAATTTCAACTGTTTCCTCAGAGATACAATATCAAAATTTTTCTTCTTGAGAGCCTCCTCGATTTCTTTCACATTCGAGGGATCATATCCGGTCTTGAGGACCAGTTCCTCCAGCGTCTTAATCCTGTTATCCTTGGCAAAGGATGATATTTTTTCTAACTTCAGTTGTGTCTGGATGTTGTTCAAAGATACCTGTAACCTGGAGGTAGTAGTAGAAGCATTTGTCAATGTGGAGAAAACCATTTCTTCGGTTTGCCTGTGCAGATCCATTTGATCAATTGCATACATATATTTAGTATAAAATTCGAAAGTTGCCCTTTTGTAATCGAAGATTACTTTCGGGTCTGGCACCTGTGCTTGTAGAAATGCCATGTGCATTCTACTTTTCTCAGTGTCAAATGTAGACAACAGTCTGTGTTGTGCAGTTGATGTTTTCTTCCAGAATTGAGCATATGTGTTGCTGGTCAGCATCTGGTTTCTCTTTTTAGTTAGATCATACTTCTCAAAAATACTCAATTTTGGTCCTGTTTTGCTGAGTTGGTTGATTAGTGGGGTATCTGTAGGCTTTTTGGGTAACACTGTAGTCACGATTTGTTTGCTTCTTGTACGAAGGAGAGATCGATCAACCTCCAAAGTTGTAGAAGATTGAATTCCCTTTTCACCAGCCGTGTCGGGTGCCTGACTAGTTTTTGGCCTCTTGGTATGTAGTCGAAACTATTTGGACGATACTTCAGTGATAGAAGGTGACATGTCTTTCCTGGGCCTTTTCTCCTTGGGATCCTGTGGTGTAGTTTCTTGTGAGACAATGATCGAAAGGTCCTGTTGTTCTTTCTCGACCAGAGTGTTTGTCTCCCATTCTGCCTGGTTAGCGAACTTCTCTATCTCAGGCCTAGAAGTGTGGACATATGGGATGTTCTTATTCTTAACTCTCATCTCTGAAATTATTCCGCAGGGGTCATAGTGCCATATGAAGCTAGCAAAAAACTTCATTTATTTAAGCAATCTGTTTGCTTCCTCCCCGGCGCCTCGGTTATTGCAAATGAAAGACCCAATATTCCCTTTGATTCTGAGCTGCTGCTTCTTCTTCAGAGACACAAAATGTATGTCATCTGAATTGATCATTTGTCTTATGTATTCTAGGGAAAATATCCTTACGGGAAAATATTTTGGCAACTTGTATGGAGCCAATTCGCACCCATACACTCTGATCTCTGTGTGGTCCTAGTACAGGTACCAATATCCCATTTTTGCAAGATCTGAGAGGTGTAGGATCCTTTGAATTTCCTTGTTTATTCTCGGCTCGGGTCTGCCACTGAGCGTGCTCACCATGAGATGGTAGAACTCCTCAATAATTTGTTTGAAGCTAAATTTTGTAGAATTTTTTCTGAGAAATGAAGTCCACACTGTCAGCGCCTCTGGCCTTCCATCCTTGTCCATCTTCTGCATCGAAAAGGAGAATTTGTCTTCTTGAAAGAATAGGAACATGTAAGCCAATATTGAGGAATACCAAAACATGCCTTCTGTGGCAAAATTTGAAAATTGATCATGAATGTTGTCCTCCATGAAGGCGCTATAGTCAAACTGAGTGTTGGGTTTCTCATCTGTGGAGAAAATGGACAGAAAACCCAATATGGATTCATCCACCCATTGATCCAAAAAATACCCGAGGAGGGCGTAGAGCGACGAGATGACCTGGTTTCCCTTCACTAAGAACAGGGATGAAGGATACAAGATATTTGTAGTGGGGAGTTGAGTGGCCCGTGGGACAAAAATCTTGAAAATCTGAGCTCTTTGGGGGAAGGATAATTTATAGTACAGTTCTGTGATAATTTCTAGATTGAAGGGCGAGACGGATTCGGCTCTGGGTATCTACATCATATGGTCAATGGTTTCAAGTGTAATGAGGAAAATAATTTCTCCTGATGAAGAAACTACGGCTCTCTGGTCAGGAAGGTAATGGGCTTGGCACTTAAGGGCGAATTCAGGGAAATGGGGAGCCTGGGGGAAAAGATACAAAGGGAGGTTGGACTCCTAGAGCCCAATTTCATTGCTCTGGTCAAGGAATACCTCTATGAGCCATGACTGCAAGTCTGCGAAGTGAAACTCACATCTGGTGTCTGCAATCAAATGGTCTTTGTCGGCCAGATGGATCCTATCGAGGTCGACAAGAGGCGGGACAAAAGGATTCTTTTCGGATTCTATCCTCTTTGATTTTGGCACCATCACTGTAAAATACCTGCAAATCAAACAATTGTTATTGGAGATGATGGTGGCTTAGGACGGTTTGAATGAAACAGAGCGAAAACGGGGAAAAATTTGCTCTGGTGAGACGAGAAAGGTATTTTATGGTGAGGTGATACAATAAGAAATGGAAGAAAGAAGGAAAATAGTGGTTTTGAGTAAACAGATACTCGTTGGGCATAGGAGACGGTTCAGAAGGTTAACGTATACATTAACCAGTAATAAATGGCCAACGGGTCATTTAGAGCGTGAGATGGCAGGTGACAATGACTGAAGAATACAGCTGGGCGACATGGAGGGAGATGATTTGGAAGTAACCATGGTGAGAGGACTTGTAAAGGGAGAACGAGAAGAATGGGATGACAGAGTAATGAGAGGTGACCTCTAGGGGAAAAACGTGGAAAAATGACGTCATGGGGTGACAGGGTATGTCAGACCGTGGGAGGCAGTGGGATTTGGAACCAATGGACTACTGCCACATATAGATAAGGGTCCCGCTAGAAAACAATCCATTCGGTAGCCCCCCCTCCGTTAAAGATAGATCGGTTGGGGGGGTCCGAAAAACACCATGAGCTGTTGATTTGCGTGCTCTCCTTTCAACCGTAGATCTGTGCGCGATATTTAACCATCATTCTGGACCACCCCCCCCCCCCCACCGTTAAAGGTAGAACGGATGAGGGGGTCCGGAAAGGCTTGTCAACCGTGGATCTGAGCGTCTTCTCTCCGACCATTCATCTATGTGTTGTGCTTAATTGTGAGCGCGAAGGAATATTTGCTCCGAAAGACTTAGGATAAGTGCATATCATGGGTTTTTCCCAAGCTTCTCCATGTTTTTATCAACAAGGGGATAAACATCAAACCTTTTAAACCTCAAAGATATGGTTCAACGTTGATCATCATGCTTTTTTTATTGAGATAAAGAAAACTACCCTATGCTCTAACCTAATCATCTATGACAATTAGCCCAGATTAAACTGTTGGGCTAAGAACTTACTCTATCCTGGGGTTATCTGACCAATATTAGGCAGTTTGGTGATATTTATTCACTAACTAACCTAAATCACTTGGCTAAGATTAAACAGTTTAGCCAAGATTATTCACTACTCCTATCAACATCAATTTAAAATAACTTGGCCATGCTTGAAAGGTATGGACCAAGTCATTGTTATTGCATGGGGCTCTATTGAATTTCTTTTATGCCCTCTTTTATTCTTTTTCTTTTTCTCAAATGATTTGTAGAATGGAAAATCATTTGACAAACAAAAACACTAAAGAGATAATATTTCAGTCACCAGTTGATCCTATAAATTATAGGGTTATAATAGCGGCTCCACCTGGGGATGGTACTATCCTTGTGAAGTGCCAAGAATCCTGATTGTTGATGTTATGAAAAACTTTCACCATAGTTTCCTTTGTTTCTTGATTGGTTTTATTTTTTGAAAATTTGGAAGACAATGTTCAGTGGCTTAGGGTCTTCTCTGCGGGCTCCAACCATCTGATCAAAGTTATTTCACTCAAAAACTTGTAAACAAAATGAAAATGGTTTGTACAATGGAAGGTGTGACTACAGGTCCCTACTGAGGAGGTGAATAGTGCTTAAGCATTCTGACATTTACAGGTCCTCCTGGCAGATTTGTCCCATCGCTATTGTTGGTAAAGAAGGCATTATTTCCTCTGAAAGATTGAATTATGAAAGGTCCCTTCCATAGACTGTCGAATTTTCCATGCTTCCCCTTATCTTCATTTTTGACATCCCATCTCAGAACCAAGTCACCTAGCTCAAATTCATCCTCTTTAGTTCTTTTGTCAAAGATCTTTTTAATGCTTTCTTGGACAACCTAAGTCTTGTTGTATACTTCTTCTCTGGACTGCTGCAAGTGGATCATCTAGTTTATCCTTCTTTGGGAATCGTTCATCTTGGCCTGCATATCTTGCAACAATTTCATCATAGGAACTCCTAAGGAAGTGGGAATGACTGCTTCAGTTCCATAAACCAGTTGATATGGTGACATACCGATTGACCTCTTGGTGTTCATCCTGTCGACCCATAATGCGAAAACTAGCTTGTTATGCCATGAATTTTTGTTTTCTTGCAAATTCTTCTTAATAATGTTCACCAGGGTGTTATTGGATGAGTCTTCTAGCCCATTTCCCTAAGGGTAATAAGCTATGGAATGACCCAAAACAATATGATACTGGTTGCAAAAGTCTATGAGCTTCTTAGATCGGAAAGTAGCTGCATTGTTAGTTATAATCTTTCTAGGACATCCAAAACGAGACAATATATTATTTTCAAGAAATTTAATAATGACAGAATCATTAGCTTGCCTGCTTGGTACAGCTTCGATCCATTTTGTGAAATAGTTTGTGGGAGTAAGAATCCACCTGTGCTGGCCCAAAGAGGGAGGATGTATTTCTTTGATAAATTCTAATCCCCATTGCTGGAAAGGAGCTTCAACAGAGATTGGTTTCAAGGGAAAAGGAAGAATCTTATTTCTGCCCTCAAACACCTGGCATTTATGACACGAAGTCACTTTTTGATGCACATCAACGAACAATGTAGGCCAATAGAACCCAGCTCTGAGAATTTTATTAGCTGTGGTCTTCCAGCTTAGATGACCACCAAAGTCTCCTGCATGAAAATCCTGCAATACTTTGTCAGCTTCATATTTTAACAGACAATTCAACAAAATACCTTCGGGATCCTTCCAATATAGATTGCCTTCTAAAATGAAAAATTTTAATGCTTTCAATTTCAAAAACCTAGCTTTAGTTTTGGTCAGACCAGGGGGAGCTTGTAAGTTATGCAAAACAAATATCAGGTCTACGTACCATGGACAGTTCAGAAATACCTCTTTCACGCTTGGAGTCGCCTACTGTCCATGTTCATCTACTACAGCTAAGAAAATAATATTAAGAGCATGGAAATTTGATTCAACCATTAACTTTTCTAGACCATGACCTTTAATCAATTTAGTACGCTTAATCTCTATGTCATATTCCAGAATGACAGAAATCCATTTTCCTCTTCGACCGTCTGGATTGTCCTGAGTTAAAATGTCTTTTACTACCACGTTCGAAACATAAGCGATGGTGTGGGAATGGAGAATATATACTCTAAAATCCTTTATGGCTTTCACCAGGGAAAAATCTTGTTTCTCCATTATTTTATAATTCAAGGCATCATCTCTTAATGCTTTACTAAAAAATGCTATGGGATGTTCATACCCTTCGTTGTTTTTCTGTAGTAGTACTACTGCAATGGTATGTTCAGAAGCGAAAGAAAAAAGGTAAAAATCTTTGGTGAAATCAGGACTGATCAAGACTGGAGCCTGTGTGAGTGCACATTTAACTTGTTCAAAAGACTGCTTAGATTCAATGTCCCATTATATTTTTGTGTCCTTTTTTAACATGTTTGTGATGTTCCTGAAAAGTTTGGCCAGGTTGGGTATGAATCTTCTCAGAAATTTTACTTTTCCAATGAAAGACTGTAACTCTTTGATATTTCTTGGGTGTTCTAATTTCTGAATGGCCTCGATTCTGTTGGGGTCTATCTTAACTCCATCCTTAGAGATTATGTGCCCCAACAATTTACCTTCCTCTAAACTGAAAAGTATTTTCTTAGGATTCAGAGAAATCCCAAACTTCCTGCATTTCTCAAACACTTGTTTGAGATGTCTTAAGTGCTCGTCATCAGTTTGGGAATAATTAGTTACGTCGTCCAAATAAATGACAATAAATTTGCCAAGTTTTTCCACAAAAGAGATGTCCATTGCCCTTTGGAAAGTGGCCCTAACGTTCATCGACCCAAAAGGCATTTTCACGTACATGAAGGTACCCCAAGGTGTTGTGAAAGATGTTTTCTCTTGGTCATCTAGGTGAACGAGAACCTGGTTATAGCCTGAGAAACCATCCAGTAAGGAGATTCCACTGGATACAACTACCTTTTGTAATATGTGGTCCATTTTTGGCAATGGGTAGTTGTCTTTCACAGAAACTTTGTTCAGGTTTCGAAAATCAATACAAAGCCTGATTTCCCTGCTTTTCTTTCGGGTTGGAACCAGATTTGAAACCCATTTAGAAAATCATAAGGGAACAATGATTTTAGCATCATGCATCTTTTTAATTTCTTTTTCTATCAGGGGAAGTAACTAGGGATTGATTCTCCTAAGTTTCTGTCTGAAAGGTTTTTGATCTTTTTTTATCGGGATCCTATGTTGTATGATGCTTGTGTCATAAGATTTTAAATCTTCGTAACCCCAAGAAAACACGTCTGCATATTCATTGAAAAGTTCAATGTATTTGAGTTTCTTCTCAGGAGGTAAATATTTAGAAAGTTTGACTATCCTGGGTTTCTCTTCTGTCCCTATGTTAACGTCTTCAACCTCTTTACCACTCGCTTCAATTTTTGGTTTTTTAACTACATCATTAAAATAAAAAAGGTCTTCTAAAGGAACTAAACCCCTAGGTAAAACATTACTCTTTAAATGAAAAACATCAGATTCTATCTGATATTCACCTAACTCTCCTGAATCTACTTTATTTACACTGTCATTTCCAAAATCAGATTTATTTACATTCTCATCCTCATTTTCTAAGTCTATGTTTGTACACTCGAAATCATTTTTATATTGTATAAAATCTTCAATTTGATCATCGTTCCACAATACTTGCCAGTATCTGATGCTGTCTGGGACAGTCGGTCTACACTTCACCTCCACCGTGTAAGGGTGGGTGGAATGAAAATGTATCTTGCATGTAGTTGCTGGTGTAGCTAAACCATCTGCTAAAATAGTATGTCCCCTGAGCATCACCTGCAAATCAACTTCAGTGAAGCATTTAAGGGAATCCAAAACAACATTCCTATAAGCTCTCAGATGGGGATGTTTTGTTGCATATTCACCTTTGATTTGTTTGATAATTAATTTGGAATCGCCTCTTACCATGATTTGTTTGGCACCAACTTTCTTTAGAACTTTCAGACTGAACATCAAAGCTTCATACTCGGCAATATTGTTAGTGCATTGAAAATTTAATTTGTAAGAATGGTTTTCTGAATACTTGGATTTGTGATTGTGCAACCAAACTCCTGCTCTAGCTCCTTCTTTACTTACAGCTCCATCGAAGTCCATGCTCCAGAAATCTACTGGAAATTCTTCACTTATCACATTTTTCTTTCTTTCTTCCTCATTGATTTCTTGGCCTTCGTTCGGATCAAATGTATCTTCTTCCAGCCGAGCGATTTGTTCTCCTGTATCGCCGTCATTATATAGGTTGAAGGAATCTAGGTCAGAATGTGCAGAGCACAGGGGATAGTTATGGATTTTCTTGACTGTTGACCATATACTTCATCAACGTCTCTTTGTATAGTCTTCTCTATTGCACGAATACTGGGATGGTGGCATATGACATATCCATCTGCAAAGTACCCTTCAATTTCCCCCCCCAAGACCTAGACAACAACATACCATATTTTGGGGGAATTTCTGCGACCACAACATCCATAACCATGCTTTTTACTGGAATATGAACTAGAGTGATACATAAGTCCTTGATCAATCAGATACATCTGAATTTGTTGGAGTCAAAAGAGTGTAAGTGCTTATAAGGTCTGGTGACCTCAATTCCAGTGTTTCCATCACTACTTTAGGCATCAGGTTGTGGGAGCACCTGAATCTAACATAGCATTATGCATAATCAGGTCATGTATATTAAGGCTGATGTAAAAAGGAGCAACAAAACCATTATCAGTTTGACCATCAACTTCAGGGCCAAACAGGAGTTCAGGTTGATCATCAGTAAGATTTACAGTGTCCGAATGATTCGTCGATCCAACGATTAAGGAATTTGTGCCTATATCAGGTTCAATGCTCAGCTCTTTGATCACCTGTGATCGGTAAGCGTCTTTAATCATCAACTCAGAAAGGGGAATGGGAATTTTCACTTTGGATAATTCCCCTTCGAGGCTGAAAGGTGTAGGTGCTCTGCTTTGGCTCAACAATTCTGATTTGTCCACCACAGTCTTCTGGACAGAAGTATTTGGTGGGTTGGTTGATGGAACCTCAGTCTATGTTGATCTTTGTAAAATTGTAAGGTTTCTTTTTCCTAGAGCTTCAACATTACCTTTCTCAGGGGTCTTCTTGGCAGAAGGCTCAAGGGATTTCTTGGTTTCGACCACTTTCTTCATTTCGGTTACCTTTTTTAGGGAATTTTCATCTGTCTTCTTACTCCGCAAATTGTACTGCCTATGTACCTCCATAATGGAATTTTCAAATGCCTGTTGTTCAGTCTCTTCATCTTCTTCACTCACCTGTGTTTGAGAAAGAAGGAAAAGTTCTTACTCTTCTTGAGTGAGGAAAATAGCTTCGTTATCGTGAATTCCCATGAAGTTTATGTGTGTGTCCTACAATTCTTCAATTACCTCTTCTCCTTCATCGGAATAATTTTCTTGTAAAGGTGGTCTTATTTGTTGATCAGGGCCCCTCTATTCTTTTTGATCCCTAGGATCTCTCTACCTGATTTGAGGAGGATTTCTTATGAAGTTAGGATTCTGAATTTGTGGAGCAGGTCGATTTTCTCTAGGAGGATTTCTTTCGGATACAATAAGTCTCTCCATCATCCTTTCCATTGCTCTGGCTAAGGAATCCAATTTGGCATCAGAAGAATATGTGGAAGGTTCTTCTTTAATCATGACTCTTCTTCCGGTCCTCTGTCATGCCCTTTTGGCCAACAGGTTGGCCTCCACACTTATTGCGCTTTTCTGCATGTCTTCCAGGGTGGTGGAATTTCTTTCTCTTAATTTATATGACATATTAGTGTCGAAACCATCAGGGAATTTTATCAGTGCTAAACCTTGTGGGGGTTTAATATCGGCTGGAATCGCATTGTACAGATTATTGAAGTGGGTGCAGTAGTCTTGAACCGTCTCGCCTTGATTCCTTCTGATTTTTTCGTATTCTGACAAGATTTGGAGAGGATTTTTCTTTACCTCCCATCTGTCTAGAAAAATTCTTTGAATTGTTGTAAGGTTGAGAACTGAGGAAACATGTAATCCTTTGTACCATTTCTTAACATCACTAGTCAAACTCTTCATAAACAATCTCATTTGAACGTCAGCTTCATCTACTTCTTGTAGATTAAAATAATCACTCATTTTATCGACGTGTTGTTGTGCATTCAAGGGTCCTGTTCCGTCGAACTGTGGAAGTATTGTTTGATAATCCTAGGGAATGGCATGTAGAGGTGCGGCTAACACCAAGGGAGCATATCTAGCTACCATGATAGGTGGAGGAGGCGGGACAACAACCTTGATGATAGGTGGGGCAGTGACAGAGGAAAAGGATGAGAAAGGGCTTGCTGACATAGAGTGAGCCATTTGAGGCTTCATAGTGGGAGATAGTATTTCAGGGGTCTGGGGTTGCAGGGTTTTTGGATCTAGGACAATTTCATTCACAAAGCTATCAGATTTTGTTCTAAACAGGCTTTATTCAAAAATGGTGTCAAAGTTGAGTTCTTGAAGGGTAACAAGCTCCTCTGGAAGAGAAGGGGACCTGTGAAGGGGACTATGAATCCCTAAACCTTCTATGATGGTTTTCTTTCTGAATAATTGTTCAGGATTATCAGTTGCTATTGCAGGTTCTAGATCCGAGTGAGATCGAGTATAAGTTATTTTAGGAGCCAA
>ML780744.1:126435-142133 GCA_009831015.1 Picea engelmannii
AATATGCACAAGCTTTTAACAACCTCTAAACATTATTTCTTTCTCAGATTGATCATTTGTTCAAAAACCAAAATCTTCTTCTAAGGAAAAAGATGATGTGGGGTTGAAAGTTTGTTCAGTTCCCTAGTATGGTCGCCACTATGTTAATGCTCTGTAAATTCCCAGAGGTTGTTAGGAAATAAGAAATCTACGAGAGGTAACTTTATCCAACCACTTCGAAACTGGAATCTAGCCCTACCAGGTTCAGAAAGAGATCTCTCTGTATGATTTAGATATGTTTTGAACTTAAGATATTAGGCTAGTTAAATAAATAAGATTTAAAAGGTTTGTTATTTTTGTTGAGTTGGCTGAAGGGGTTTTATGCATCCAATGGGATATGGGGTCTGTGTTATAAAGATAGAAATCTAAACCAGAAACAAAATATTCTTTTCATAGGGAAAGATAATGCATTCGTTGGATTCTTTAGCAATAAAATGATGAATAGCAGAAAATATGAGAATATCAATTAAAGAAGCATTTAATAAATTTTTTACTGTAATATCAAAAGATAAACACTAAAATATTTCAAAGTATGAAACATGGTATACAAAGATAAATACTACAATGTGCATTACTTTTAAAAGATTTAGATTAGAAAACAATATGAAAACTGAGCAAGAAAACATTCAACATAGAAAAGAAAACATCACCAATGAATAACATGCAAGAATCCCGTGAAAACGTCTCTTTGTATTAATGGAAGATCTCTTGATAAAAATTGTTGAAATAATGTAACTGCGAAGAGAATTCTTATTATTATTGGATTAAATCCCCATTGCAGATTAATCATGTCATTATTATTATTATTCTTATTGGATTAATCCCCATTGTGGATTAATCATGTCGGTAATTGTATAAGGACCAAATCCCCTTTTGCGGATTGGTCATCGGACAATTACAAAGGGAAAAATAAGAAGAAGACCCCGACAGTTATTATGGAAGACCCAGAATTAATTAAAGGTGGGTTTACCCACCCAGAGTGAGAGGTTGGCCCTACCAGTTGTGACGTTTCACACATGCCAGTCTTGTATAAATAAGAAGCTAGTGCCTCACTTCAAGCACACAACTCACTTGCTCATTATCTTATGAGGCAAGCTGCAATTACCAGTTGGAGAGAGGAGAAGAAGAGTGGCGCATCTCTTGGAGAGGACTATCTGCATTGGTTTGAGTTATCTCTTGAACATTATATAAGCTATTTATGATAAGGAAGTTTTTGTTGGGTTTTCTTCCCCTAGAGGGTTTCCCAGGATAAATGTTATGTCTCTTGTGAATGTGTATTTCTCAGTGATCTTGTTCTTATGATTCTCTTACCTATTGAAATGAAAAGAACTATAATAATGGCATAAACATTAACACGGTATCAGAGCCAACCTGAAGGAAGAAAAATTTGCAAGAGGAAAAACATCACTATTACCATACCCAAAAATCAGGGTTTTGCAAAAGTGAGTATTTTCAGCTCCCTAACCTCCTAGAAAGTTGTGCCCTCCCCCAAGGATCAATTTGGCACCTAGAGCGCACCTTTTAAGTGGCTAGATCTTCCGCAAAGTGAAACCCTAGTTTCACAAAGTACCAGAAAACCAGTGTACCAGAAAACCAGAAGCACCAGTCCAGAAATCCGCAGATCAAGTTTGAGGGGTAAAAGTTGGATTTTCAAAATTTCGACTGCACCAGCTAACTCACCTCAGCCCGGCGCATCTATCCACTGGATCAAAATTTCAAAATTTGAAGTTTGAAAAATTAGGGTTTCCTCATAAAACCCTAAGTTGCAGTTGCAGTCTTAGAACCAGCTGCAGTTGCAGTACTAGTTGCAGTTGCAGCCGTAGAACCAGTTGCAATCACTCTTGAAGTTTTTGGTAATGATTATTGCTGCTACTAGATGGAGCCACTACCTGCAAATACTATTCGAAGTATGTACTCACATATGGTTAATGGTTAAACCCTAAAGAGTATTTGCAGGAGAAGGGATATTTTTCCATAGATCCAAAAGGATCTCAAGATCCAACACATTCAGAGGAAGGTGGAACCCAGGTGTGATTATTCTAATATGCATCTATTTGTTATGAAATTATATTGATCAGTGTTGCATGTTGAAGCTATGATCAAATCATTAGAAGGATTAAAAGTTGATCATATAGCTTATCCTCTAACCTAACCTTTTCTCAAGATAGCATATTGTCTTAGTACAATAGACATGTTGAAGAGAGTACTCGTCACTTGTGTGAAGGATACCTGGAAGAAACGAAAGCACTCACTCTTGAGGACAAGGCTCCAGGTTTGACTAATCAATATTCAAAGGTACACATGACAAGCTAATGCCTTTAGTTGAGATAGGAATTGTCGTAAAGTATTATACTTGATAACATGTGAGAATACTTTGTCTGATATGACTAACACCTCCTCTAGGAGAAACCTTGTGTGTTAGTTTCAGATTGCCATGGAAGAATTCTTGGTCACAACACTAAGAGAGAGTTGACCTTATTTTGTATTGTATTCCTTACCTTTAATATTTGCTAAATTATAAGTAATAATCTATAAAGGAGCTACTGTGATGATTGTTCATGCTATTGCTTTATATTATCAAGAAGGATATTATTCTTTCTTGTTGTTTTGTTGACCTTGCTCCAGGTCACATGAGGAAGCTATAGCGAAGGTTGCAGAAGGCAACGTGCTAAATAAGAAATCATAAATGAAGCAATCATCAGTGGAAAAGAAGAAGGTGGGTCACTCAGAAGCTGCCATGACCCACGCTATTGAAGAATCCATGTGAACTTTAGAATATTAGCTCACATCAACTACAAGGTGCTACCATACATATGCAAAGTTGTCACAGGTTTACCAGAACTCAAAGGTGACCATGAAGGCATATGCAATGGATGTGCACAAGGGAAGAACGTCAAGAACCCGTTTCCGAAGAGGGACAGCAAGGTATAAAGAGTCCTAGAACTCATTCATTCAGATGTATGTGGCCCAATGCCATTGTTATTGGATAAATCCGTAAGTGTGGACACAAACCGATCTCCCTAGATCCACCTAGATCTAGAACAAAGAAGGACAGAATAATACTCTTTCCCTAGATTTAGACTATTGAATGAACTAGGAGGCAAGAATTATGAACATACCTTGTGATCGCTTCCTTTGGTCTTTGTTGTTCCAGCTTCACTCCAATGCTCTTGTACAGTCAAGACCACAACAATACAAACCAATCGAAGTGAAGACAACTCAACATATTCAATAATCAATCTAAGTATATGATCAAGGAGTTATACAATAAAGTGACATTAGCTTTATGGGAAATACACATATTACTGTATTATATTGATGGAAAACAGAATTTACAACCTAAGCCTTGATGTTGCAAACCTCCTTTCGATGGCCCTTGGCTCAGACACACACACTTGCTCACTTGTATGAAGAAGATCAACCACATTTGATAAACTTGCTGGAGTTCCTAGCTGTTGTAGTTTCAGTCCTTCACACAGTCTTTCAATAATTCTCCAATAAATATCTCGCTAGTTTGATTCTAACCTTTTCCATGATAATCCCCTCAATATATAAGAGAGAATGAATTAGTTACTTGGATAGGAATGATCCCAAAATATCAGGAAAGCCAGTACTTAGATAACCATTCAAATGCCATCTCATCCTTCTAGAAGGTTCGAGAATTTATCTTTTTCCCTTCTTTAGAAAGAGTTCGCACCCTAACAGTTAGACACAGTGAGAACTTCTCGCACCCTAGCTTAAGGAATCCTGCGAGAATCATGCATTCTCGCAGCCAAATGTATTAGCAGCCTGCGAACCTTCCTCAAAACTGTGATTTCTGGAAAGAGATAAAGGTAACTTTTCTCAGGAGAAACTTATAATGAAGAGCCTGAGTACACCATTATCAATACATCATCATGACGACCAAAATTATGGGTAACATAATTCCCCCCAAAGTATGAGGTTGTAAATAGTGACAGCCGATAGATTTGTAAGCTGCATGTGTGTGTCGAGAACCAGGAGCACATCTAATCGAAAACCTGCGAACAACCAAGCATCTGCAGAAAATCATGTATATCAATTCTGAGGTAGGCATTCCCATACTCAGATCATAGACTGATGACATATTAGACATGGGTCATGGCCACCAATCATACACTATGGATCCATTCCGTCAAAATATAGCATAGCCACCTAAATACACTGTGGATCTATGCGAAAAATTTCAAATCAAGACGACATAGCCACGAAACATACACAGTGGATCTATGTGTCGTAAAGTATACATACTCCATCACAACCTGGACCTCAAAGATAAAATCCAGGGTCTTCAATCGCGTCGCCCAAAGTACGAATCTAACCATGTGATTACATGTGTTGAAGTTGAACATGGTAGAAACCACTTGATTACCGGTCATTGATGAAACCGTTAACACGTGCGAGCGAAATCACCATTGATGTCAATGAATCCCAAGGTACAATAGTACAATCCATCGACTGTGAATAAATGAGTTGTTGTCGAACATCCGATGGAATCTTTCGATCAGGGGTCAATGATGTAAACCCACTGTCAAAAGCGAGGAAACTTGCCATTGAGGCATGCAAGCTCCAAGGTACTAAATAATTTCTAAGTCTTGATACTGGATAATGAGCTGAAGTTGACAGAACAAGACTCGTCACAGGAGGGCCTTGATGTATCCCCCATCAATGACACGAAATGAGTAACTGAGTTTGAAAGTGAAACAGAGCATGTTACAATTGGACTAGACACAGGGAAGGCCGACACGAAGAGAATGGATAACTGCAGATGGTTGACTCAATATAGGTTTCAGATGGACTTCTCTTGAACATATGAACGACACGACCAATGATTCGGCAGCATTGACTCAAAGATGACACAAGGAATGACCTTGTATCAAATCGAATGAGAGACAAATGGATTTCCCAAACCGGCTTCAAATAAGGGGTGTCATGTTCAAGAGAGACACTTACTGCCAATCAATACGAAGATGAAACACATCCCATTCCCAAATTTTCCCCCACCATTTCTGGCAAGTACCTCTTTATTTTTACGCAAGCTTGAAGAGGATCACATATGCTTGTTGATATAATCTCATCCTTCGGACGAGTCCCTCGGAGTATTTTTAACGAACCCTAAGAAGGAGTGGTTCGGTCCCATCATGGGTCTATCAATGTTTGTTTAACGAGTCCATAGATAGTAAACTCGAAGGTTTTTCAAGATTATAGAGTTTGGAAAAACACTTAAAAGAGAACTCTCTCAGTTCCTTTTTCGTAAAATAGTCTGATGAGACCAAAAAAGAGATAAATTATCGCTCATCAGACGTGTACTTCACATACTTTATCGAGCGTGAAAATAGCAAGGTCGCTCGACGATCTTTTCATGTTTAGAGAGTCTGAAAAGAGCTTAAAGAGGACTCCAGGGGGTTCCTTTTTCGTATAACCTTTATGAGTCCGAAAAAGTGATAAAAGTATACTCAGTTACATTCTCATTGATTTACAAGAACGAGAAAGAAAAAATAATAAGCTCGGTAACTTATTCTCATGTATTAACAAGCATGAGAAAGAACGAAGACTAAGCTCGTGATTGTTTTCATTTTTACACAAGCTTCAAAACAAAACAAAACTATGCTTGGGATAGATTTTATTTTTACACAAGCTTAAAAAATAAACAAAACTATGTTTGGACCTAGTTTCATTTTTACACAAGCTTGAACCAGAGGAAACTATACTTGAGGTAAGTGGTTTCATTTTTACACAAGATTGAACCATAGAAAACTATGCTTGCAACTTCCCAACGCATGGTTGGTACTTAGCTCCCAGGTTAAGAAACTAGCGGCTCAACTTCAGCATGAAGTCCAGAGGCTGAGGCAAATTCCCCCCAAGCTTCGTTTCATCCAACGATAAAGGCGGAGGAAAAGAGGCTTCAAATACTAGATGAAGGACTTGACTCAAATAGAGAGGGGGGAAACTATTTCATTTTTTAATGAGCTTGACATAGAAACAAGAACTATGCTCATAACCTCTGTTTCATTTTTTAACGAGGTTGCTACAGAGATGCAAAAACTATCCTCAAGTGTTTTCATTTTTTAATGAGCTTGAAATCAAGAAACCATGCTCAAAGACCTCTGTTTCATTTTTTAACAAGGTTGCCTCAGAGACACAAAAACTATCCTCGAGTGGTTTCATTTTTTAATGAGCTTGAAATCAAGAAACCATGCTCAAAGACCTCTGTTTAATTTTTTAACGAGGTTGCCTCAGAGATGCAAAAACTATCCTCGAGTGGTTTCATTTTCTAATGAGCTTGAAATCAAGAAACCATGTTCAAAGACCTCTGTTTCATTTTTTAACGAGGTTGCCTCAGAGACGCAAAAACTATCCTCAAAAATCTCTTTTTGATCATGGATTCCAAGAGGATAATGCTCTGGAATGACACCATGTCAAGGGACAAAACTCAGTCATGGCTTCCAAGAGGTCTCCACTAGAAGGAAGAAACACACTCTGGAAGGACACCATGTCAAGGGTCGTGACAGGAATAAAGAGATCGATCTCTAACAACCCTATCGAAGAGATCACCATGTCAACTACTAGATCTAAGTCATCAGAAGTTGAAGCCATCGACGACAATGCCAAATAATTGACCTGTGGCGGGGGTGATACTGTCTTCATATAAGAACCGTTCAAGGAGGCAATCCATGTGGGGTCAATGAATGAAAGTTGATCAACAGTCACAACTCGTCCATCGTGAGGGAAATATATCACACAAAAAAGAGTAGACACAATAGATTTCATGGAATAGATATAATCTCGCCCAAGGAGTAAAGAAAAATCCAAGGGGTCTTGGACTACCATGACATCAATGAAGACAGTTTCCCCCCCCAAAGTTACAGGAAACTGAGGAAGGGTCCCTAAAGGTTGACTAGTTCTTCTGTTAAAAGCTAAGTAACCGGTGCAAGTGGAGGACAACCCAAAGCTTGCCAAGCAATAGAGGACAAAATACTAACAGACGAACCTTCATCTATCAATGTTTGAGGAACGTCCTAACCACAAACCTGTACTGTAATCTGGAAAGGCATGTAAGAGGGAAGACGAGGTCCAATTAGCACACCCCAATCAAAACGGATGGCCTCATTACTTGGAGGGGGTCCTACAGGAGAAGGAGGAATACCCCTCGGCACGGGAGATTCTGTATCAACGAGAAAAACCTGGGCAGTATCGAGTTTACTCTTGAGTAGGAGAGTAGGATCGACCGATGGAGAGATCAGATCGACCACTTGGGTTTCATTCTCCAGGGGGAGAATGGGGTCGACAGGTGGAAATGGATCAACCGCTTGGGTTTCACTCTCCAACGGGAGAGTGGGGTTGACCGAGGATGGGATCAGATCAACCACTTGGTCTACTGGTTCATCCAAAGATGTGAACAGATTGACCACTTGATCAACTGGATTGACCGACAAGGGAACTGGATTGGTCATTCCATCAACTATAGGTGGGTTGAGAGAAAGCTTGTGATAAGCAGCTGGAAGTTGAGGTTGTGAAACAGTCATGTCTTCCAGTAAATTCGAGGCTTCATCCATACAAGGGTAAAGGTGAGTGAGATGAATCCCTCTACATAACATGCACAGGAACTTGACTCTACTTTTCTTCTTCCCAACCGTATCATGACTAGTCGACGTGAAGTCATTAGCATGTTGTTCAGAGGCTGATGACATGGGTTGGCGAGGATGTGTAGATCATACTTCTATAACCTTGGGTAGACCAGGGCAATCCTTGAGAAGATGGCTACCCTTACAAAGCCTGCAAGGGTACTTGGGCTTACGGGTTGTTTGGGTGATCTTGACATTATCAACACTCCCAGCACGATTAACAGTAACTGGGTGTTTTCCAACATGTTTGAAGGTGGTTGGAGTTTTTGACCCTTGTTTATCTTTCTTCTTCTTAATATTCCTTTTCTTCTTCTTCTTATTCACCGGGTTACTAGCTTCAGAAATTTCACCCGACGAAGAAGATGAAAGGGAAGGTGACATTGCAAGTGAAGAAGGCGAAGAAGACCTTACTGGTGAAGAAGGTGAAGGATAAACATGAGGTTGATGCTCTTGGGGGGAAGTGCTTGTGACTGAAGCACTAACTTCATTTGGGATTACCTGAGTGGAAAACAACCATACCGATAATCCAATAGTGAGACCTGAAAGGCTCAAAGTAGCGATGTGAGGAGGAGAAATGTTTCCATAAGAGGGAAAAACAAAAGGTTCCCCTGGAGCAGGGGTTCCTTCATTGGTCATTTCAGGAACTGACGCCACAAAAATCCAATCTAGAGTCCTCTAGGGAAAACAAACAACACACGCTAAAAATATAGGAAGCAAACAAACAAACAAAACCTTCTCACAATGAACGCACTAGTTGGTGATGAAATCCAACATTGCGGGAACAATGTAAGAAATGGATGAGATAGAGTGGGTGGAAAAGTTACATTGACGACCTGCTTAATGGACTTACACCCTTGTGCAAGCTCCCACACATAATCGTGGGTATACCCTCCAAGGATCCTGAGTGAGTTTGGCCAGCGTCGATTCCAGGTACCATGAAGACTTGCCCCTCCACAGTCACCTCGTGTAAAGAACCTAGAAAGATAGGCCACTAAGGTTACCACTAACAACAATAAATCCTGGGGGGACAGTCGACAGTCCGATCCACATGCAAGGGAAGGGTATCTAGCCCGAAATCAACTCAAAAGGCTTCCACTCATCATTGTGGGTATACCTCCGAGTGATCCCCGTAATACGTGCAATCTCTACATTGATATCAACAAAGAAGGGTGAGTAACTCTGCCAATATCAATGCGACCTCGTGCTTGACCCTTGTGTGAGAAGGGCTTCCCAGGACAAAATGTAGTAAGTGGATTTAACGCTTCCTATCACAAGATACTATGTTTGTTTGCAGCTTTGGAAAGTTATCTTTCACACCTATTCCAAAGCCCTACAACTAATCTAATGTAGGTTTGCTACCAGAAAAGATAAAAATGTCTAATCAATTTTTATAAGGGCTTTATTTTATGGCTGTTGTTACTCAAAAGGAAAATGGCGTGGACAATATGGTGTTTTGACCGACTCGAAAATTATGCAAAGATATGAATATGCAATCTTTTCATTTCGATGAAAGTTGTGCTACGAGAAGGAGAACACATTTATCATTCCCATATGCACGATGTCCCAAAAAAAATTTGCACTCATCAATATCAATCATGCAATTTCGCTACTTCAAATGCAAGGATGCCCCCAATCTAATATAAAGAAAGAAAATAAATCTTTTTGTTTCAAAAATTTCACTAAAAGCAATAATGAACTTTCTTAAAACAAAGAAACCCAAACTAAAAGTTTTCTTTTAAAGCGAACTATTCAGAAGAAATCTAATCTTTCCCTAAACAATTCTAAAGAAAACACATGCTTTGTAATTGAAAGACACTCAAAGCAAGAGACTAATCCTTCAAAACCAAATAAAGCAAAGATGGATAAAAGCAACTCAAAGAATGTCAAGAATACTGTAAAGAGATCAATATAGGCTCCAAAAGTTCAATCCAGTTGATCAAAGCAAAACTGGGCATCAAAAAATAGGACATCCTAATTCCAAACACAAATTTCAAATGGGTTCACAGCCTAGCTATAGGGTGCAGTGCGAACATTAGTGAAGTTCACAGGCTAGAAACAGGTAGGGTGCGAACATCTCACACTGGATTACATAGTAGGGTGATTACTCAGATGATTCTCGCAGGCCACTAAAGGGTACAATGCGAGAATGTCTGTAAACACAAAATTTGGAAAAAGGACAAAAAATTTGAGTGAACTTTCAAATCCAGAGAGTCTTGATGGATCTCCCATAGACTCAGAGACCAGAAAACAAGCAATCAAAGTAAGGGAAACTAGACTAACTAGGAAACAATCCATTCCCCAGTGGAGTCGCCAATTTTGTTATTGGATAAATCCGTAAGTGCGGACACAAACCGATCTCCCTAGATCCACCTAGATCTAGAACAAAGCAGGACATAATAATACTCTTTCCCTAGATTTAGACTATTGAATGAACTAGGAGGCAAGAATTATGAACATACCTTGTGATCGCTTCCTTTGGTCTTTGTTGTTCCATCTTCGCTCCAATGCTCTTGTACAGTCAATACCACAACAATACAAACCAATCGAAGTGAAGACAACTCAACATATTCAATAATCAATCTAAGTATATGATCAAGGAGTTATACAATAAAGTGACATTAGATTTATGGGAAAGAGACATATTACTGTATTATATTGATGGAAAGCAGAATTTACAACCTGAGCCTTGATGTTGCAAACCTCCTTTCAATGGCCCTTGGCTCTGACACACACACTTCCTCACTTGTATGAAGAAGATCAACCACTTTTGATAAACTTGTTGGAGTTCCTAGCTGTTGTAGTTTCAGTCCTTCACACAGTCTTTCACTAATTCTCCAATAAATCTCTTTCTAGTTTGATTCTAACCTTTTCCATGAGAATCCCCTCAATATATAAGAGAGAATGAATTAGTTACTTGGATAGGAATTATCCCAAAATATCAGGAAAGCCAGTACTTAGATAACTATTCGAATGTCATCTCATCCTTCTAGAAGATTCCCTTCTAGAAGGTTCAAGAATTTATCATTTTCCCTTCTTTAGAAAGAGTTCGCACCCTAACAGTTAGACACAGTGTGAACTTCTCACACCTTGGCTTAAGGCAGCCTGCGAGAATCATGCATTCTCGCAGCCAAATGTATTAGCAGCCTGCGAACCTTCCTCAAAACTGTGATTTTTGGAAAGAGATAAAGGTAACTTTTCTCAGGAGAAAGTTCTAATGAAGAGCCTGAGTACACCATTATCAACACATCATCATGACGACCAAAGTTATGGGTAACAACCATCATCCTCCAATAATGGGTATGTATACTATGTATCATTCATTAATGATTATTCTCGTAAAATACCTGGATATATTTGAAGTTGTCAACAAGATCAAGGAATTCAAAGCCTTGATTAGAGAACCCTTCTGTAAGGAAGATTAAGATACTCAGGTCAGATAATGGAGGAAAATATACCTCAAAAGAATTCGTGAATATTTGCAAAGATGTTGGGATCAAGATCTCCAACAAAATGGTGTAGCTGAACAGACGAACAAAACCATGCTGGAAGCCATGAAGATCAAGATATTCCTATGTGCTCATGGGAAAAAGTAGCAATGGCAACTGTTTATGTGCAGAATCGATTTCCCCATAGTGCAGTTGGGCTCAAGACACTAGAAGAGATTCTCACCGGAAAGAAGCTAGAGGTAAGTCATCTCAAAATATTTGGTTGTCCAGTGTTTATTCGTATACTGAAAGAGAAAATAAACAAGTTGGAACCCTTCAGGAAAAAAGGAAATATTTGTGGGGTCTCCAAGGCCTTAAGAATCTACATACTAGGTCACCGCCACAATGAGATCAGCAGGGACGTGACCATTGATGAAGAAGAAACACTTAATAAATCAAGAAGATGCTAGCTTGAAGAAGTATATGAAGAGGAACCTATAAATCCCAGGTTTGCAGAATCAATGAGGGAGGTTCCCAGAGCTGCAGAACCAGTGAGGGAAGTCATAACTTCCCATGATAAGGAACTTCTAGAAGACCATGATATAGTAGAGTTTCAAGCACCTCCTCAAATGACCTTCTCCCATAAAAGAAAGCCTTCTTGGGCAAGAGATCTTATTCAAGATGGAGAGAAGTATGGTGTTCCAGAAGGAACCTCAAGACAGGTGAAAAGACCAAAGCGATTCTCCAGTTACACAGCTTTGATATGTGTTCTCCCAGATGAAGATCCTACCTGCTCTTAAGAAGCCATTCAGAGAAAAGAATGGGTAGATTCCATGACAGAGGAATACCAATAAAGTATGGGAAATAGTTCCCAGATTGAAGAATAAATATGGGGTATCCTACATAGGGCTCTTCAAAATAAAACATGTTGTTGATGGAAGTATTGAGAAGTATAACGCAAGATTTGTCGCTCGTGGATTTTTCTCAGAAGGAAGGAATTGAATATGAAGAGACATTCACTCATGTGGCCAGATACACTTCGATTAGGACCATTATATCTCTTGCAGCTAAGATGAAGTGGAAGTTGTACCAGATGGATGTGAAGACAACTTTCCTTAATGGTGTTATCGAAGAGGAAGTGTATATAGAGCAACCCCAAGGATTTGAGGTTGAAGATAGGAAGTCTCATGTCTGTCGATTGAAGTAAGCCTTATATGGATTGAAGCAAACCCAGAGCTTGGTATGGCCATATAGACAGTTTCTTGACGAGCTTAGGCTTTACCAAGAGTAAAGCAGATTCAAATCTCTACTTCAAATTTATGGATAATGAACCAGTAATATTACTACTGAATGTGGATGACTTATTCTTAACTGGAGAAGAAAAGCTCATCACTGAATGTAAACAGAGACTTGCCGCAGAATTTGAAATGAAAGACCTTGGTCTAATGCATTACTTTTTAGGCCTTGAGGTATGGCAGAGTCGAGAGAGAATCTTCCTTAACCAAGGGAAGTACACGGTCGAAATCTTAAAGAGATTCGACATGCTAGAATGCAAGTCCATGAATACTCCCATTGAAGCGAAGCTGAAGCTGTTGGTCGATACTTCATCAAATCTGATAAATGCCACTCTGTATAGACTGATTATTGGATCACTGATGTACCCGACGAACACCAGACCAGACATCTATTTTGCAGTGAACACCTTGAGTCAGTTTCTGGTAGAACCCAGACGTGTTCACCTAGTGGCTGCAAAACATGTGATGAGGTACCTTAAAGGTACATTGGATTATGGTCTCAGCTATGATGGAGATCATGACTTCTCATTGAGTGGATATACTGATGCAGATTGGGCAGGAGGCGTTGCTGACAGAAAAAGCACTTCCGAATGTTGTTTCAGTTTGGGATCAGCTATGATCTTCTGGTAGAGTAGGAAGCAATCCAGTACTTCTCTTAGCACAGCGGAAGCAGAGTACATTGCCACATGTTCTACTAGCTGCAAAGCTATATGGCTTTGAAAGTTGCTGACAGGCCTATTTGATTTGGAGATGAGAGCAACCGTGATTCTATGTGACAATCAAAGATGCATTAAAATGATAGAGAATCCTGTGTTCCATGACAGGTTGAACCACATAGAGATCCGCTATCATTTCATCTGTGTCATGGTACAGAGAGGAGCCTTGAAGCTCCAGTACATTGGCACGAATGAACAGGTTGCTGACGTGTTGACTAAGCCTCTATCTCGTGTAAAGTTTGAACACTTTCGAGATAAGCTTGGTATAGTCTGAAAGGACCCTCCCTGAAAGGGGGAGTATATATGTTCCTTGCTTCTGACCTCGTTGTTCGACGTAAAGCAAGATGAGTCATGCTTCTAACCTCACTATTAGACGTAAAACATGACGTCGTGTGATCCTTGCTTCTGACCTCGCTGTTAGATGTAAAGCAAGATGAGTCATGCTTCTGACCTTGTTGTTAGGCGTAAAGCATGATGTCGTTTGATCCTTGCTTCTGACCTCGCTGTTAGACGTAAAGCAAGATGAGTCTTGCTTTTGACCTCTCTATTAGACGTAAAGCATGATGCCATGTGATCCTTGCTTCTGACCTCGTTGTTAGACGTAAATCAAGATGAGTCATGCTTCTGACCTAGTTGTTAGACGTAAAACATGACACCACTGATTCCTTGCTTTTGACCTAGTTGTTAGACGTAAAGCAAGATGATTCCTCTCTTTTGACCTTGTTGTTAGATGTAAAGAGAGATGTTGATGTGTTCCTTGCTTCTGACCTCGTTGTTAGATGTAAAGCAAGATGAGTCATGCTTATGACCTTGTTGTTAGACGTAAAGCATGATGTTGTGATTCCTTGCTTCTGACCTAGTTGTTAGGCATAAAGCGAGATGATGATATTACTTGCTTCTGACCTAGTTGTTAGACGTAAAGCAAGATGTGACTGACACTAAGCTACCAGCTTAATCGCTGTGACACTAAGCTAGTGTAGTACTATGATGTGCCAGCCTAGTGCTGTGAGGAGGTATCATTTTTACTGATACATATTTGATGCAGATGATGATAGCATTCTTTCGATAATGATGATGTTGCTGATGAAGAAAACATTCGATGACTCGTAAATGTGCTAGCTAATGTTTCAAGATGATATTGACGATATTGTCCTCCAGATGCCACTGATGATGCAGACCTCTATCGCCTGATGCTGATGAAGAATACCCTTCTTGTTAAGGGGGAGTGTTGAAATAATGTAACTGCGAAGAGAATTCTTATTATTATTGGATTAAATCCCCATTGCGGATTAATCATGTCATTATTATTATTATTATTATTGGATTAATCCCCATTGTGGATTAATCATGTCGGTAATTGTATAAGGATCAAATCCCCTTTTGCGGATTGGTCATCGGAAAATTACAAAGGGCAGAATAAGAAGTCGACCCCGACAGTTATTATGGAAGACCCATAATTAATTAAAGGTGGGTTTACCCAGCTAGAGTGAGAGGTCATCCCTGCCAATTGTGACCTTTCACATGTGTCAGTCTTGTATAAATAAGAAGTTAGTGCCTCACTTCAAACACACAACTCACTTGCTCATTATCTTATGAGGCAAGCTGTAATTACCAGTTGGAGAGAGGAGAAAAAGAGTGGCGCATCTCTTGGAGAGGAATATCTGCATTGGTTTGAGTTATCTCTTGAACATTGTATAAGCTATTTATGATAAGGAAGTTTTTGTTGGGTTTTCTTCCCCTAGAGGGTTTCCCAGGATAAATGTTGTGTCTCTTGTGAATGTGTATTTCTCAATGATCTTAGTCTTATGATGCTCTTATCTATTGAAATACAAAGAACTATAATAATGGCATAAACATTAACATGGTATCAGAGCCAACCTGAAGGAAGAACAATTTGCAAGAGGAAAAACGTCACTATTACCGTACCCAAAAATCATGGTTTTGCAAAAATGAGTATTTTCAGCTCCCTAACCTCCCAGAAAGTTGTGCCCTCCCCCAAGGATCAATTTGGCACATAGAGGGCACCTTTTCAGTGGCTAGATCTTCTGCAAAGTGAAACCCTAGTTTCACAAAGTACCAGAAAACCAGTGTACCAGAAGTACTAGAAGTACCAGAGTACTAGAAGTACCAGAAAAATAGAAGTACCAGTCCAGAAATCCGCAGATCAAGTTTGACGGGGTAAACATTGGATTTTCAAAATTCCGACTACACCAGCTAACTCGCCTCAGCCCAGCGCATCTATCCACTGAATCAAAATTTCAAAATTCAAAGTTTGAAAAATTAGGGTTTCCTCATAAAACCCTAAGTTGCAGTTGAAGTTGTAGTCTCAGAACCAGTTGCAGTTGCAGTACCAGTTGCAGTTGCATCCGTAGAACTAGTTTCAATCACTCTTGAGGTTTTTGGTAATGATTACCATTTCTATTAGATGGAGCCACTACCTGCAAATACTATCTGAGGTATGTACTCACATATGGTTAATGGTTAAACCCTAAAGAGTATTTGCAGGAGAAGGGATCTTTTTCCATAGATCCAGAAGGATCTCAAGATCCAACACATTCAGAGGAATGATGCAACCCAGGT
>ML780744.1:142847-168590 GCA_009831015.1 Picea engelmannii
TTATCAAGAAGGATATTATTCTTGCTTGTTGTTTTGTTGACCTTGCTCTAGGTCACATGAGGAAGCTATAGCGAAGGTTGCAGAAGGCAACGTGCTAAAGAAGAAATCATAAATGAAGCAATCATCAATGGAAAAGAAGAAGGCGGGTCACTCAGAAGCTGCCATGAACCACGTTATTGAAGAATCCATGTGAACTTTAGAATATTAGCTCACATCAACTACAAGGCACTACCATACATATGAAAAGCTGTCACAGGTTTACCAGAACTCAAAGGTGACCATGAAGGTGTATGCAATGGATGTGCACAAGGGAAGAACGTCAAGAACCCGTTTCCGAAGAGGGACAACAAGGCAGAAGGAGTCCTAGAACTCATTCATTCAGATGTATGTGGCCCAATGCCATCATCCTCCAATAATGGGTATGTATACTATGTATCATTCATTAATGATTATTCTCGTAAAAGAATTGGATATATTTGAAGTATTCAACAAGATCAAGGAATTCAAAGCCTTGATAAGAGAACCCTTGTGTAAGGAAGATTAAGATACTCAGGTCAGATAATGGAGGAAAATATACATCAAAAGAATTCGTGAATATCTGCAAAGATGTTGGAATCAAGATCTCCAACAAAATAGTGTAGCTGAACAGAAGAATAGAACCATGTTGGAAGCCATGAAGATCAAGATATTCCTATGTGCTCATGGGAAGAAGCAGCAATGACAACTGTTTATGTGCAAAACCGATTTCCCCATAGTGCACTTGGGCTCAAGACACCAGAAGAGATGTTCACCGGAAAGAATCTAGAGGTAAGTCATCTCAAAATATTTGGCTGTCCAGTGTTTATTCGTATACTGAAAGAGAAAAGAAACAAGCTGGAACCCTTTAGGAAAGAATGAAATATTTGTGGGGTCTCCAAGGCCTTCAGAATCTACATACCAGGTCATCGCCACATTGAGATCAGCAGGGACGTGACCATTGATGAAGAAGAAACATTTAAGAAATCAAGAAGATGCCAACTTGAAGAAGTATATGAAGAGGAACCTGTAAATGCCAGGTTTGCAGAATCAATGAGGGAGGTTCCCATAGCTGCAGAACCAATGAGGGAAGTCATAAATTCCCCTGATAAGGAACTTCTAGAAGACCATGATATAGTAGATTTTCAAGAACCTCCTCAAATGACCTTCTCCCATAAAAGAAAGCATGCTTGGGCATGCGAGCTTATTCAAGATGGAGAGAAGTATGGTGTTCCAGAAGGAACCTCAAGACATGTGAAAAGACCAAATCCATTCTCCAGTTACAAAGCTTTGATATGTCATCTCCCAGATGAAGAGCCTACCTTCTCTGAAGAATCCATTCAGAGAAAAGAATGGGTAGATGCCATGACAGAGGAATACCAATCAAGTATGGGAAATAGTTCCCAGATCGAAGAATAAAGATGGGGTATCCTACAGATGGCTCCTCAAAATAAAACATGTTGTTGATGGAAGTATTGAGAAGTATAATGCAAGATTTGTCGCTTGTGGATTTTTCCCAGAAGGAAGGCATTGACTATGAAGAGACATTCACTCCTATGGCTAGATACACTTTGATCAAGACCATTATAGCTCTTGCAGCTAAGATGAAGTGTAAGTTGTACCAGATGGATGTGAAGACAACTTTCCTTAATGGTGTTATCGAAGAGGAGGTGTATATAGAGCAACCCCAAGGATTTGAGGTTGAAGATAGGAAGTCTCATGTCTGTCGATTGAAGAAAGCCTTATATGGATTGAAGCAAGCCCAGAGCTTGGTATGGCCGTATAGAAAGTTTCTTGATGAGATTAGGATTTACCAAGAGTAAAGCAGACTCAAATCTCCACTTCAAAATTATGGATAATGAACGAGTAATATTACTACTGTATGTGGATGACTTATTCTTAACTGGAGAAGAAAATCTTATCACTGAATGTAAAAAGAGACTTGCCGCAGAATTTGAAATGAAAGACCTTGGTCTAATGCATTGATTCTTAGGCCTTGAGGTATGGCAAATTCCAGAGAGAATCTTCCTTAACGAAGGGAAGTACACGGTCGAAATCCTAAAGAGATTCGACATGCTAGAATGCAAATCCATGAATACTCTCATGGAAGCGAAGTTGAAGCTGTTGGTCGATACTTCGTCAGATTTGATAGATGCCACTCTGTATAGACTGATTATTGGATCACTGATGTACCCGATGAACACCAGACCAGACATCTATTTTGCAGTGAACACCTTGAGTCAGTTTCTGGTAGAACCTAGACGTGTTCACCTAGTGGCTGCAAAACATGTGATGAGGTACCTTAAAGGTACAGTGGATTATGGTCTCAGCTATGATGGAGATCATGACTTCTCATTGAGTGGATATACTGATGCAGATTGGGTAGGAAGCATTGCTGACAGAAAAAGAACCTCCAGATGTTGTTTCAGTTTGGGATCAACTATGATCTTGTGGCAGAGTAGGAAGCAATCTAGTATTGCTCTTAGCACAACGGAATTAGAGTACATTGCCACATGTTCTGCTAGTTGTGAAGCTATATGGCTTTGAAAGTTGCTGACAGGCCTATTTGATTTGGAGATGAGAGCAGCCGCGATTCTATGTGACAATCAAAGATGCATTAAAATGACAAAGAATCTTGTGTTCCATGACAGGTTGAAGCACATAGAGATCCGCTATCATTTCATCCGTGACATGGTACAGAGAGGAGCCTTGAAACTCCAGTACATTGGCACGGATGAACATGTTGCTCACGTGTTGACTAAGCCTCTATCTCATGTAAAGTTTGAACATTTTCGAGATAAGCTTGGTATAGTCCGAAAGGACCCTCCCTGAAAGGGGGAGTATATATGTTCCTTGCTTCTGACCTCGCTGTTAGACGTAAAGCAAGATGAGACATGCTTCTGACCTCGCTATTAGACCTAAAGCATGACGTCGTGTGATCCTTTCTTTTGACCTCGCTGTTAGACGTAAAATAAGATGAGTCATGCTTCTGACCTCATTGTTAGACATAAAGCATGATGCCGTGTGATCCTTGCTTCTGACCTCACTGTTAGACGTAAAGAAAGATGAGTCATGCTTCTGACCTCTCTATTAGACGTAAAGCATGACGTCATGTGATCCTTGCTTCTAACCTCGTTGTTAGATGTAAAGAAAGATGAGTCATGCTTCTGACCTAGTTGTTAGACGTAAAGCATGACGCCACTGATTCCTTGCTTCTGGCCTAGTTGTTAGACATAAAGCAAGATGATTCCTCACTTTTGATCTTGTTGTTAGACGTAAAGCGAGATGTTGATGTGTTCCTTGCTTCTGACCTCGTTGTTAGACGTAAAGAAAGATGAGTCATGCTTCTGACCTCGTTGTTAGACGTAAAGCATGACGCTGTGATTCCTTGCTTTTGACCTAGTTGTTAGACATAAAGCGAGATGATGATATTACTTGCTTCTGACCTAGTTGTTAGACGTAAATAAATATGTGACTGACACTGAGCTACCAGCTTAACTGCTGTGACACTGAGCTAGTGTAGTACTATGATGTGCCAGCCTAGTGCTGTGATGAGGTATCATTTTTACTGATACATATTTGATGCAGATGATGATAGCATTATTTCGAGAATGATGATGTTTCTTATGAAGAAAACATCTGATGACTCATAAATGTGCTAGCCAATGTTTCAAGATGATATTGACGATACTATCCTCCAGATGCCATTGATGATGCAGACCTCTCTTGCCTAATGCTAATGAAGAATACCCTTCTTGTTAAGGGGGAGTGTTGAAATAATGTAACTGCGAAGAGCATTCTTATTATTATTGGATTAAATCCCCATTGCGGATTAATCATGTCATTATTATTATTCTTATTGGATTAATCCCCATTATGGATTAATCATGTCGGTAATTGTATCAGGACCAAATCCTCTTTTGCAGATTGGTCATCAGACAATTACAAAGGGCAGAATAAGAAGTCGACCCCGTCAGTTATTATGGAAGACCCATAATTGATTAAAGGTGGGTTTACCCACCCAGAGTGAGAGGTCGGCCCTGCCAGTTGTGACCTTTCACACATGCCAGTCTTGTATAAATAAGAAGCTAGTGCCTCACTTCAAACACACAACTCACTTGCTCATTATCTTATGAGGCAAGCTGCAATTACAAGTTGGAGAGAGGATAAGAAGAGTGGCGCATCTCTTGGAGAGGACTATCTGCATTGGTTTGAGTTATCTCTTGAACATTGTATAAGCTATTTATGATAAGGAATTTTTTGTTGGGTTTTCTTCCCCTAGAGGGTTTCCTAGGATAAATGTTGTGTCTCTTGTGAATGTGTATTTCTCAACGATCTTATTCTTATGATGCTCTTATGTATTGAAATGAAAAGAAATATAATAATGGCATAAACATTAACATGGTATTAGAGCCAGTCTGAAGGAAGCACAATTTGCAAGAGGAAAAATGTCACTATTACCGTACCCAAAAATTAGGGTTTTGCAAAAGTGAGTATTTTCAGCTCCCTAACCTCCTAGAAAGTTGTGCCCTCCCTCAAGAATCAATTTGGCACCTAGAGCGCACCTTTTCAGTGGCTAGATATTCCGCAAAGTGAAACCCTAGTTTCATAAAGTACCAGAAAACCAGTGTACCAGAAGTACTAGAAGTACTAGAGTACTAGAAGTACCAGAAAACTAGAAGCACCAGTCCAGAAATCCGCAAATCAAGTTTGAGGGGGTAAAAGTTGGATTTTCAAAATTCCGACTGCACCAGCTAACTCACCTCGGCCCAATGCATCTATACACTAGATCAAATCTTCAAAATTCAAAGTTTGAAAAAATAGGGTTTCCTCATAAAACCCTAAGTTGCAGTTGCAGTTGCAGTCTCAGAACCAGCTGCAGTTTCAGTTGCAGCCGTAGAACCAGTTGCAATCACTCTTGAAGTTTTTGGTAATGATTACCGCTGCTAGTAGATGGAGCCACTACCTATAAATACTATCCAAAGTATGTACTCACATATGGTTAATGGTTAAACCCTAAAGAGTATTTGTAGGAGAAGGGATCTTTTTCCATAGATCCAGAAGGATCTCAAGATCCACCACATTCAAAGGAATGATGCAACCCAGGTGTGATTATTCTAATATGCATCTATTTGTTATGAAATTATATTGACCAGTGTTTCATGTTGAAGCTATGATCAAATAATTAGAAGGATTAAAATTTGATCATAGATATTATCCTCTAACCTAAACTTTTGTCAAGATAGCATATTGTCTTAGTACAACAGACAGGTTGAAGAAAGTACTTGTCACATGAGTGAAGGAGAACTGGAAGAAAAGAAAGCACTCACTCTTGAGGACAAGGCTCCAGGTTTGATTAATCAAGATTCAAAGTTACACATGACAAGCTAATGACTTTAGTTGAGATAGCAATCATCGTAAAGCATTATACTTGATAACATGTGAGAATACTTTGTCTGATATGACTAACACCTCCTCTAGGAGAAACCTTGTGTGTTAGTTTCAGATTGCCATGGAAGAATGCTTGGTCACAACACTAAGAGAGCGTTGACCTCATTTCGTATTGTATTCCTTACCTTTAATCTTGCTAAATTATAAGTAATAAGCTCTAAAGGAGCTACTATGATGATTTTTCGTGCTATTTATTTATATTATCAAGAAGGATATTATTCTTGCTTGTTGTTTTGTTGACCTTGCTCCAGGTCACATGAGGAAGCTATAGCGAAGGTTGCAGAAGGCAACGTGCTAAAGAAGAAATCATACATAAAGCAATCATTAGTGGAAAAGAAGAAGGTGGGTCACTCAGAAGCTGTCATGACCCATGCTATCGAAGAATCCATGTGAACTTTAGAAGATTAGCTCACATCAACTACAAGGCGCTACCATACATATGCAAAGTTGTCACAGGTTTACCAAAACTCAAAGGTGACCGTGAAGGTGTATGCAATGGATGTGCACAAGGGAAGAACGTCAAGAACCCGTTTCCGAAGAGGGACAGCAAGGCAGAAGGAGTCCTAGAACTCATTCATTCATATATATGTGGCCCAATGCCATCATCCTCCAATAATGGGTATGTATACTATGTATC
Source organism: Picea engelmannii (assembly GCA_009831015.1). Taxonomy (NCBI): domain Eukaryota; kingdom Viridiplantae; phylum Streptophyta; class Pinopsida; order Pinales; family Pinaceae; genus Picea; species Picea engelmannii. The sequence continues at coordinate 148,951 of ML780744.1, forward strand.
ATTCATTAATGATTATTCTCGTAAAAGAATTGGATATATTTGAAGTATTCAACAAGATCAAGGAATTCAAAGCCTTGATAAGAGAACCCTTCTGTAAGGAATATTAAGATACTCAGATCAGATAATGGAGGAAAATATACCTCAAAAGAATTCGTGAATATCTGCAAAGATGTTGGGATCAAGATCTCCAACAAAATGGTGTAGCTGAACGGAAGAATAGAACCATGCTGGAAGCCATGAAGATCAAGATCTTCCTATGTGCTCATGGGAAGAAGTAGCAATGACAACTGTTTATGTGCATAACCGATTTCCCCATAGTGCAGTTGGGCTCAAGACACCAGAAAATATGTTCACCGAAAAGAAGCTAGAGGTAAGTCATCTAAAAATATTTGGTTGTCCAGTGTTTATTCGTATATTGAAAGAGAAAAGAAACAAGCTGGAACCCTTCAGGAAAGAAGGAAATATTTGTGGGGTCTCGAAGGCCTTCAGAATCTACATACCAGGTTACCACCACATTAAGATTAGCAGGGACATGACCATTGATGAAGAAGCAACACTTAAGAAATCAAGAAGATGCCAGCTTGAAGAAGTATATGAAGAGGAACCTGTAAATCCCAGGTTTGCATAATCAATGAGGGAGGTTCCCAGAGCTGCAAAACCAGTGAGGGAAGTCATAAATCCCCCTGATAAGGAACTTCTAGAAGACCATGATATATTAGAGTTTCAAGAACCTCCTCAAATGACCTTCTCCCATAAAAGAAAGCCTGCTTGGGAAAGAGAGCTTATTCAAGATGGAGAGAAGTATGGTGTTCCAGAAGGAACCTCAAGACAGGTGAAAAGACCAAAGCCATTCTCCAGTTACACAACTTTGATATGTGATCTCCCAGATGAAGAGCCTACCTGCTCTGAAGAATCCATTCAGAGAAAAGAATGGGTAGATGCCATGAAAGAGGAATACCAATCAAGTATGTTAAATAGTTCCCAGATCGAAGAATAAAGATGGGGTATCCTACAGATGACTCTTCAAAATAAAACATGTTGTTGATGGAAGTATTGAGAAGTATAACGCAAGATTTGTCGCTCGTGGATTTTTCCCGGAAGGAAGGAATTAACTATGAAGAGACATTCACTCCTGTGGCCAGATACACTTCGATCAGGACCATTATAGCTCTTGCAGCTAAGATGAAGTGGAAGTTTTACTAGATGGATGTGAAGACAACTTTCCTTAATGGTGTTATCGAAGAGGAAGTGTATATAGAGAAACCCCAAGGATTTGAGGTTGAAGATAGGAAGTCTCATGTCTTCCGATTGAAGAAAGCCTTATATGGATTGAAGCAAGCCTAGAGCTTGGTATGGCCGTATAGATAGTTTCTTGACGAGCTTAGGCTTTACCAAGAGTAAAACAAACTCAAATCTCTACTTCAAAATTATGGATAATGAACTAGTAATATTACTACTATATGTGGATGACTTATTCTTAATTGGAGAAGAAAATCTCATCACTGAATGTAAACAGAGACTTGCCGCATAATTTGAAATGAAATACCTTTGTCTAATGCAGTACTTCTTAGGCCTTGAGGTATGGCAAAGTCCAGAGAGAATCTTCCTTAACGAAGGGAAGTACACGGTCGAAATCCTAAAGAGATTCGACATGCTAGAATGCAAGTCCATGAATACTCCCATGGAAGCGAAGTTGAAGTTGTTGGTCGATACTTCGCCAAATTTGATAGATGCCACTATGTAGAGACTGATTATTGGATCGTTGATGTACCCGATGAACACTAGACCAGACATCTATTTTGCAGTGAACACCTTAAGTCAGTTTCTGGTAGAACCCAGACGTGTTCACCTAGTGGCTGCAAAACATGTGATGAGGTACCTTAAAGGTATAGTGGATTATGGTATCAACTCTGATGGAGATCATGACTTCTCATTGAGTGGATATACTGATGCAGATTGGGAATGAAGCGTTGCTGACAGAAAAAGCACTTCCGTATGCTGTTTCAGTTTGGGATCAGCTATTATCTTGTGGCAGAGTAGGAAGCAATCCAGTATTTCTCTTAGCACAATGGAAGCAGAGTACATTGCCACATGTTCTGCTAGCTGCGAAGCTATATGTCTTTGAAAGTTGTTGACAGGTCTATTTGATTTGGCGATGAGAGAAACCGCGATTCTATGTGACAATCAAAGTTGCATTAAAATGACAGAGAATTATGTGTTCCATGACAGGTTGAAGCACATAGAGATCCGCTATCATTTCATCCGCGACATGGTACAGAGAGGATCCTTGAAGCTCCAGTACATTGGCATGGATGAACAGGTTGCTAACGTGTTGACTAAGCCTCTATCTCGTGTAAATTTTGAAAACTTTCGAGATAATCTTGGTATAGTCCAAAAGGACCCTCCCTGAAAGGGGGAGTATATATGTTCCTTGCTTCTGACCTCGTTGTTAGACGTAAAGAAAGATGAGTCATTCTTTTGACCTCACTGTTAGATGTAAAGCATGATGTCATGTGATCCTTGCTTCTGACCTCACTGTTAGATGTAAAGAAAGATGAGTCATGCTTCTAACCTTGTTGTTAGATGTAAGGCATGATGCCATGTGATCCTTGCTTCTGACCTTGCTGTTAGACGTAAAGCAAGATGAGTCATGCTTCTGACCTCACTATTAGACATAAAGCATGACGCCGTGTGATCCTTGATTTTGACCTCATTGTTAGATGTAAAGCAAGATGAGTCATGCTTCTGACCTAGTTGTTAGACGTAAAGCATGACGCCACTGATTCCTTGCTTCTGACCTAGTTGTTAGACGTAAAGAAAGATGATTCCTCACTTTTGACCTTGTTGTTAGATGTAAAGTGAGATGTTGATGTGTTTGATCCAGATTTATGTAGGAACACAATGAAATACAGAAATACACATAAAAACAGAGATGCAACGGAAATAAGACTTCATTTCATTAATAACAAATGACTGAAATATGCTTACAGACAGAATGGAAATAAACTAGCTAGGGCGCTGGTAGCTTATCTCTGAGAAGAGATGTGGCCGCTACTCGCATCCGTGAGAAGATGATTACAATGAGGCTCTGAAGTCCCTTTTATAATAAACGGGAATTCCAAAAGTCCTAGACATCCAAAAACCTAACCCTAGGAGATAAAGCGCCAAAAGTCATGTGGGCCCCGTTTGGGTAAGTTGGTACATCAACTTCCCGGGGTCGTAACTTTTGCATACGATCTCTATTTTAGGCGTATGATAGCCCATTGGAAATATCTATCCAAGGACTACAACATACCCCAAAAAACGTCATTTAGGGCCTCAAAACGGCTCTAGAAGTTTAGGACCCGAAAAACTGCTAAAAATAGTAAATTGTGCGAAAACTAAAAAACTAAAAGAAGCAATGGTGGGGGTCCAAGTGGAATAGGTGGGTGGCCACCAATATCCACCTGGATCATTCCTCCCCCCTTAGGAATCAATGGTCCCCATTGCATTGAGTTCCTCCATGAGATGAGGAAACTTCTGTTGAACTTGGTCCCTGGTAAGCCATTTGCCTTGGTGAAGGAGTTGGCCTTCTTTGACAACTCGATATAGCGGTATCCTTTGTTTGCGGGTGTGCTTGATATGTGTATCCATGATCTAATCAGCTCTATCTTGTTCCATGCAGTCTATATTTAACTCCGTTGGTGTGAGTTGTTCTGCCATGTTGGATGTGTCTAGTAGAGGTGGAAAGTAGGGCCGAAGGCGGTCCACATTGAACACTTGGTGCAGACCAATGAATGGTGGAATGCTGAGCTCAAAGGCATTTTACCCTATAGCCTTGGTGAGGGTGTACGGCCCATATCGAAGCAGACGAAGCTTGCGGTGGGGTCCAGTGAGGCGCTCCTTTTGCAAATGCAACCACACTTTTTCGCCAACTTGGAAGTTGTGTGGCACCCAATGTTGATCATGTCGTTGCTTGTACTTAGCATTGGCTCTGTCCAAGATGTCATGAACCCGTTGGAAGATGTGTTGAATGTGCTCAATGAAGTTGTTTTCCTTATCCGCCTCAGACTGGACATGAGTTGAATCTTCCTGATTAGCCACAAATGGCATGGCTATGTCAATGGGACATAGTGGCTGGAATCCCAAGCCCACTTGAAAGGGGTTGTGGCTAGTTGAGCTATGGAGAGCCTGGTTGTAGCTGTGTTGTACATAGGGGAGGCTCTCATCCCATGTGCGTGGATGCTTTGAATTGTACATGCACATAATGTGTACGATCATCCGGTTGACGATATCTGTCTAGCCATCAGTTTGCGGATGGAAAGTTGTGGACTTGGTGAGCTTGGTGTCCAACATCGACCAGAGGTTGGACCAAAATGTACCGAGGAACCTACTGTCCTGATATGATATGATAAACTGTGGGATCCCAAAGTGTACCCACACTCGTTCAAAGAAGACTTTAATAGTGGCTTTTGCTGTGATATTCTTCTTGCAGGCCATCATAATGGACATCTTCGAGAATCGTTCGACGACCAAAAAAGCACAGTCATTTCCATGCTTAGTAGAAGGAAGGCCCGACATGTAATCCATAGAGATGGATTTCCAAGGTCGACTGGGGGTAGGAAGCGAAGTATAGAGGCCTTGCTTATTGATGGTCGGTTTGGAAATGACACAAGCAGTGCAGGACTTGATGTACTTCCTGACATCTTGTCGAAGGTTCGACCAATAGAAATAATTTTGCAGTACTGCCACGGTTTTCTCGACCTCGAAATGCCCAGCGAATCGACTGTAGTGCGCCTCCCAAATAGTCTTGGCACGCTCGCTTGAAGGAACACAAAGGTGTCCCAAGTGAAAAAGCAGGGCATCCTGGAGGTGAAAATTGGGAACTTGCTTACCCTCCAGGAGTGTATTGTATGTGTGGCTGAATTTTGGATCACTTTTGTAGAGAAGCGGCCAATTAGAAGTCTCGTGCCCACAATAGTTGAGCACAGTGATTAGCGCCACGATGGGTGGTCGACTGAGGAAGTATGCAACATTATTGGTGCTTCCTTTTTTGTACTTAATGTTCAAATGAAACTGTTGTAGGTATGTGGACCACTTCTGATGGTGATCGTTCTGCAACTTCCCTTGTGTCTGTATGAACTGCAGGGGTCGGTGGTCTATGTGGATGACCGTTTCCTTTCCCAAAATGTAATGCTTCCATTGCCGACAAGCCTGCACAATGGAATACATTTCTTTGTCATAAGTGGGATACTTTTGGACTGTGTCAGAAAGTGTCTCACTGTGATATGCCACTAGATGCCCATGTTGAGTAAGGACTTCCCCAATAGCATAGTCAGAGGCATCTGTCTTGATCTCAAATGGTTGTTTCAAGTCTGGTAATGTGAGCACTGGTGCAGAGCAGATGTGATGTTTCAACTCCCCAAACACCTTCTATTGAGATTCAGACCAAAAGAATTTTTCTTTAGCTCCTCCCTTGGTGACTTGACTCAAGGGCCAAGTGATATGAGATAATCCCAACACAAACCTGCGGTAGAAATTGGCAAGACCTAAAAAGATGTGGAGCTCTATTAGGGTGGCTGGGGCTGGCCAATCCTGAATGAATTGGATATTTTTTGGATCCGCATGCACCCCCTGCTCATCAATAATGTATCCCAGATAGTGAACCTGGATTATGCCAAAAGTGCATTTCTCCAAATTGGCACACAACTTGTGTTGCCGCAGTGTTTTGAGGACCTGTCGGATATGGTGGAGGTGCTCTTCCCAAGTCTAGCTGAAGATCAGAATTTCATCCAAGTATACCACTACAAATGAGTTGGTGAATGGTCGCAGGATGTCATCCATTAGCCTCATGAAGGTTGCAGGGGCATTCGTCAACCCGAAAGGCATGACCAATCATTTGAAAAGGCCCTCCTTGGATTTGAATGCAGTCTTCCACACATCAGAGGGTTCGATTGGTACCTGGTGATACCCATACTTCAAGTCGATCTTGCTGAAATATTTTTCCCCCTTGAGTTGGTCCAGAAGGTCATCAATCTGTGGGATCGGGTACCTATTCCGAACAGTGATCTTGTTCAGTGCCCGATAGTCAATGTAGAGTCTCCAAGTCACATCCTTCTTCTGCACCAATACAATCGAGCTCCCACAGGGCGATGAACTCGGCTAGATGTGACCTTTTTGCAACAGCTCCTGAATCTGCCTCTTGATTTCGTCATTCTCCAGGACAGAGCGCCGGTAGATGGGTCCACTGGACAGCGGTGCACCTGGGGTCAGATCGATGGGGTGCTTGACTTGGCAGTGTAGAGGCACCCCTGCGGGGGAGGTGAAGATGTCCTCGTACTCCTCCATGACCTTATCCATCTATTGGTTTCGTGTAGTGGGGCCTTGTCTAGAGGTCATGGCCACAGTCTTCTGCTTTCCCTGAGGGCAGATCATCAGGAAAAAAAACTTCCTGGTTTTGGAAATGAGCTTACTACATTGTTTTGCAGTAACCAAAGAGATGGTGGTAGGCTGTGCTATCTTCGGTATCCTATACAGCTTATTGCCCAAAGTGATAATAACAGCACGAGGCATGGACTCATACACAGCATGTCGCTTCCACAAGTACGGTTGGCCTAATAATACATCAGAAGCATCAAGAGGAGAAATGTCACATAATACCTCATCCATGAAGGGCTTGATGTTGTAGGGAAGGCGACATTGTCGACTGATGTGAAGGTCCCGTCGTTGGTGCAACCACCCAATGGTGTATGGTTGTGGGTGTGCTGTGATCGGCAAGCCCAATCGCTTCATGACCTCTACCGAGATGAGGTTCTTCTGGTTCCCGCTATCGACAATGAACTACAACGGGGAACCCTTTACCCACATCTTGGAATGGAAGAGACGCTCTGCCTCCTCTGGATCTTCTAGTTCCTCCTTTTGGATCTTTTTGGTGGCAATGGTGGCATTGGGCTCCGCATCGATAATATGCTTCCCCCTGTCATTCCCCTTGTCAGGTTCTGATTCAGATTTGGAGCATGCATCTGATTCAGAAGCCTTCAACTCGACTACCAGTGACTGCTTGGCCCGACACTCACTTGTGTTGTGAGTGGAGCTCTTATGGAACTCACACCACTTCCCCGTGTCCTTTTTTGGCTTCTTGGTGTTGTTCTTTGCTTGTGGATTTGGTGGGTTGTCCTGGGCTGCCCCGCCTTGGATTGGTCCTTTGTTTTGTGGTTTTGGAGTACCTTTCCCGTGCTTCTGATTTGCAGACCCAAAGTCTCGCTTCTTCTGTTTGAACTTCTGCTCAATCTTGGCAGCATATCGGTATGCCACACCAAGTGAGGAGATGTCGAGGAACTCCATTTCCTCCTGAATGTATCTTTGCAGACAAATGTGGTACTTTAACACCAAATGTTTCTCTGAATCTTTGATACCCAACTTTGTGTGTAGGGTATAAAACAGATTCGTCATCTCATGCACATCTTGGTCCCTTTGCTGCCGCAACGTAGTCCATTGTATGTATTTGTCCTCATAGCTCCCCACAGGATAATATTGTTCCTTGATGGATTATCGAAAATAATTCCAAGTGGGTGCGTCTGAGAACAAATAGGGTTCTCCCTCACCCTCTTGCTCCGAGTAGGTTTCCCACCAGTCCTTGACATGGGGGGCGGCTTTGAGGAGTGCGAAAAAAATCTTTTCTCGGTCGGAAAAGTCATGAACCGAGAAATATCCTTCTAACAGATTCAACCATCTATCTACGACATCTGCATCTATTTGGCCATAAAATATGGGAATCTGAAAGTTTACTTGTACCTTAAAAGGAGTGGCACCTCCAGAGTGGCTGCTGGATGTCGATGCACTGCCAGTCGAAATCTGTTGAAAAATCTGGGAAAAGTTGTCCATCATCACGTTCCTTTGTTTCTCGAGGGCCTCCTCGAGCAACATTTTGATAGGATCTCCTGATCCCTCATCTTTCTTTTCTTCCCCCATGGGCGGTCGTCGGGGTTTGCGAGGCTGATCTTGCAAAGGTTCAACCAAATCGAGCCCCAACTCCTTATACCCCGATCTCGTTGGGGACATGCAAAGAAGGATCGAGAATGAGAAGACCGCTCTGATACCACTGATCTGGATTTATGTAGGAACACAATGAAATACAGAAATACACATAAACACATAGATGCAGCGGAAATAAGACTTCATTTCATTAATAACAAATGACTGAAATATGCTTACAGACAGAATGGAAATAAACTAGCTAGGGCGTTGGTAGCTTATCTCTGAGAAGAGATGTGGCCGCTACTCGCATCCGTGACAAGATGATTATAATGAGGCTCAGAAGGCCCTTTCACAATAAATGGGAATGCCAAAATTCCTAGACATCCAAAAACCTAACCCTGGGAGATGAAGCGCCAAAAGCCATGTGGGACCCGTTTGGGTAAGTTGGTACATCAACTTCCTGGGGTCGTAAATTTTGCATACGATCTCTGTTTTAGGCGTATGATAGCCCATTGGAAATATCTTTCTGAGGAATACAACATTTGAAAAAAAATTCATGATGAAATTTTGCGACCTCAAAACGGCTCCAGAAGTTCAGGACCCGAAAAACTGCTAAAAATAGTAAATTGTGTGAAAACTAAAAAACTGAAAGAAGCAATGGTCGGGGTCCAAGTGGAATAGGTGGGTGGCCACCAATATCCACCTGGATCAGTGTTCCTTGATTTTGACCTTGTTGTTAGACGTAAATCAAGATGATTCATGCTTCTGACCTCGTTGTTAGACGTAAAGCATGACGTTGTGATTCCTTGCTTTTGACCTAGTTGTTAGACATAAAGTGAGATTATGATATTACTTGCTTCTGACCTAGTTGTTAGACGTAAAGAAATATGTGACTGACACTGAGCTACCATCTTAACCGCTGTGACACTGAGATAGTGTAGTACTATGATGTGCCAGCCTAGTGTTGTGATGAGGTATCATTTTTACTGATACATATTTGATGCAGATGATGATAGCATTCTTTCGAGAATGATGATGATGTAGATGAATAAAACATCTGATGACTCGTAAATGTGCTAGCCAATGTTTCAAGATGATATTGACGATACTGTCCTCCAGATGCTAGTGATGATGCAGACCTCTCTCGCCTGATGCTGATGAAGAATACCCTTCTTGTTAAGGGGGAGTGTTGAAATAATGTAATTGCGAAGAGCATTCTTATTATTATTGGATTAAATCCCCATTGTGGATTAATCATGTCATTATTATTATTATTCTTATTGGATTAATCCCCATTGTGGATTAATCATGTCAGTAATTGTATAAGGACCAAATCCCCTTTTGCAAATTGGTCATCGGACAATTACAAAGGGCAGAATAAGAAGTCGACCTCGACAGTTATTATGGAAGACCCAAAATTAATTAAAGGTGGGTTTACACACCTAGAGTGAGAGGTCGGCCGTGCCAGTTGTGACCTTTCACACGTGCCAGTCTTGTATAAATAAGTAGCTAGTGCCTCACTTCAAACACACAACTCATTTGCTCAATATCTTATGAGGCAAGCTGCAATTACCAGTTGGAGAGAGGAGAAGAAGAGTGGCACATCTCTTAGAGAGGACTATCTGCATTGGTTTGAGTTATCTGTTGAACATTGTATACTCTATTTATGATAAGGAAGTTTTTGTTGGGTTTTCTTCCCCTAGAGGGTTTCCCAGGATAAATGTTGTGTCTCTTGTAAATGTGTATTTCTTAGTCATCTTGTTCTTATTATGCTCTTAGCTATTGAAATGCAAAGAACTATAATAATGGCATAAAAATTAACATGGTATCAGAGCCAACCTGAAGGAAGCACAATTTTCAAGAGGAAAAACATCACTATTACCATACCCAAAAATCAAGGTTTTGCAAAAGTGATTATTTTCAGCAACCTAGCCTCCTAGAAAGTTGTGCCCTCCCCCAAGGATCAATTTGGCACCTAGAGCGCACCTTTTCAGTGGCTAGATATTTCATGAAGTGAAACCCTAGTTTCACAAAGTACCATAAAACCAGTGTACCAGAAGTACTAGAAGTACCAGAGTACTAGAAGTACCAGAAAACCAGAAGCACCAGTCCAGAAATCCGCAGATCAAGTTTGAGGGGGTAAAAGTTGGATTTTCAAAATTCTGACTGCACCAGCTAACTCGTCTCATCCTAGCGCATCTATCCACTGGATCAAAATTTCAAAATTCAAAGTTTGAAAAATTAGGGTTTCCTCATAAAACCCTAAGTTGCAGTCTAAGAACCACCTGCAATTGCAGTACCAGTTGCAGTTGCAGTCGTAGAACCAGTTGCAATCACTCTTGAATTTTTTGGTAATGATTACCGCTGCTACTAGATGGAGCCACTACCTGCAAATACTATCTAAAGTGTGTACTCACATATGGTTAATGGTTAAACCCTAAAGAGTATTTTCAGGAGAAGGGATCTTTTTCCATAGATCCAGAAGGATCTCAAGGTCCAACACATTCAGAGGAATGATGCAACCCAGGTGTGATTATTCTAATATGCATCGATTTGTTATGAAATTATATTGATCGGTGTTGCATGTTGAAGCTAAGATCAAATCATTAGAAGGATTAAAAGTTGATCATAGAGCTTATCCTCTAACCTAACCTTTTGTCAAGATAGCATATTGTCTTAGTACAAAAGACAGGTTGAAGAAAGTGCTCGTCACTTGAGTGAAGGAGACCTGGAAGAAAAGCAAGAACTCACTCTTGAGGACAAGGCTCCAGGTTTGATTAATCAAGATTCAAAGGTACACATGACAAGCTAATGACTTTAGTTTAGATAACAATCATCATAAAGTATTATACTTGATAACATGTGAGAATACTTTGTCTGATATGACTAACACCTCCTCTAGGAGAAACATCGTGTGTTAGTTTCAGATTGCCATGGAAGAATGCTTGGTCACAACACTAAGAGAGCATTGACCTCATTTCGTATTATATTCCTTACCTTTAGTCTTTGATAAATTATAAGTAATAATCTCTAAAGGAGCTACTGTGATGATTGTTCATGCTATTGCTTTATATTATCAAGAAGGATATTATTCTTGCTTTTTGTTTTGTTGACCTTGCTCCAGGTCACATGAGGAAGCTATAGTGAAGGTTGTAGAAGGAAACGTGCTAAAGAAGAAATCATAAATGAATAAATCATCAGTAGAAAAGAAGAAGGTGGGTCACTCAGAAGCTGCCATGACCCACACTATTGAAGAATCCATGTGAACTTTAGAAGATTAGCTCACATCAACTACAAGGCGCTACCATACATATGCAAAGTTGTCACAGGTTTACCAAAACTCAAAGGTGACCATGAAGGCATATGCAATGGATGTGCACAAGGGAAGAACGTCAAGAACCCGTTTCCGAAGAGGGACAACAAGGCAGAAGGAGTCCTAGAACTCATTCATTCAGATGTTTGTGGCCCAATGCCATCATCCTCCAATAATGGGTATGTATACTATGTATCATTCATTAATGATTATTCTCGTAAAAGACCTGGATATATTTGAAGTATTCAACAAGATCAAGGAATTCAAAGCCTTGATAAGAGAACCCTTCCATAAGGAAGATTAAGATACTCAGGTCAGATAATGGAGGAAAATATACCTCAAAAGAATTCGTGAATATCTGCAAAGATGTTGGGATCAAGATCTCCAACAAAATGGTGTAGCTGAACTGAAGAACATAACCATGCTAGAAGCCATGAAGATCAAGATCTTCCTATGTGCTCATGGGAAGAAGCAGCAATGACAATTGTTTATGTGCAGAACCGACTTCCCCATAGTGTACTTGGGCTCAAGACACCAGAAGAGATGTTCACCGGAAAGAAGCTAGAGGTAAGTCATCTCAAGCTGGAACCCTTCAGGAAAGAAGGAAATATCTGTGGGGTCTCCAAGGCCTTCAGAATCTACATACCAGGTCACCACCACATTAAGATCAGCAGGGACATGACCATTGATGAAGAAGCAACACTTAAGAAATCAATAAGATGCCATCTTGACGAAGTATATGAAGAGGAACTTGTAAATCCCAGGTTTGCAGAATCAATGAGGGAGGTTCCGAGAGCTACAGAACGAGTGAGGGAAGTCGTAACTTCCCCTGATAAGGAACTTCTAGAAGACCATGATATAATAGAGTTTCAATAACCTCCTCAAATGACCTTCTCCCATAAAAGAAATCCTTCTTGGACAAGAGAGATTATTCAAGATGGAGAGAAGTATGGTGTTCCAGAAGGAACCTCAAGACAGGTGAAAAGACCAAATCCATTCTCCAGTTACACATATTTGATATGTGATCTCCCAGATGAACATCCTACCTACTCTGAAGAAACCATTCAGAGAAAAGAATGGGTAGATGCCATGACAGAGGAATACCAAGCAAGTATGGGAAATAGTTCCCAGATCGAAGACTAAGGATGGTGTATCCTACAGATGGCTCTTCAAAATAAAACATGTTGTTGATGGAAGTATTGAGAAGTATAACGCAAGATTTTTCGCTCGTGGATTTTTCCCAGAAGGAAGGCAATGACTATGAAGAGACATTCACTCTTGTGGCCAGATACACTTCGATCAGGACCATTATAGATCTTGCAGCTAATATGAAGTGGAAGTTGTACCAGATGGATGTGAAGACAACTTTCCTTAATAGTGTTATCAAAGAGGAAGTGTATATAGAGAAACCCCAAGGATTTGAGGTTGAAGATAGGAAGTCTCATGTCTGCCGATTGAAGAAAGCCTTATATGGATTGAAGCAAGCCCAGAGCTTGGTATGGCCGTATAAACAATTTCTTGACGAGCTTAGGCTTTACCAAGAGTAAAGCAGATTCAAATCTCTACTTCAAAATTATGGATAATGAACCAATAATACTGCTATTGTATGTGGATGACTTATTCTTAACTGGAGAAGAAAATCTCATCACTGAATGTAAATAGAGACTTGCTGCAGAATTTGAAATGAAAGACCTTGGTATAATGCATTACTTCTTAGCCCTTGAGGTATGACAGAGTCAAGAGAGAATCTTCCTTAACCAAGGGAAGTACACGGTCGAAATCTTAAAGAGATTCTACATGCTAGAATGCAAGTCCATGAATACTCCCATGGAAGCGAAGTTGAAGCTGTTGGTCGATACTTTGTCAGATTTGATAGATGCCACTCTGTACAGACTGATTATTGGATCACTGATGTACCCGACGAACACCAGACCAGACATTTGTTTTGCAGTGAACACCTTGATTCAGTTTCTTCTAGAACCCAGACGTGTTCACCTAGTGGCTGCAAAACATGTGATGATGTACCTTAAAGGTACAGTGGATTATGGTCTCAGCTATGATGGAGATCATGAATTATCATTGAGTGGATATACTAATGCAGATTGGGCATGAAGCGTTGTTGACGGAAAAATCACTTCCGGATGCTGTTTCAGTTTGGGATAAGCTATGATCCTTTGGCAGATTAGGAACCAATCCAGTATTGCTCTTAGCACAACAGAAGCTGAGTACATTGCCGCATGTTCTGCTAGCTGCGAAGCTATATGGATTTGAAATTTGTTGATAGGACTATTTGATTTGGAGATGAGAGCAACCGCGATTCTATGTGACAATCAAAGCTGCATTAAAATGACATAGAATCCTGTGTTCCATGATAGGTTGAAGCACATAGAGATCCACTATCATTTCATCCACAACATGGTACAGAGAGGAGCCTTGAAGCTCTAGTACATTGGCACGGATGAACAGGTTGTTGACGTGTTGACTAAGCCTCTATCTCGTGTAAAGTTTGAACACTTTCGATATAAGCTTGGTATAGTCTGAAAGGACCCTCTCTGAAAGGGGGAGTATATATGTTCCTTGCTTTTGACCTCGTTGTTAGACGTAAAGAAATATGAGTCATGCTTCTGACCTCGATGTTAGACGTAAAGCATGACATCGTGTGATCCTTTCTTCTGACCTCGTTGTTAGATGTAAAGCAAGATGAGTCATGCTTCTGACCTCGTTGTTAGACATAAAGCATGATTCCATGTGATCCTTGCTTCTGACCTCGCTGTTAGACCTAAACCAAGATGAGTCATGCTTCTGACCTCACGATTAGACGTAAAACATGATGCCGTGTGATCCTTTCTTCTGACCTCGTTGTTAGACATAAAGCAAGATGAGTCATGCTTCTGACCTATTTGTTAGATGTAAAGTATGACGCCACTGATTCCTTGCTTCTGACCTAGTTTTTAGACGTAAAGCAAGATGATTCCTCGCTTTTGAACTTGTTGTTAGACGTAAAGTGAGATGTTGATGTGTTCCTTGCTTCTGACCTCGTTGTTAGGCGTAAAGCAAGATGAGTCATTCTTTTGACCTCGTTAGACGTAAAGCATGATGTTGTGATTCCTTGCTTCTGACCTAGTTGTTAGACATAAAGCGAGATGATGATATTACTTTCTTCTGAACTAGTTGTTAGACGTAAGGCAAGATGTGACTGACACTGAGCTACCAGCTTAACCATTGTGACACTGAGCTAGTGTAGTACTATGATGTGCCAGCCTAGTGCTGTGATGAGGTATCATTTTTACTGATACATATTTGATGCAGATGATGATAGCATTCTTTCGAGAATGATGATTCTGCTGATGAAGAAAACATTCGATGACTCGTAAATGTGCTAGCCAATGTTTCAAGATGATATTGACGATACTTTCCTCCAGATGCCATTGATGATGCAGACCTCTCTTGCCTGATGCTGATGAAGAATACCCTTCTTGTTAAGGGGGAGTGTCAAAATAATGTAACTGGGAAGAGGATTCTTATTATTATTGGATTAAATCCCCATTGTGTATTAATCATGTCATTATTATTATTATTCTTATTGGATTAATCCCTATTGTGGATTAATCATGTCGATAATTGTATAAGAACCAAATCCCCTTTTGCGGATTGGTCATCGGACAATTATAAAGGGCAGAATAAGAAGTCGACCCCAACAACTATTATGGAAGACCCAAAATTAATTAAAGGTGGGTTTACCCACCCAGAGTGAGAGGTCGGCCCTGCCAGTTGTGACCTTTCACACGTGCCAGTCTTGTATAAATAAGAGGCTAGTGCCTCACTTCAAACACACAACTCACTTTCTCATTATCTTATGAGGCAAGATGCAATTACCAGTTGGAGAGAGGAGAAGAAGAGTGACGCATCTCTTGGAGAGGACTATCTGCATTGGTTTGAGTTATCTCTTGAACATTGTATAAGCTATTTATGATAACGAAGTTTTTGTTGGGTTTTCTTCCCCTAGAGGGTTTCCTAGGATAAATGTTGTGTCTCTTGTGAATGTGTATTTCTCAGTGATATTGTTCTTATGATGCTCTTATCCATTGAAATGCAAAGAACTATAATAATGGCATAAACATTAACAAAAATTACAGTCTTGTAGCTTGCAGGGAGTAAAGATCAACTCTCAGTAGTTCAAAGTGTGAAGTATTTATAATCAAATTACATACGATCCTGTCATTAAAGATCAGGACGTGGGTAATCTAAATTTAGTTAACTAACTTAACAAGATACAAAAATTTAGGAAACTGCTTGATGGTGTGTTGAAAATTCATGCTGATTTCTTGGGGTGAACAGTTGGTGAGGCCTCTGCACAACCTCGTCTGACTGGATAGCTAACTAGGCTTGGACACCTCATCGACTACTCGATCAGATTGAAAAGTTCTTCCCATCGAAGGTGACTGGGAGCACTGACTTTGAGTAACCTTCGATATACTTCATCCATATCTATGTACTTGGCGAAAGTTGGCTTGATGATGAAGATGTACCAGATCTCATGCTGTATACTGATGTCGAACTGTAAAGCATCTAGGAATTCCTTGCCCGTGATACTGCCTTGTATTCCTGAGAATTTTGAGCAATCCTTAGCCACAGTCGCTAGTTTCATTTTGTAATCGGCAAGCATCATTAACTTGTCATTTATAACTCTCATACCAAGAAGGCCTTTCTTCTACAGACCTTCGATATTGTTGAAAAATCTGTGTACTCCTACGTCCATGGTATGGAACTTTTCCTCCAGTTGTAGCATCAGTTCTCTCTTGGTCAAGACCCTCTTGACCTCAAGGATGGTCTCTATCATATCTTCAATCTTCAACTCCTCTATCTCCTCTCTGGTTTTGGAATTTAGAAATTTGTTGATCTCAGTAGCTTCTGTGGGCATCTCTCCTAGTTCTTCTCTTATCTTCTTGATAGTCTACTGACTTCTTTGCACCAACTCATTTTTCTCGAACATGATTTGTATCATCAGCCATATTTCATTCATGGACTTGGTGATGTCCATCCAGACACTTTCTTTGACCTCAGCCAGTGTTTTGCCTACCACTGTTTTCTTCTGAAGCTGTTGCAATTCTTGTTTGAGCTGTATGAGGTTTGTTTTTCCTTGGAGAAGCTAGTTTGGTAAGAAGACTTGAGTTCCTAAAGGTTCTCAATCTCCTTTTTGAGTCTGCTAATATCTGTCTCTTGCAAATTCATTTCTTCCATGGATTTATCTAGTTCAACAGTCTTCTCCAGGGCTGTTAGTGGAGTTGCCGAGGGAATTTCTACAATAGATGTTGTGCTCACTCCTGTGAGTGGAATTGCGCTCAGTGGAATGACCTCCATGGGCTTTGACTGCTCTTTCTCTTTCACTAGTTTTTCCAATTCCGCTTCCATTTCCTTCAACTGTGCATTTTTCTCCATTATGAGCTTAAGCATCTCAACTTTTTCCCCTTCTATCTCCGTTGTTTCCTTTGCCTATGAATCTTCTGTTGGTGGAAATTTCAACTATTTCCTCAGAGATGCAATATCGACATTTTTCTTCTTGAGCACCTCTTCGACTACTTTCACATTCGAGGGATCATATCCGATCTTGAAGACCAGTTACTCCAACATCTTAATCCTGTTATCCTTGGCAAAGGATGATATTTTTTCTAACTTCAGTTTTGTCTGGACGTTGTTCAAAGATACCTGTAACTTGGAGGGAGTAGTAGAAGCATTTGCCAATGTGGAGAGAACCATTTCTTCAGTTTACCTATGCAGATCCATTTGATCAGTTGCATACACATCTTTAGTATAAAATTCAAAAGTTTCCCTTTTGTAATCAAAGATTACTTTCGGGTCTGGCACTTGTGCTTGCAGAAATGCCATGTGCATTCTACTTTTCTCAGTGTCAAATGTAGACAACAGTCTGTGTTGTGTAGTTGATGTTTGCTTCCAGAATTGAGCATATGTGTTGTTGGTCAGCATCTGGTTTCTCTTTTTAGTTAGATCATACTTCTCAAAAATACTCAATTTTGGTCCTGTTTTGCTCGGCTGATTGACTGGTGGGGTATCTGTAGGATTTTTGGGCAACACTGTAATCACGATTTGTTTGCTTCTTGTACTAAGGAGTGACTGATCAACCTCCAAAGTTGTAGTGGATTGAATTCCCTTATCACCAGTCGTGTTGGGTGCCTGACTGGTTTTTGGCCTCTTGGTATGTAGTCAGAACTCTTCGAACGATACTTCAGTGATAGAAGGTGAAATGTCTTGCCTAGGCCTTTTCTCCTTGGGAGCTTGTGGTGTAGTTGTCTGTGAGACAGTGATCGAAAGGTCCTGCTATTCTGTCTCAACCAGATTGTTTGGCTCCCATTCTGTCTGGTTAGAGAACTTCTCTATCTTAGGCCTGGAAGTGTGGACATATGGGATGTTTTTATTCCTAACTCTCATCTATGAAATTATTCTGTAGGGGTCATAGTGCCATATGAAGCTAGCAAAATAAATCATTTCTTTAGAAAATCTGTCTGCTTCCTCCCCGACGCCTCGGTTATTGCAGATGAAAGACCAAATCTTCCCTTTGATTCTGAGTTGTTGCTTCTTCTTCAGAGACACAAAATGTATGTCATCTAAATTGATCATTTGTCTTATGTATTCCAGGGAAAATATCCTTACGGACAAATATTTTGGCAACTTGTATGGAGCCAATTCACACCCATACACTCTGATCTCTGTGTGGTCCTGGTACAGGTACCAATATCCCATTTTTGAAAGATCCGAGAGGTGTAGGATCCTTTGAATTTCCTCATTTATTCTCTGCTCAGGTTTTCCATTAAGCATGCTCACCATGGGATGGTAGAACTGCTCGATAAATTGTTTGAAGCTAAATTTTGTAGAGTTGTGTCTGAGCAGTGAAGTCCACGCTGTCACCGCCTGTGGCCTTCCATCCTTGTCCATCTTCTGCATCGAAAAGGAGAATTTGTCTGCTTCAAAGAATAGGAACATGTAAGCCAGTATTAAGGAATACCGGAACATGCCTTCTGTGGTGAAATTTGAAAATTGATCATGAATGTTGTTCGCCAGGAAGGCGCTATAGTCAAACTGAGTGGTGGGTTTCTCATTTGTGGAGAAAATGGACAGAAAACCCAATATGGGTTCATCCACCCATTGATCCGAGAAATACCCGAGGAGGGCATAGAACGACGAGATGACATGTTTTCCCTTCACTGAGAACAAGGATGAAGGACACAAAGGATTTGTAGTGGGGAGTTGAGCGGCCTGTGGGAGAAAAATCTCAAAAATCTGAGCTCTTTGGGGGAAGGATAATTTCTGATATAGTTCTGTGATAATTTCCAGATTGAACGGTGAGATGGATTCAGCTCTGGGTATCTGCATCATCTTGTCAAAGGTTTCGGGTGTAATGAGGAAAATAATTTCTCCTGATGAAGAAACTAGGCCTCTCTGGTCGGGAAGGTAATGGGCTTGGCATTTGAGGGCAAATTCGGGGAAATGGTGAACCTGGGGGAAAAGATAGAAAGGGAGGTTGGACTCCCAGAGACCAATTTTTTCACTTTGGTCAAGGAATACCTCTTTGAGCCATGAATGAAAATCTGCGAAGTTGAACTCGCAACTGGTGTCTGCAATCAAATGGTCTTTGTCGTCCAGATGGATCTTGTCGAGGTCGATAGGAGGCGGGAGGAAAGGATTCTCCTCGGCTTCTATCCTCTTTGATTTTGGCGCCATCGCTGTAAAATACTTGGAAATCAAACAATCGTTAGTGGGGATGATGGTGGCTTGGGATGGTTTGACTAAAACAGAGAGAAAACGGGGAAAAGTTTGCTCTGGTGCGATGGGAAAGGTGTTTTCTGGTGAGGTGATACAGTAAGCAATGGAAGAAATAAGGGAAATGGTGGTTTTGAGTAAATGGATACCCGTTGGGCGTGGGAGATAGGTCAATAGGTTAACAGATACGTTAACAAGTGATAAATGGCGAATGGGTCATTTAGAGCGTGAGATGGCAGGTGACAATGACTAAAGAATTTGGTTGGGTGACGTGGCGAGAGTTGATTGGGGACCAATGGGGAGTAACCATGGTGAGAGGACGTGTAAAGGGAGAACAAGGAGAATGGTCTGATAGAGTAATGATATGTGACCTCTAGGGGAAAAACGTGGAAAAATGACATCATGGGGTGACAGGGTATGTCAGACCGTGGGAGGTGGTGGGATTCATAACCAATGGACTATTTCCACGTATAGATAAGGGTCCTACCAGAAAAAAATCCATTCCGTACCCCCCCGCCTATGTTAAAGATAGATCGGTCGGGGGGGTTCGAAAAACACCATGAGCCATTGATTTCTGCGCTTTCCTTTCAACTGT
>ML780744.1:168630-220892 GCA_009831015.1 Picea engelmannii
CAGATGTACACTTTTGTTATCTCCGATTCCGGACCCCCCCCCCCACCATTAAAGGTAGAACGGATGAGGGGATCCAAAAAGGCTTGTCAATCGTGGATATAGGTGCCTACTCTCCAACCGTTCATCTATGTGTTGTGGTTAACTATGAGTGTGAAGGCATATTTGCTCTGAAAGACTTAGGATAAGTGCATATCATGGGTTTTTCCCAATCTTCTCCATGTTTTTATCTCCAAGGGGCTAAACATCAAACCTTTTAAACCTCAAAGATATGGTTCAACGTTGATCATCATGCTTGTTTTATTGAGATAAAGCAAACTACCCTATGCTCTAACCTGATCACCTATGACAATTAGCCTAGATTAAACTGTCGGGCTAAGAACTTACTCTATCCTGGGTTTATCTGACCAAGATTAGGCAATCTGGTCAGATTTATTCACTAACTAACCTAAATCACTTGGCCAAGAATAAACAGTTTAGCCAAGCTTATTCACTACTCCTATCAACATCAATTTAAAATAACTTGGCCATGCTTGAAAGGTATGGACCAAGTCATTGTTATTGCATGGGAATCTATTGAATTTCTTTTATGCCCTCTTTTATTCTTTTTATTTTCTTTTTCTTTTTCTCAAATTATTTGCAGAATGGAAAATCATTTGACAAACAAAAACACTAAAGAGATAATATTTCAGTCACCAGTTTATCCTATAAATTATAGGGTTATAACACCCACCTACTAGTTATTATTTATTTCAAAACCCTTATTATGATTTATTACTTTTCCCCCTAACTAAAAAGTTGGTTGAGTTTTAGTTAACTTAACTAATGAAGTAGTTCAACTACTTCAACCAATTCTAATTTTCTTAAAGGCAAAAGAAAAGGGAGGAACAAGAGGAGAATAGAAGGAGAAGCATACCAAGGTTTGCTCTTTGAGTTTTGTTGAGACAATTCAGTTTTCATTCATTCCTTAATTCATTAGAAGCCTAATTTTTTTTTTTATGATAGCAGGTTCCTATTGTAGACAACAAGTTTCAAGGTTGAATTACATCATCCAGACAGTTGTGTTTGAGAGGTGTTGATCTATCTTTGATAGTCTGTGTAGACTTGTCTTTTTGTGAATTAGCTTTCATGACTGACAAAGGCTATTGTGCAGATTTTAGTGGGCAACAATCTGTGGCAACTTGATCCATCTTTTCAATTTTAGTTTTTTATTTTCTATCAGAAGTCCTTTTGTATGTTTCATCGGGGACATCTAAGTTTGACTTTGGTCCAAAACTTCCCTAGGAAATTTTGTAAAGAGAACGATTCTTTGATGAATTGGAATGAAATAAAGGATTTCTTTATATCTCATATCTGTTGATTATTGACTTGGTGTCTTAACTTCTGTCTCTATATTTATTTCAACATTTGATATGTTCAGAAAATTACATAAAAAATGATTTTTTCAGCAAGCTTTTAATTATAAAGAAAACATCCTAAGCAGTTGTAAACAATACTTGTGAATTAGGATATCAATTTTGATGGCTATAAACATAGGGTGATATTCTCGTCTATCTTTCTTTAGCCAACAAGGATATGAAATTTTTTGATTAATATCATTTCATATATTTTCCTCAACATTTATTTGGCGACCATATTGGGGAGATCTTCAATATCTCTCTGGTTAATTTTTATGCTTGATTATTATCGAATACATTTGTTTTTCTGATATTTATTCTTTGAATGTTTTATTTCTTAATGATTGTGCATGTTTCAAGGTAGCCCAATATTGAGCCTGGTCTTCAAGATCAGACCAACATTTCTTTGAATTTGTTCAACACCATTTTAGACATTGCCAATACTCGTGCTGAGCTCAATCATTCATGGGCAGCAATTGAAAAAGATATTAGTGTGCAAGAATGTTGGGAAGCTAGACACGGACAACTTAGAAATCAGTAGTAATTTTTTTGTTCCTTCAGATTTGGCCTTACTTTCATGTCCTTAGACTCTCATGTTTCTAGAAGAAGAAGAGACTTATCACCTTAAATAAATCCTATTGTTGAATAGGAAGAAGGAACATTGTGTTATTGACCCAACAAACTACTCTAAGGAGAACTTTGTCTGATTCATCCAGTTCATATTTCTCTCCCTCACCTATCATCCACAAGATGTCATATAGTGGTGGCTCTATTGCCACTATAAGTGCTTCCTCCTCTCAGTATTCATCTTCATCATTGATTGGTAGATTATATAGCCACCATATCCCTGTCCAATCTACCACAAATCCCATCAAAGGGCTTAAAAAGTATGGGCTTTTTTAGTTTGAAGAATATGCCACGACCACACCATGGCATGTGTCCTCTCCTCTTAACCTAGCACCTACTACTCATCCACTTCCTAAGTTCAAAGAGAATCTCCCTAGGTTTTCAGAAAATAACACTACCACTACAAATGAACACTTGGTGGCATTTTCTAATGCTTGTCACAACATAGGAGAAAATGACAATGATACTTGCATGCACTTATTCGTCAATTCCTTATAAGGAAAGGTTGCAGCCAATTTCTTTGACCTTCCTCCTAAGATTTTGTCTACTTGGGAGGAGTTAGTCTATTGGTTCAAATCCACCTATGGGCAATCTAAAAGCCCAGATGAGAAATTACGAGAGTACAATAACATCATCTATAAAAATGGTGAAACCATCAAGTCCTTCAACTTTCATTTCACTAAGCTATACAATCAAATACTTGAACTCATTCGACCTTAGAACCAAGCCGCTTTCATGCATTACTTTCCCTCTATCATCATAGGAGTGAGGAAAAATCCATTGATAACCTTGGTTTTTCTTTGCATACTTTTTTTGAGTATGAAGAACTCGAAAGAACATGTCTTCCCCAGGGAGAATCGGTTAAATAGACATACATGTCTTCCCTCTTATAGCTAGTACACGATATGAATAATCGTATGCTAGCATATGAGAAAAAGGGAAATGTCTCTTCTCTAACCTCTGAAGCTTCATCCTCTACTGCAACCCCCTTTAGAAACCCAATTGAAAATAATTTTCATCCCAAGGATATATTGCCTCGAAGTTGGTGTACCTTTTGCGAGGACCACCATGAGGAATCCACATGTGAGGTAAGGAAGAGTGTCAGAGATAAGATATTTGGTAAAAGACCAAAAACTACCATTGTTGTCCTATATTTTGAAGAGCCAAAGGATTTCATGATCAACAATACTAGGAACAAATTATACGCTCCCAAAGGAAAATATGATCCTCCCCGCAATTATTCTAGCCTAAGCTCATCATCACTAGCTGCTACGATTTAGGTTCCTAAGGTTCCTAACAATCAAAGAAGAATTTCCCCTCTCCCCTCTTCCAAATACAATATTATGAATTAGTTTGCCAACATCAAAGCAGATGCCACCCTCCTGGACATGGTTTTCGTCCCTGAACAACTGAGTCGTCTAAAGCAATTCATGGAAGGAAAGTCTTTTGTTGTAGCCAACCTCTCTGAAGAGGTGAATGAACAAGATTCATCTGTAAAAAAAGTGGTTGTACATAACTTTGGATACCCTGTAAAAAATCCCCCTTTTATATTTCTGTAAAGATTATGGATAAGATCGCCCATTGTTGCCTCATTGATGGAAGTTCGGGCCCAAGTGTGATGTCGAAGATTATTATGGAAGAGATAGGCTTGTATTATACAAATGAAAATGCGAGGAGCATGCTCTCTTATAATAGTCTATAACAAACAACCATAGGTGAGATTAAATATGTGACCTTAGTTTTGTGCACACACACTGAAATAAGGACAACCCTTAGCATTCATGTAATTGACATGCCAGAAAGCAATTACTCAATAATCTTGGGAAGATATTGGCAAGCTTTGGCAGGTGGATACCTATCACTCGACGAAACACAATTTTCCATTCCTCGGAATGACAAAACCATTATAGTCCTTAGAGAGGGAAGGATTTCACCTTACATAGAAAGTGTTCCACAACCAAATGTGAAATATATCGAATAGGACCTAGGGGTGTATTCCATATTTGTTGAGGAAGATAATATCCCCTTGTAACATATTGATTTAGGTGATGGTATGTGGCACATGAACTTCGATGGTTCGTGCTGTAGTGAAGGTAACAGAGATGGCATAATCTTGTACTCTCTTGTTGGGAAGATTCGTAATTTTTCTTATAGGTTGGAGTTTTCTTGAACGCACAATGTCACTGTATTTGAATCTTTATTATTAGGTGTTGAAAATGCCTATAATATTGGTTGTGGTCACCTTTCAGTTTTTGGATATTCCAAGATTGTTGTGAACCTTGTACGTAAGATATACTCTCATAGAAACAAGTTGATGAAATGATATACCAAAACTATTTGGGCACTTATTTCAAACCTATTATCTTTCAACATCACTCATGTTAAGAGGAAATTGAACTCAATGGCTGATGGGTTAGCTATGTTTGCAGCCTCTCCTAATCGACAAATTCTGCCACATAGACCTGATTGTGTTTTTCAATCTCTATATCGTCCACATATTACTGACAATATAGAATCTTGGCAAGTCTTCCCTAGTGATAAGAGAATCCATGCTTTCATTCAAAATGAACCCTATAAGCCCAAGGAAATCATATCCATAGAAGATAACAAGATTCCGAAAGGCTTGACTCCTCTAGAGATTTTGTTTTCATCGAGTGATGTAGGAAATAAAGAGAAACATAAAAAAGATGATTCAAAAAGGAAGGTGGTTGAAACCATCTCCTTGAACATTGGGACACCCGAGTCTCCAAAGAATGTTAAAATAGGTACCCAATGTTCTGATGAAGAGAAAATGAAGTTTGTTGAGTTGCTTGGTGAATTTCAAGATGTTTTTTCTTGGTCTTATGAGGATCTTTGTGGTTTCGATCCTGGTCTTATACAACATTCCATCCCCATCAAGGAAGACATAAAACCAGTTAGGAAAAAATAAAGACCTGCCAACCTTGCACTAGAATCAACTATTCGAAAAGAGTTGGAAAAACTCTTAAAAGATGGGATCATCTTTTCGATCAAGTATTCTGAATGGGTTTCCAATTTGGTTCCTGTTCAGAAAACAATCGATCAAATCAGATTATGCGTTGATTTTCACGCGTTAAATTGGGCTAGTATAAAAAATCACTTTCCTCCCCCTAATATGGAAATGATTCTGCAACAAGTTGTAAGCTCACATATGAGTCCCTCACTTGACAGTTTTTTTAGTTACAATCAAATCAAGGTAAAAAGGAAAGATGCTTACAAAACCACCTTTATCACTAATTGGGGTACCATGATTTATGGACGTATGCTTTCTAGATTACCTGATGCAAGTACTACTTTTAAAATATCTATACAAATAACTCTTGACGAATTGATCAATATTCATATTTATCTTGATGATCTAATTATATAGGTTAAATGGATGTTAATTACCTCGGAGTTTCAAGTGTTATGTTTGTGTCCCTTCAAAATCGTTTTTGTCCTGGGTACTAACTCTTACATTCTAAAGGATTTACATGAGCGATTATTTTTCTATAGCACTAATGGTTCTCACTTAAAAAATTACGAGGAACCAAATTGAAAAGTTCTAACACTATTTGGATTTTCTGTATATTAGTAGTCTAGCGTTGCTTTCATTTTTTTCACTGTTTTTCATTTTTTCTTTCGACATTGCTTATAGGGTTCGACGTGATTGATGATGAAATATTCATTTTATTTGCGACATAATAACAGATGGATAATGCATATTATTTGTTGGTTTTGATTTCTCTCAGCTCTAAATTCCATATTGTATGAATGGCTTATATTCACTGTTATCACATTGCTATTAGCGGCATGATTTGTTACATGTTGTGCCTTCATAAGAAACTTGTTAGCTGTAATAAGAGATAAAAGCAATATGAGAAAAAAATACAAGGAAGAGGAGCTATCCTATACTATACTATGCTATGCTACATTATATGAAAACGAAATTAAAAGGATTATTGTTAGTCCTAAATAACAACATTAGTATCTATACGATGTATTGAGTCATATGAAGGCACATTTGATATGCGTTATGGTATGTTTGAGAATCGTTAATGTGATATAGGGTGGAGCACATGGCAAGTAATGGATGTTAGTTTCGATGCATAGATTAATTGAATGGATTAATGGATGGTTGGTTGACATGTACTAAGTAATTGAATGAGTAGAGGATGGAAGCGATGTGAATTTACTTCACGTCACTGCATACCTATCCCACTGGCCGTCACCCTAGCTTGTCTATTGTTCAATTGTGTTTCGTTGTGGTTAAGCTCCGATATTCAGGCGAGGAAGGAATTGCTCGACCAAACTCGCATTTTTAAGGATTTTTTGTTACAGGTATGAATTTTTCGCCATCCATGAATTCAGTCTGGTTATGAAATAGATATTGACTCAATGATGTATTGGTCTATTTTTTTCTTAAGGCTGGCAACTGTGTAAACTCATGGTGTTTCTCTAAAATAGTTGTTTGTATGTTATTCGTTGCAAGTGGAAAATTAATGATTGAAGTCACGATTTCATTTATGATTCTGTGTGGTGGAAGCCATGAAGGCTCCTTGTTGTCTTATGGGTTTTTTTTAGAGGGTTTCATTCGGTCCATACTTGCTAGGCGTCTCCACACAGTTCTTGTAAACATACCCAGTCATATTGGTGTTATGGTGTTGTTGTGTTTGATTTTGAACCACATTGGGTCACTTCATATTGTTTTCACCTAGTTGTGGGCTCGTTTTATGTTATTGGTGTCTGCACAGTTGGTTATGATGGCTATTATGACAAGAGGCTTGATTTAGGGTTGGTTTCTATTTGATATCTCTATTTTTATATCAACATTATTCGGTTGATTGGGAAAAACATGAGGGTTATTCCCTACATGTTCTCGGTGTTATTACTGGCCAGTAAGAAGCCTCTACTCCTCTATTCATAATTTCTCATACTTGGTGTGAATTTTCACCCTGTCTTGCAGGATATTGATGATATGGCCTATGTGTCCACCATGTTGTATCGAAGGGTTGTCACATGTTGTTGATGTAGTTGACTCCAGTCTCCTTGTGTTGGTTCCACTGAGCGAACCCTTGATTACTTAGAGCCCACCCCTGGTTATTCAAAGCCTGATTTTGATAAATGAACCAGCTATTTCCGGTTGGTTATATTGTTGAATGTTATGAGTTGGTGGAGTAGAATCGATAATGGATGATTATTAGCTCGTCTCTATTAATACCATTGACAGTGGTTTTATTATTGGCTATAGTCGTTGAATTATTTATTACAAAATTTGAATCGATAACTCAACATGGTTAATTGGTTGATTCGATAAATGCAATGGGCACACAGTCGTTGCCTCTTGTGTTGTAACAATTGGATTTCTCAACATTATTTTATGGTTTGATTAAGTCACATTAATGATTCTTTCATTATGCGTTGGTCTATGTGTTTCCTACAACATCGTATAAGTTGAAATGATGGTTGTTGTTACTGTGTGTTTTAATTACCAATCGATATTATTGCAAATTAAAGGATTGATAGTTGTGACTTGGTTGTCTGTTGTGTATGTTTATGATATCGTGCATCCTATTATTTGATTGCACCATCAGAGATGGGAATGGATTTTATAACAGTATGATTTCATTGTAATTTAATTGTTAAATTGATTAGAGAAATGGAATCAGGCACGATTTTGAAAGAACTTGTGTCTTTGTTTGATTTGAGGAAGTAATTTATGGATAGTGGTTGATGGATTTAATGTTGAACATGGTTGAAACAAGTGACTGTGTGTTCATTTGGAATTTGTTTTAAATATTAAATGGGACAAATGAGAGGAAACATAATTCTTAAATAGGTTGTTTTGGAAGGCATATTATTTTGAGTATGATGACACTATGTTAAAGATTCAAATGTGAATAGTGATATAGTTAACACACAATAATGGTTAAATTATACATAGTAATTCCTTAAATGATCACATAAATTATTTGGTTAGTGTTGGATCATTTGCATTAAATAGATAATTGTTTTATGAATTACTTAATTGATTTTTCGAACAATATCCACTCTCTTCCCCTACCATTATTTCACTTTTCGCTAATTAAAATCCCCTCGCCTTCCCATATTCATTACCTAATCCATGTTCTTAAAATTTAATTAAAGTTAAGAGGAACTCTGTAGTATAACAGTTTAAATATCACATGGATGGAGTTCAGTGGTATATTGGTTTATGTTACAGTTGATTGTTTTTTGTCTATGAGCAGTAACCATGATCTTTCCCCCCTCATTTTAATATTTTTCACTCAATACAACCCCTCGCATATCCCAGAACCTTTTTCACCCCCTTTTCATTGACAACGATTAAAAAATTTGTATGGATTGAATTGCATGAGTTTGATATGTTGTTGAGCCAAAATTTATTTCATATTTTAAAAGGATTTGTCATGTATGGTTGTTAAAAAAACTATTTGCTAATCAATTATGCATATAGTGATGAGATTTTTCAATAGAGGTAGCCATGGCAGAAGTAACCAAGGAAGAGGTAATTGGAACATGGACCCTAGAAGGCCAATATTCTCCATACACTTTGATGTTGACTCACAAGAGTTAGGCCAACTATTTCAAGCTAGGTTTTTTAACTGGATTGGGCAAGGAGTGGTCCAAAATAGGCCTGAAAGGCATCCCTTCAAAGCCCCACAATTCCCTGGTATCCTCGTGCCCCCTCATGTCTCATTGCAACCTGAAGTTCCCGAAAATGATGGATGGCAAGAGATTTTCGACCTGGCAATCTCCCAACATTGTGGTTGGCCCAATTTTTTTTTACCTTCTCCTCCGCCTATAAATAAAATTTCCCAAGATGCCCTTGTCCACTCATCAGTTCAATATTTCCATGTGATTAAAAGGTTAAAAACCAAGTCCTACCAGGCCTCTAACAAAGGAAAATCCATTGTTGCCCCTTCCTCACCCTCTGATGGCTATGATAAATTTGTGTCCTATCGGATGCATTTGAAGGATGATTTCTCTCATGTGATCAGTGAGATTAGGCCTAAATGCTCAACACAACCTAAGGAGAATTCAGGGAAATCAAAAGGTGATAGTATCAACAAGGGAATGATTGCATCTCAGAGTGGGAAATATGGATTTTAAGTTTCTATTTATTTATTAATTGTTGAGAACAATTGACTTCTGAAGTTTTGGATAGCATACTATTTTTGGATATATGAGTAATATATTTTGGAAATAATTTTAAATATCACTAAGATAAATTGTCAAATATGAATGTGATGATGAGAGTCACAAGGAGGGATGTTTTGTTTAATTAACTAGTTGTGTTATAATTGTTAAAAACTAAAGGGAGTCACAAGGGGTCCCACCTACTAGTTATTATTTATTTAAAAACCCTTATTATGATTTATTTATTTTCTCCCTAACTAAAACGTTGGTTGAGTTTTAGTTAACTTAACTAATGAATTAGTTCAACTAATTCAACCAATTCTAATTTTCTTAAAGGATAAAGGAAAGGGATCAACAAGAGGATAATAGAAGGAGAATCATACTAAGGTTTTCTCTTTGAGTTTTGTTGAGATAATTCAGTTTTCATTCATTTATTAATTCATTAGAATACCAATTCTTTTTTATGATAGATGGGTCCTATTGTAGACATCAAGATTCAGGGCTGAATTACATCATTCAGACACTTTTTTTTCATAGGTGTTGATCTATCTTTGATAGTTTGTGTAGACTTGTCTAATTGTGAATTAGTTTTGATGACTAACAAAGTCTATTGTGTAGAGTCTAGTGGGAAACAATCTGTGGCAAGATGATTCATATTTTCATGTTCAGTTTTTTATTTTCTATCAGAAATCCTTTTGTATGTTTCATCGGGGATGTCTAAGTTTGAATTTGGTCCAAAACTTCCTCAGGAAATTTTGTAAAGAGAACGATTATTTGATGATTTTGAATGAAATAAAGGATTTCTTTATATCTCATATGTGTTTATTATTGACTTGGTGTCTTTACTTCTGTCCCTATATTTATTCCAGTATCTGATACGTTCAGAAAATTACATAAAAAAATGATTTTTTCAGCAAGCTTTTAATTATAAAAAAAAGAACCCAAGCACTTGTAAACGATACTTGTGAATTAGGATATCAGTTTTGATAGCTATAAACATAGGGTAATATTCCTATCTATCTTTCTTTATCCAAGAAGGATCTGAAAATGTTTGAGTAAGATCATTTCATATATTTTCCTCAATAGTAGTGTAATGTAGTGACATGGTAGTGTAGTGTAGGGTGGGGTAGGTTAGTGGTAGTGATAAATTGGGGTAGGGTTGATCCGAATTATTTTCGGCATGAAATTAGAGAAGAGATACAATAAATAAATATACAAAAACATCACTGATATTCAATAATATAACATAAATGTATCAAATATGCAACCATAAACACAGACATATAGTGATACACAATTTCTATTAATGAGAAAAAATGTAGAAAGACTGTAAAATTATAGAGTGAAAGATTCACTAGAATGATGGAAACTTATCTTTGAGAAGAGATGTGAAGGCTACTCGCATTCACAAGAAGATAATTGTTAAAATGAGGCTCCAAAGGCCTTTTAACATAAGTAAAATCCAAAACCCTAACACTGGAAGATGAAAAGCCAAAAGGTTTGTGGGCCCCGATGGGGGTAGTTGATACGTCAACTTCCCGGGGGTGTAACTTTTGCATACGATATCCGTTTGGGGTGATCGATACACCATTGGAAAGGTATAACCTAGAATATGGAATTTGTACTGGCCCAATTTAGTTTCTATGACAATCACTTGGGCCCCAAATCCCCAAAAAATGTCGCTTAGGGCCTCAAAACGACCCCAAAAATTTGGAACCAAAAAAACTACCGAAAAACTTCCAAGATGGAAAATTGTTTTTTGAGCCCGTGGAATAGGTCACCATTGAAATGGTCGCCATTGCGTTAAGTTCTTGGGGGAGAGGGGGAAGTGTTTGTTGAATCTAAATCTTGCTGAGATGCTTGCCTTGGCTTAAAAATTGTGTTACTTATCTTGTTGAAGGAATACTTCATGAACCTGTGGCTAGAAGGGTTGGACCTTTTTAACTAGTATGGATACATGAGATGACTATGTGAAGAAGGAATCCTTGTGTTTTTTTGCAACCTTTTCGACCTACTTCTATTGGATAGAAGGTTCTTGGGTCGAGGCTGTAGTGGTTGTAGTATCCTTCTATTTACCTTTTGAACATATTGTGAAGAAGTTGAATTTTGTGGTATGAGATACTACCTTGTGGCATTGTTTAGGTGGGACAGTAGTTGGAACTACCTTTGGTATTCTGTAGAGGTGAACCCCCAGATAAACAATGACACTATGGGGTCGAGACTCATAAACAACATTGCATTTCCACATATATGGCTGGCCCAAGAGAACTTAACAATCATCAAGGGGAGACACATCACATAATACCTCATCCTTGAAGGGTTGGATGTCGTATGACAATCGACACTGTTGGATGACACGAATATCTTATCCCTATAGAATCCACCTGATGTTGTATGTCTACGAGTGTGGTGTTTTCAACAATACCAACTGTTTGATGACCTCTCTTGAGATGAGGTTCTTCTGGCTTCTGTTATAAATAATAAAATGCAGCGGGGTCCCCTTCACCCACATCTGTGAATGAGAAATTCTACCGCAGACCCCCTGCCCTTGGGCCGAGATCCGCACAGGATCTTCACTAAAATCGTGCCAAGGGTTAATCAAACCCTTTTTTTGAGCCACAAAGGACTCTAGGTTTTCGGAGTTGGAGAGTCCCGATATATCCCACAACTCTTAACAAATGCCAAAATGTGAAATGTCAACGAAGGTTGACCGCTCCAATGCACACCACCTGTTTGCCACTAAATTCAGATTTTCGGGACTTGAGCGAACAACTCAACAATTGTTCCTCTTGCCTTATGACTCCCCAAATTTTGAAATGCTGGAATGTTGAAATGGGATCAACGCCCCATGGAATGCACGATCGATGGCCTTTCAAGACTCTGTGTATTGGGAGCTCACGATTCTCGATCCCACTCACTTTCCGCACCAATTCCCAAATTCCGAAATAGCGACCCTTTTTTGGGATAGCGACCCAACATCTGTCCTCATCCCTGGCCAAAAATATGAGCCATTCAACTTTGAAAACATCTTGTCATGACTGAAATGTCCGACCAATCCTCCACTATGTTTTTCCTTCAACAAATTCTCCCTCATAGAGAATTTCAGAATACATAGTTGATTTCCCCTGAACAATAATCCATCATGGATCATGTATTCAGTCCATTGGCTTTTGTCCCTGAGAATTGGATTCTTAGATGCCTCTTATGCCTCTTTAAAATCTGGGTCATCCCTGTACATTTCTTTGAGGTTATCAAAACCCAAATTCTTGACTCTGAATTCCTGCATAAGCAAACATTTCCTGCTCAAAGCATCAACAACTTTGTTAGCAGTTCCAAAAATATGCTTAATCACAAAAGTAAAATTCTGCATGTATTCAACCCATTTAGAATGATTTTGGTTCAACTTCTCCTGTCAAGTCACGAATTGCAAAGCGTGATTATCGTTGTACAAAACAAACTCCTTGGGAACCAAATAATGTCTCCATTTCTTCAGCGCTTGTATGACTACATAGAATTCTTTGTCATATGTGGAGTACTTAATCTTCGCTTCATTGTGTTTTTCACTGAAATATGCGATCGGCCTATCATCTTGTCTTAAGACCGCTCCAATTGCAAATCCACTCACGTCACACCTGACCTGGAATGTCTTGGTAAAATCTGGCAAAACCAAAATTGGTTTCTTAGTGATCTTCTTCTTCAGTAGATTGAAACTCTTCTCTACTTCTTCTGTCTAATGAAAATATTTATGTCTTTTCTTCACCGTATCCATCATCGGTGCACTAATTCCATTGAAGTTTCGGATGAATTTCCTGTAGAAGCTAGCCAAACCATGGAATATTCGTACTTCAAATGTACTCTTCGGCGATGGCCAATCCTTAATTGCCTTTATCTTATCCGGATCCATTTTCATCTCATTTGTAAAGATAAAAAAACCCAAATAAACGAGTTATGTTCTCATGAATGATGATTTATTCATATTAATCAACAATTTCTCCTGCTATAATCTCCTCTTTATTGCAACTAAATGCTTTAAGTGTTCTGCTTCTGTCTTGCTGGAAATTAATATATCATCAAGATATACAATGATGAATTTCCCAATGAAATCCTTCAGGACTTCGTTCATCAACCTCATGAAAGTATTGGGCACATACGTTAATCCAAATGGCATGACAAGCCATTCATACAAACCCTCATTCATCTTGAATGTTGTCTTCCATTCATCACCTTCTCTCATCCTAATTTGATGATATCCACTTTTCAAATCAATTTTTGAAAAAAATCTTGCTCCACTCAAGCAATCCATCAAGTCATCCATCCTTGGCAATGGAAGTCTGTATCTGATGGTAATCTTATTTATCTCCCTTGACTATGTACACATTCTCTAGCCTCTGTCTTTCTTTAGGCTGAGAACTGTTAGGACAACGCATGGACTCAAGCTTTCCCGAATCAATCCTTTGTCCATTAAGTCCTGGACCTGTCTCTTAACTTCTTCATTTTCCTATGGTGTCAACCGATATGCTTCTTTGTTTGGCAAACTGGCTCCAGGTATAAGATCAATGTGATGACTTATACTCCTGATAGGTGGCAATGAACAAGGTAGTTCGTCCACTACTATATCAACAAACTCTCCCAGCAACTCCTGGATTTCTTCTGGCAAATCATCTATCCTTGTACTAGTCAAAACAATTTTGGGCTTCCTGACCACAATAAATTTTGTGTCTTCCTTCTTCTTAACCTCCTCAAGAAGTTCCTTCCCACTCATGAGAAGTACAGTTTTTCTCGTCTCTGTTTTCACTTCTCTATCCTTAATCGACAACAACATGTGAGTCCTACCATTTTTCTCTAGGGTGTACGTGTTCTTTCTCCCATCATGAACTACTTTTTTTCCATATTGCCACAGTCTACCCAGCAATAGATGACAAAAATCCACGGGAATAACATCACATAATATTTCATCTTTATATCCTCCTATTTTAAATTCAACTAAACACTGTTTAATGACATTTACCTGATGTCCTTTTTGTAGCCACGAAACTCTCTATGGGCTTGGATGTGCAACAATCTCCAGCTCCAACTTTTCTACCATCTCTGTAGATACAAGATTGTTTGTGCTACAACTATCCACTATGACCTTGCATACCCTGTCTTTAGTTTTGCAAGAAGTCTGAAACAGACTGTTTCTTTGGGTTGGGTTCTCTATCTCCTTCTTCAGCTTCAAGAGAACTTTCCTCATCATCAAGGATCTTCCAACCTCAGCGTCTTCTACCTCAAAAAAATTTCCTTGAGCTTCGGCAATGTGAGTTTCACCACCATCATTCTTCTTATCTACACACTCATAAGATTTATGTCCAATTTTTCCACAGACAAAGCATTTCACTTCACCTCCTCTGCCTCTTCCTCTTCCTCTAGCTCAAGGAAAAGTATTTCTATCAGCATACTACCTTCCTTGTGAGCTTCCTCCTCTCTCAGGTTGAGTTTGAGGGTTTTTTTCCTCTTCTTTAGGTTTCTGAGTTCTTCCCTGAACAATTGTCTTACTTCTACTTTGGCTTCTACCTCGGCCTCTTTGACCTTGCTTTTGGCTCATCTTCTCTTCATCTTTTAGAGCCATCTGATAAGAATATTTCACATTTCAAATGGTCATCATGCTCATCTCATCTTGAATGTCATAGCGCATACCATTGATGTAGGTGTGCTCGCAAGTCACATCTGCTCACAGGATCTTTCCTCCTACCTCGACCCGAAGAACTGAAAGGCTCTTCTATTTCCCTATCGAGAAATCTGCACCCACAGTAACTCTCGTGGGATCCCCCTTATTTACGAATCGGGAGATCGGACTTCGCGACTTCGTGAATCCAAAGATCGAGCATAGGCCTCTCGAACCCCCGAGACCCGAAAACAGTCAACGCTGACTTTTCCCTCCTCCTATCGGGATTTCTTCTATCGTGATTTCGCCACTCGCGATGTCAAGCAACTTGCTTTACCGATCCCCGAACCCCGATACGCCGAAACTTCGATGCGCTCACGAGTTGACTTTTCAACGGTCCCTTCACTCCATCGGCATTTTGGAGTTCACGGTATCGCGAATCCTGATGCGATGTTTTCGACACTTCACCCTGCGAAATTCTAAAACTCGTGCCACCTGTCTACTCCACTAACTCCTATGAACCCCGATGACC
The DNA here is from genome assembly GCA_009831015.1 of Picea engelmannii. Taxonomy (NCBI): domain Eukaryota; kingdom Viridiplantae; phylum Streptophyta; class Pinopsida; order Pinales; family Pinaceae; genus Picea; species Picea engelmannii. The sequence continues at coordinate 183,983 of ML780744.1, forward strand.
AAATCTCTGATCGAGCGACCAACTGGCATGTGTCTTACCTGAGATCCATGACTATGATCCCTTCATTGTTGCAAGACTCAAAGGGTCTCGAGCTTTTGACTGGTGAACCTCCGATATACCGATGGCTCCTGGTTCCTGCCACCTATCCGAACAGATGGACGGCTCTGAGCTCGTCGGGATTTCCACAATGGATTTTCCGATCTCTGGTCTGCGGGATCCCTGATTTCCCGAATTTTGATGCCTCAATATTCTGATGCTTCTCGGAGTTTCCACTCTTCTCATGAAGGCGTAAACCCTATGCAACTCCTGTCAAATCGAATGGTTGACGGGTAAATATGGGCTAATCCGATGGTCCACCATTCCTTCAATTTAACCTCTGGACGTAACCGTATCCTCCTCGCTTCTCTGGTGGATCTGACGACTGGCAGGATTTCACAAATCCTCTCCACAAGATCCTGACTCTTTGTCTTCTCCTCCTCGATACATTCACGAAGCGAACCAAGGACTCCTTCTTGGACTTAATCAACTGTGTCCCAAACCTCCGTTGCCTTGAGTCACTCGATATGCTCCAACTCCTTGTGCTACCTTCAATAGCTTCAAAGGATTTATCCCTCCTGAGATTTCTCATGAATCTGAGTCTTAGAGAAGATTCTTGTGTGCACTCCTTGCGAAAACTCTCAGACACTTACAAGTGTTGAATACCTTCGACTCTGCGCACTCCTGCAGCAGCAGTCCTTCAATACTCTGCTCAAATTCACAACTGAGACTTTCCTTAGCCTGTGCACTCCTTGCACGGCTCCTATAACCCAATTTCACTTCTGGGTGAACGATAACAAGAGTTAAACTATATGAGCCTTCTGTCAACGCACTCCTTGCGGACAACTTCAACTGCACTCCTTGCAGGAATCCTTGCTCAAATAGAGAAACAATTGAAACTCATTTCTTCTACTTCCTTTCTCAGATTTCAAACACTCATCAAGAAATCATTCATACATGGCATGTAAAACAAATGCATAACAGGAAGTAAATACTCATGAGCATAGCATTCAGCATACATACACAGAGAACAAACACAAAACCATGGATTTGAATCAACCTCTTCTATTAATTCAAACTCTATACATGGGTGTTCTTCCACAACTCTCTGCTTCTCTTCTATGCTCTTCCTGCTTCAATAATAATACAAATGAACAATGAGGGTGTCTATATCCCATTTCCCCCTTTCTTTCTAAAACTGTCTAATCTAATATTAAATTCTATATACCTATTTCATCTCAACATAAATTCCTCTATCTACTTCAGACGAGAGCAGGGCGCTCAAGGTCTGATTAAAATATACAAGTGCACCTCATATTAATGGCTCATTTAAGATCGCGCATCAATTCCCAAGGGGATTTCAAAATTCATGCTGGCTTGTCCAACTGTCCACTTGCATTCCGCGTTGGCTTGCTTCTCGTGAGAGATGCTCTTGCATCATACTCCCTCACTTGAAAATTTTCATGGGATCCTATCCATGAGCTCCTGCATGGTATATCCATGCTTTTGTGTCCCTACTTCGGTCTCCCAGCTGGAATCTTCAACTGGATGGCCCTTCCACTTGACCAAATAATCAAAGTATTATTTCCTTCTGGTCCTCTTACCCACTTGTTTATCCAGTATTCGCTCCATCTGTGGCTTATCTGCAACTGGCATCTACTTTTTCCACTGAACCTCTGACTGTTCATCACTTGTTCCTGCTTCCTCAACTTTGTATGGGTACAAATCTGAGACATTGAATATCGGAGAAATTCTGATCCCATCGGGTAATTCAATCTCATAAGCATTTTCTCCCATTTTCTTCAAGACCTTGCAGGGTCCGATTTTCTTCATCTTCAATTTGTTATACGTTCCTCTCGGGAACCTTTCCTTCCTCAGGTGTGCCAGAACCAGATCACCAACCTCGAACTGAAGTTGTCTTCTATGCTGATCGGCTCTGCGCTTATACTCCTGGCTTGAATTCTTCAACCGCTCCTTCACCTGGCTGTGAAGTTCCTTCATCGCCTCAGTGAATTATTCTGCACTAGCGCTCCTAGTTGCATCTTGTTCTGAATCCCTCAATTCAGAAATTCCCCTCAGCTGCATGCCATAAACAATCTGAAATGGACTCTGTCCGGTACTCCTGTTCACTAAGTCGTTATACGCAAACTCTGCTTGCGGCAATATATTGTCTCAACTGTTGTGGTGCTCTTTCACCAAGCTTCTCAGTAAATATCCCAGACTTTTTTTTACCGCTTCTGTCTGTCCATCTGTCTACGGATGATACGCTGAACTAAACAACAAGTTAGTTCCCAGCTTATTCCATAAGGTTCTCCATAAATTCCCTATGAACTTCGTATCTTTGTTAGAAACTATGCTCCTTGGTAAGCCGTGAAGTCGAATGACTTCTTTGAAAAACAGGTTCGCGATGTGAGTCGCGTCACTGGTTTTATGACAGGAGATAAAATGTGCCATCTTGGAAAATCTATCCAGCACCACAAATATTGAATCACAACCTCTTTGTTTTCTTGGCAAACCCAATAAAAAATCCATGCTAATCGCATCCCACGACCTTTCTAGTATGGGCAATGGTAGATAGAAACCTGCATTCTGCTTCCTCCCCTTCGAATGCTGGCAAATCCTGCATCTGTCCACAAATTGCTTGACCTCTGATCGCATCCCTGGCCAAAATTATGACTCGCTCAGCTTTGCAAATGTTTTTTCATGACCGAAGTGTCCGACCAATCCTCCACTGTGTTTCTCCTTCAACAGATTCTCCCTCATGGAACAATTTGGAATACACAGTTGATTGCCTTTAAATAGCAATCCTTCCTTGATCATGTATTCGGCCCACTAGCTTCTATCGTTGAGAACTGGATTCTCAGTTGCTTCATATGCTTCCTTGAAGTCCGGATCATCTACGTACATGTCTCTGAGATCATCAAAACCCAATGTTTTGACTTTGAATTCCTGCAACAACAAACACTTCCTGCTCAAAGCATCAACAACTTTGTTAGCAGTACCAGAAATATGTTTAATCACAAACGTAAAATTTTGCATGTATTCAACCCACTTAACATGCCTCTGATTCAACTTCTCCTGTTGAGTCACAAACTGTAATGCATGGTTATCACTATACAAAACAAATTCCTTCGGAATCAAATAGTGCCTCCACTTTTTCAATGCTTGAATGATGGCATAAAATTCCTTATCATATGTGGAGTACTTTACTTTCGCTTCATTCATCTTCTCACTGAAATATGCAATTGGCCTGTCATCTTGACTCAAGACCGCTCCTATCGCAAATCTGCTTGCATCTCATTTCACTTGAAATGTTTTCCGGAAATCTGGTAACACGAGAATAGGTTGTTCCGTGATCTTCCTCTTCAAAAAATTGAAACTCTTCTCAGCCTCTTCTATCCAGTGAAAAGATTTATGTCTTTTCTTCACTGTATCCATCATTGTTTCATTGATTCCACTGAAATTCCTAATGAATTTTTGGTAGAAGCTAGCCAACCCGTGAAAACTTCTCACCTCAAATATGTTCCTCGGTGATGGCCAATTTTTTATTACCTCCACCTTATCTGGGTCCATCCTCAACTCATTTTCCGAAATAACAAATCCCAAGTAAATGAGCTCTGTCTTCATGAATGAGGACTTCTTCATGTTTATCAACATCTTCTCCTACTGTATATTCTTCATCACAATATCCAAATGCTTCATCTTCTCCTACTGAAAACCAGTATGTCATCCAAATACACGATGACAAATTTTCCGATGAACTCCTTTAGGACTTCGTTCATCAACCTCATGAAGGTACTTGGCGCATTTGTTAAGGAAAACGGAATAACAAGCCATTCATACAAACCCTCATTTGTCTTGAATGTTGTCTTCCATTCATCACCTTCTCTCATGCGAATTTGATAATAACCACTTTTCAGATCAATCTTTGAAAATAATTTTTCTCCACTTAAGCAATCCATCAAATCATCCATTCTTGGCAATGGGAATCTGTACCTGATAGTTATCTTATTAATCTCCCTTGAATCAGTGCACATCCTCCAGCCTCCATCTTTCTTCGGACTGAGTACTGTCGGAACAACACACGGACTCAAGCTTTCCCTGACCAAACCTTTGTCCAACAAATCCTGGACTTGTCTTTTGACCTCTTCATTCTCTTGCGGCGTCAATCTATATGCGGCTTTATTTGGCAAACTGGCCCCTGGTATGAGATCAATATGATGACTCACACTTCTCATCGGTGGCAATGAACGAGGTAATTTGTCCACTACTATGTCAGCAAACTCTTCCAGCAGTTCCTGAACCTCCTCTAGTAAATCATCCACTCTTGTGCTAGAAAGAACAATCCTCAGTTTTCTGACCACAATGAACTGTGGATCCTCCTTCTTCTTAACCTCGGTAAGGATTTCCTTCCCACTCATGAGAAGTACAATGTTACTTAATTCCGGTTTTACCTCCTTGTCCTTAATTGGAAGCAACATATGAGTCCGCTCATTCTTTTCTAAGGTATATGTATTCATCCTCCCATCATGAATCACATTTCTATCATATTGCCACGGTCTACCCAGAAATAGATGACAAACATCCATAAGAATAACATCACAATTTTTTTTATCATTATATCCGCCTATCTTGAATTCAACTAAGCACTGTTTGGTGACATTTACCTGATGTCCTTTTTGTAGCCGTGAAACTTTATATGGACTTGGCTGATCAGTCGTCTCCAACTGCAGCTTCTCTACCATCTCGGTTGAAACGAGATTGTCTGTGCTACCGCTGTCCACAATGACCTTGCATGCCCAACCCTTGGTCTTGCAAGTTGTTCTGAAAAGTCTGGTCCTTTGGACTGAACTTTCCACTTCTTTCTCTGGTGTCAAAAGGACTTTTCACATTACCAGCGATCTTCCGCCTTCAACATCCTCTGCCTCAACATTTTTCCCCTGTTCTTCGGCGATGTGAGTCTCTCCACTTTCCTTCTTTTTCTCTGGACACTTGAATGACTTGTGCCCATTTTTTCCACACGTGAAGCATGTGATTACTCCACCTCTTCCTCTTCCTCTACCTCTGGTATGAGGAAACCTATTATTATTAGCATATCCTCCTCTCTGCTCAGTATGTTGTTCTCTTTGCTCAGTTTATTTCCCTCGCTGTGAACTTCCACTTCTCTCGACTCGAGTCTGAGGTTTCTTCCAGTATTCCTTGGGATTCTTATATTTTTCTTGGGCAAACGATTTGCCTCTGGGTTGACTTCTGCCTCGGCCCCTTTGACTCTGCTTTCAACTCAGCTTCTCTTCAGCTTTCAGAGCCATTTGATAAGCATCTTTTACCGTTCAGATGGTCACCATACTCATCTCATCTTGGATATCATATCTCAGGCCATTCATATACCTGGCCACTTTTCCGTCATTGCTTTCACGATGACCTACCCTGATATTCAACCTGTAAAATTCCTCAGTATATTCCTTTACTTTCATCAACTTCTGTCTCAGGTTCTGCATCCTCCTAAATAGAGTAATTTGATAGTCCCTGGGAATGAATTTTTCCTTCATCTTTGCAATCATCCTGTCCTAGCTCTTAATTTTCTGCTTGCCTTGGCAATGCCTATTCGCTTGTAGTTCATCCCACCACAACGCTGCATTTCCTTTTAATCTCGTGATGGCATGCCTTACTTTCTTGTCCTCTTCGATATCTTCATAGTCAAAATAGGTGTCTAGAGATCTAATCTATTCTAGAAGCTCTTCTACATCCAGATTTCCTTCATAAACTGGAATGTCCATATTCACCTTTGCACCCATTCTTGCAACAGCTTTAAGTAAGCGCTCATTTTCTGCATATTCTGGTGTGACTTCTTCTTCTCCATGTACAACATCATCTTCATTTTCAGACTCACTGATATCTCCTACATCAGCTGTGCGCCTTTGTCTTATCTCCATGTCCAGAACTCTAGCGCGTAAATTATGCAGATCTCTTTCTACTTTTGTATTCTGCACTTGCCTACCCCTTCCTCTGGACATTTCCCCTTCTTCCTCTGGATCGGGTGATTGTCTATATCTTCTTCTCGGCGGCATGGTGAATTATACTTTTCCCTATTATAGAAAGCAAAGAAGCTTTTCTAAGCTCTGATACCACTTGACGCAGGCGCGCTCGCAAGTCACGTCCGCTCACAGGATCTTTCCTCCTTCCTTAGCTCGAAGAACTGAAAGGCTCTTCTATTTCCCTATCAAGAAATATTCACCCACAGTAACTGTCATGGGATCCCCCTTATTTACGAATCAGGAGATTGGACGTCGCGACTTCGTGAATCCAAAGATCAAGCGTAGGCCTCTCGAACCCCCGAGACTCAACAACAGTCAACGCTGACCTTTCCCTCCTCCTATCGGGATTTCTTCTATCATGATTTCTCCACTCTTGATGTCAAGCAACTTGCTTTACCGATCCCTGAACCCCGATACGCTGAAACTTCGATGCGCTCACGAGTTGACTTTTCAACAGTCCCTTCACTCCATCGACATTTCGGAGTTCGCGGTATCGCGAATCCTGATGCGATGTTTTCGGCACTTTACCCTACAAAATTCTGAAACTCGTGCCACTTGTCCACTCCACTAACTCTTATGAACCCCGATGACCAAATATCTGATCGAGCGACCAACTAGCACGTGTCTTACCTGAGATCCATGACTATGATCCCTTCACTGTTGCGAGACTCAAAGGGTCTCTATCTTTTGACTTCTGAACCTCCGATATACCGATGGCTCCTGGTTCCTGCCACCTGTCCCAATAGATGGATGACTCTGAGCTCGTCAGGATTTCCACAATGGATTTTCCGATCTCTGGTCCGCGGGATCCCCGATTTCCCAAACTCCGACGCCTCAATATTTAGATGCTTCTTGGAGTTTCCACTCTGCTCACGAAGGCATAAACCCTATGCAACTCCTGTCAAATTGGATGGTTGACCGGTAACTATGGGCTGATCTGATGGTCCACCATTCCGTGAGCTTAAACTCCGAATGTAACCATATCCTCGTCGCTTCTCTGGTGGATCTGACGGCTGGCGGGATTTCACAAATCCTCTCCACAAGATCCTGATCGTCTGTCTTCTCCTCCTTGATACGTTCACGAAGTGAACCAAGGACTCCTTCCTGGACTTAATCAACTGTGTCCCAAACCTGCGTCGCCTTGAGTCACTCGATATGCTCCAAATCTTTGTGCTACCTTCAATAGCTTCAAAGGATTTATCCCTCCTGAGCTTTCTCACGACTCTGAGTCTTAGAGAATATTCTTGTGCACACTCCTTGCGGCAACTCTCAGACACTTCCAAGTGTTGAATACCTTCGACTCTGCGCACTCCTACAACAACAGTCCTTCAATTCAGATTCACAACTGAGACTTTCCTTAGCCTGCGCACTCCTTGCATGACTCCTATAACCCAATTTCACTTATGGGTGAACGAGAACAAGAGTTAAACTATCTGAGCCTTCTGTCAACGCACTCCTTGTAGACGACTTCAACTGCACTCCTTGTAGGAATCCTTGCTCAAATAGAGAAACAATTGAAACTCATTTCTTCTACTTCCTTTCTCAGATTTCAAACACTCAGCAAGAAATCATTCATACATGGCATGTAAAACAAATGCATAACAGGAAGTAAATACTCATGAGCATAACATTCAACATACATACACAGAGAACAAACACAAAACCATGTATTTGAATCAACCTCTTCTATTAATTCAAACTCTATACATGGGTGTTCTTCCACAACTCTCTACTTCTCTTCTATGCTCTTCCTGCTTCAATAATAATACAAATGCACAATGAGGGTGTCTATATCATGTTTCCCTCTTTCTTTCTAAAACTATCTAATCTAATATTAAATTCTATCTACCTATTTCATATCAACATAAATTCCTCTATCTACTTTAGATGAGAGCGGGGCGCTCAAGGTCTAATTACAATATACAAGTGCGCCTCATCTTAATGGCTCATTTAAGATCGTGCATCAATTCCCAAGGGGATTTCAAAATTCGTGTTGGCTTGTCCAGCTGTCCACTTGCATTCCGCGCTGGCTCGCTTATCGTGAGAGATCCTCATGCATCAACCATTCATGTACCTGGAAACTTTTTCATCATCGCTTTCCCGATGACCTGCTCTAATGTTTATCTTGTAGAATTCTTCAATGTATTCCTTCCCTGACATCAACTTTTGTCTCAAATTCTGCATCCTCCGAAATAGAGTGATTTGATAATCCTTGGGTATAAATTTGGCTTTCATTTTTGCAACCATTCTGTCCCAACTTTTGATTTTCTACTTTCCCTTGCAGCGTCTGTCAACCTCCAGTTCATCCCACCACAACGTTGTATGCCCTTTAAGTCTAGTAACAACATGTTTGACTTTCTTGTCTTCCTAGACATCCTCATAGTTAAAGTATTTGTCTAGCGATCTAATCTAGTCTAGAAGTTCTTCAACATCCAAGTTTCCTTCATACACTAGAATGTCCATTTTTTCTTTAGCACCTATCCTAGCAACAACCCTGAATAGGCATTCTTCTGCAGCATCTTTGACTGAAACTTCTTCGTTTCTGGTTTCATTTTCACTTTCAGCCTTGCTGATATCCCCAGTGTCGATTGTGCACCTCTGTGCTATCTCCATAGCATCAAGTCTGGCACATAACTCACGCATTTCTCTTTCCAATGTTGGATCAGGCATTGGCCTATCTCTTCTTCTTGGAAGCATGGTTGTAAAATTTTCCTCTTTTCTCTGTGCTATAGAAAGCAAAGAATTTGTTCTGAGCTCTGATACCACATTGTCACAGACCCACTACCCTCGGGCCGAGATCCGCATAGTATCTTCACTAAAACTGCACCAAGGGTTAGTCAAAACCTTTGTTTGAGCCACAAAGGACTTCTGGTTTCGGGAGTTGGAGAGTCCCAATATATCCCACATCTCTAAACAAATGCCGAAATGTGAAATGTCAACAAGGGTTGACCGCTCCAACGCACACCACCTGTTGCAGCTAAATTCGACTTTTCGGGACTTGAGTGAACGACCCAACAATCGTTCCTCTTACCTTATGATTCCCTGAATTCTGAAATGTCGGAATGCCGAAATGGGCTCAACGCCCCATGGAATGTGTGATCGATGGCCTTTTGGGACTCCATGTACCGGGAGTTCGCGATTCTCGATCCCACTCACTTGCCGCACCAATTCTTGAATTTCGAAATAGCGATCCTTTTTCGGGATTTCGTGTACTGGGGGTTTGAAATGCTCGGTTCCAAAAATCACTTGTCTCCTTGACTTCCCGGTCCTTGAAAAGCTGAAATGCCAAAATTTCACTCCGATGACACTTTGTGTTTCGTTTCTTCGGGGTTTTCAATGCAAAGCACCCCGGCTCCTTGTCATCAGGATTTTCGAAATGTCGAACCCCGAAATGCCAAAATGTCAATGTTTCAGACCAAAGGCATGTTGCATTTCACGAATTCGGGATTTTCAATGCTAAGGTCCCGGTTCCTTGTCATCGATATTTTCGATATGTTGAACCCCGAAATACCGAAATTTCACACTTGATTATCCCTTTCGCGATTCGGGTTTTAGAGTGGCCAAGGATTTTTGCTTGCACTCCAAACTTGCGAATCACGAATCCTTGAAATGATATGACGGCTCAATAGACCACGATCAATGCTCCACGTCGATTCTTGATGTCAGGGTGGTGGATTCACCCAACTCCTAACCACCTTACTCCATCTCTTCCAATGCTTCTGCTTCATTCTCTGTGATTTCTTGGGAACCCTCACCCTTGGTTGGTGAGTTGATTTGTTTGTTGTGGTCAGGTTCCATCTCTTCTCTACTTCAGGAATCTTCTTCTTCTGTTGAAGACTTAGGCTAATGTTTCTGGGTGTCTAGATTCAGATCACCTAGCTTTGTGCTCAGCTCTGAGGCTTTGGTGTCAGGATCAGGAAATTTTGATCTTGGATTGGGTGATTCTTTGGTTATTTGTGGGATTCATCGCTCCACTATCTCTGGGTGATTGAGTTGCATCGACTCTAAGGTTGTGGTCTGATGTGGACTGGTAGTGATGAGGTTTGGTAATTGGAGTGGTGGGGGGTTCTCAATGATGAATGTGGATGAAAATGTTTCAAACTCTGGGTCATCCTGAATATCGATGATAGGGGTGTCTTTGGCCGCGGCGTGGGTACGGGGAGCGACAGATGCAATGGGTTGTGGGTTCAGGAGTTTTTTCAGAGAGACCCTAGTTCTGGGCCTCTTTACCAGTGGTTCGGTACCAAGCACAACACCCAAGATCTGGTTAACCTCTGCGCTTGACAACACGACAACATTTGGAATATGACGATGGGCCGGTCTTTTCCTTCGCTCCAACTATTGTATCTCTTCTTCTGCCTCAGAGTCTGTTTGTACTAGAGCGTCTGGCTTCTTTTGCTTGGGGCCTGAGCTCGGTCCCTCTCCTGCTTCCTTGCATTTTTATTCAGCAACTCTGCAGGAAAAATGTGATGCATCCCTAATTTTCTCTTTCCACGTTTGAATCCTGGCCATGACATGACTTCCTTATCAAAGTCTTCCTCATCCAAATAGAATGGTAGCATCCTTGTGTGGAAATGTTCCCTACTGACATGTCTCAGCCAGACAGATGTATTGTGCCAGTTCATGTTGAAGGTGATATTCCTTGTGTTACAGTCGAGGATCTCCTGCAGAATGCACAACCTCTGTGTTACATCTATCATACCATTATACCATTTGGCAAATGCTACATTGTTGAGTGATGTATTCTCTGAGTCTGGTCTGGACTGCCATGGCTCGAACAACTTCTCCATGCACCCATTATCTAGTATTGTCGATTGTCTTCCCACAAGTGGCTTCCATTTGAGAATTGTGAATTCCACAAGTAGGTATCCATAGGTGAAGGTTCCTCCCTTCTCCTGCGCTTCCTCGTAAGCTACTTGTAGTTCCTCCAACAGGTAACTACACCAATTGAATATTGCTCCATTTGTGCAATAGTCAGTGACTGATAACGCATCTAGTGTGCATTATCCCTTATAGTACGACCTCACAACCTTGTTGGTTATGATGTAGCAGCCACTCCAGACTGTCTCAGGCAGTATTGATTCAATTATTGTTGTCCGTCCGCCTCTCTTTGTATTGAATCTCTCGTATTGTCTAGGCTCACCTTTCCTTTTCCCATGCTTACCGGGACCCTGGAATCCCTTCAACACATCCTCTCGGGAGGATAGTCTGGTAAGATTTTGGATATATTCAACATGGATTGGATACCGTTTATCCAACCATAGACTTCTGTCATGCACCCTTCTTATCAGGAATCTCGTGCAGCGTGCAATCTCACCTGTGGTACCAAAGATTTGTAAGTCTCTCAGGTTCATGATGGTCGAGTTAAATAAGTTGATGAACTTTTCTTTTGGTACAAATTTCATCTCTCTAATTCCATCTAGAGCTATCTCCCTGTTATCGCGCAGTTTGTAGTTTAGGTCAAATGGCTAAAGGATAAGGGTCAAACTGGAGAAACAGGAACCTTTCCCACCCAATGTCACCTCGATGGGGGGCTCTTTCTGTTTAGGGAGGTTATCCCAGGGGAGACGTCCCCGGTAACTTGGGGTTTGAAGAGGCAAAGAATATAAGGTCAGGAGTTTAAGGTTTTTCCCTCCTCTCAGGTTACCACCAGTATCAGATATTCCAGCTAGTCAGCCAATAAAGAACTGAAGTCCCTGTTGAGAACACCTTCCCAGAACAAGACAATAACAACACTATATGTATATTTGCAGGTTATAATTCAAAGGGTTAGTACTTCTTGACTATCTGATTTCATTCAATAAGCAATATTACAGACAAATGAGGTCAACGTTCTACAAGACAGCTTATGCAAGATCACCAATTCATCAATGTCTATAATAATGACCAAGCCAACGTTACTTTCAATCATCAATAGCTCAACAAATGCTTGACATCATCATTAATTTCTTTAATTGCTAGTTAGAAGGATTGTTGCATCAAGTATGACGTCAGCCCTAGTTAGTGGCGTTAGGGTTAGTTAGGGTTTCAAAAATGAAAGTTTTAAAAGATGATTTTGAACACTATAAGCTCAACATTGTAAGTCTAACCAGTGCCTTAGGGTGAAATGGAGTAAAAAAGCAAGAGAAAAAGAAATATTGGGAGGATTTAGAATTCAGAGACTGGAGGGTAGGGTTCTATGGTGCTGCAATGGCAGGGCCCTAGAATCAAAACCCTAAGGGAAGGAGGCTCATTCCGATGTTGCTTAAGCAAGGCCTCATGCTCCTTCCTCTTTCTCTAAACACACTTGGCAAAACGGCTAACTTCAAAGCATAGATCTAAGGGAGAAAAGTGTTGTAGGAGCAAGGCTTTTCAAACCCTAAAAGGTTAAAACCCTAGGTGTATATTTAACTAGGCCTAGGACGTCTCCTCTCTCCAACCTATAACTTTAATGCTAACTCAGAAAAAGGGAGAGAAGTGTAGCAACGACTAGTCTATATCTTCCTTTATCAATGGCTAAAACAATTTCTCAAACATGGGGACATATAGCAATGACCTACTGGTGTGCTTGCTACCTAGGGTTTCAAGATTCAACAATATAATAGCAAATGTAAGAAATTAAGCCTACAACCATTCACTTAAGAAGTTTTGCATGAAAAATTCACTTACATATCATGAAGAATGCATAATCAAACCCTAGTTGTAAGTCTTCCATGAGAGAAACACCATAAATGCCAAGATAAATCCTCCAAGAAGAGTTGTGCCTCACTTCCAACACCAAAAATACCAAGAAAAAGGCTAAAAGATAGTCTCTCACAAGAGAGTGAGTTATGTTATGTCAAAATGAGGAAAAAAAATAGGTCATTAAAACATAGGTCAATTAAAAAATAGGTCATTAAAACATCCGACAAGGATGACTACAAAATTTACACTGTTTTTACATTAATTGCCAGAAAATATGACATAAAATGAGCAAAAGGTGGGATGTCAAGCCCTCTTGAGGGAGACGTTGGCCCTTTTTTGGGCATATCCAGCATCCAGAGGCCAGACGTTGGCCCTTCTAGGGCTCCTCCAAGCTGCCACACGTGCCAAATACCTCCATCAAACTGCCACATGCTTAGGATAACATCCTTCTCTGTTGGGTGTCATCCTGTCCATCAAAGGGAAAACGTTCCATCTGAAATGGGTGATCCCCCCTAGGCCAGGCTCTGCCAAAGTGTCCTGGGTGGAACGTCCTTCTTTCTTCCTGTGAAAAAGCTCATCACAACGTTGTCCTTTCCCTGTCATCCCAACAACCATCTGATGGGCTCTTCAGCCCCATGGAGGTCCGAGCTAATCATATCCCCATGTGTATCGGTCCACTGGTACCTGTCCGTCGGGTATGGTCCGGCACATCAAAAACTTCTCCCTCCATGGGCTCATTAGTCCTCGGGATCATAGCAATGTCAATCATATTTCATCATTAAATTTATCAAATACATGCATAAAACCCCTAGCATATCGTCTAATAGCTCAAAGACATTACACTGATCTACTATACAAAGTTGAAGAAATAGATAGAACAACCTATTGGGCCAGTATCCATAAGAAGAAGAAAGTTTCCACAGAAAATTATTCAAGCCATGTACATGAAGTGATATGGTCTAAGGATGTCTAGTCACAGTAAAAACCAGGGGTAGGTATTGTCTGTGGGTGCCTTTGTAGGAGGTGAGTTGTACCCGTCATGGATGCACTTTTTCCAAGCCCCTTTATTGCCTTTATTCTTTATTTATTGCTTTTTCTTTCTTTTTTACTTCAAGGTCTGACCAGAGGACACTGCCTTGGCATGGTGACCAGAGCTGATAGTGTTACCCATTGGTATTTTTGGAGAAATGATAAGGATGGCTCGTGATGAGACCTCCTTTCCCTTGGCCATGCATCCAAAGGTCATTTCTCTGGCGTGGTGACCAGATAATGTAAATGTCATACTGCTAGATACCCATGAACATAATGAGTCGGCTCGTGATGAGACCTCCCATCCTCTTAGCTAGGTCTTGTTTTATTATTTTTCTTCGGGTCCCTTTTGTTTCTTATCGAGAGGCCTTTATTGCCTTCTCAGGGATCCCTGGGCGAAGCATCTCTAGGTTTTATTTCCTATGGATTTTATCTTTTACCGGCTACTTTTACCCCCTGGTCCTTTAGCCCCTTCTTCCCACAAGACAAAGTGTAACCCTCAAAGGTCATCCTAATGGCTGGACTAGGGGAATGGGATGGATGTATGGGAGATAAGATGTAAAATGATAGTATAGTGGGAGCGAATGATGGCTCTTCAAATCCCCCTTGGTGGCTAACCAAAACCCATGGATACCAGCTTGCTAGGGCATCCCGTTAATCCCCCAAACAATGGTCAAGTGGGTTAGTGTAAGATCCAAGCAGTTATCAGAAATGTAAGGAAGCATATCCATATATAAGAAAGTCATAACGATCAAACATGACACATACCATGATACCTGGACCAATTACCTCATGGAGCAAGAGTCTTCTCTGATGAAAGTCCAAGACAATGGTGATGGAAGCTGCTGCTGCTGAAAGGACAAATCTGGAAAAGAAGAAGAAAAAAGGGGCCTCCAAGGCCATGCTCAGGTCAATCCTGCTCTCGGTACTCCATGTCTAGGACATGTGGGCCTCGAGACATGATCTCCTAGTTATCCCTAGAAATCGGGGATAACACTCCCAAAAGACATTTGTGTGCATCTGTGGGAACAAATATGAATCCATGAGGTCAAGGTCGAGGAGCTTAACATGCTCTACCTTTCCTTTGAGGTCACCCACGATCTCTACTCAGGGGTTGCAGGGCTCATATGGTACTGCTTCTTTAGACATGGTGCTTCAACTTGTTGTGGCTCTTGGCATTCACACTTTTGTGGTAGGTAGGAACTAGGGTTATGTCTGTATCTTTTACGATGGTACCAATTGGTTCATGTTGCTAAGTTCAGGAATGGCTATGCTCTTTTTAGAAACAATACATTTTCGGCTGAGTTCTAAGAGCCTTATACTTGTCTTAACAGGTAAGTTTTAGAAGTAACTTCTACTCATCACGACCGTATGGACGCAACTAGGTGTGAGTTTTTTGATGGGATGGTTTAATCAAGGTAAATCCTATTGGGAGATATTGGTATTTGCTTATTTGAGTGGAATAGGGACTTGGCCAATTTGAGACCTTTTTGTTTGACGGGTGAGTGTACCGACGCGAACTTTGATGGCATCTTGGCATAATGAAACTCTATGGCTTGAAAGGAATCAGATGGGATACCAGAATGGAAATAAAGGTTGTGACTAGACTGGGTTTGCATGGCCTATGGACTCAGATTGGATTTGGATGCCTGGCCCCTCTGACCACAAAGGTTGTCCCCGTCATCTTTAATGACTACCATTAATGTAATCTCCTATGCTTCCGATCCTGTACTACTAAGTCGTCAACTCTATATCAACCAATACTTAAACAAAAAAAATTAACTATGTGTTATGGCACAATACTGCACACATGGACTTTATTAACTGAATTTACAAAATTCTAGAAAGAAAACGAAACTCAAATATAACTATTGTACAAGCCCTATCATATTGGAGAGATTGTCCTTCTCTCTCAGTTTTGAGATAGGTAGGGCTTCAGGAGAGAACCATTCACCCATCTCAGTTGTAACACACCATCCAGTTGTGCAAGTCTGACTTCTCCTGAGGGTCATATCTCTGCAACTATGAAGGGTCCCAACCAGTGCATACGTAGCTTGCCAGGATGCTTCTGGTATCAGCTATCATAGAGTAACACCTTGTCCCCTTGTGTGAATACCTTGGTCTTAATGTTTCATTCATGCCAAGATTTTTGTCTTTCCTTTTCAACCGAATGATTAAAGTCTACTAGAAATATGGTTTCCTCAATTTCTTGTAGCTTCGTAAGTCTCTATGCCATTGATTCCTCTTTTGTCATACGTGTGACTTGTGCAATATACAGGCTTGGATTGATGAGCTCTGCAAGCACCACTACCTCTCTCCCATAAACTAACTAGAATGGTATGTATCTATGGAGTTTCTTTTTGGTTGTCCTGTATGACTATAGTATAGATGGATCTCTATCATCCTAGTCCTCCCGATTTGCACAACAAACCTTTGTTAGTCCTCTTTCCAGAATCTTGTTGAAGGCTTCAACTAATCTGTTGGCCTGTGGGTGGTAAGGACTACTCTTGTGATGCTGGTTCAAAAATTCTATTGTAAGTTGGTTAGGCTCCTGGGACATCCGAACCAGGTGATGATATTCTCGAAAATGAACCTAGCAGCAGTATCTGTCGAACAATATACCACTGTTGCTTCTGCCCAATGGGTAAGGTAGTGAGTTGCAGTAATGATGTACCTAGACTTTGAATGTTTGGTTGTGGGGTTGATTGGTCCAATGAAGTCAACTGCCCATTTCTTAAATTCCTATAGATCCCTAACTGGTTTTAGTGGTAGTTCATCTCAGCATGATGGCTTGCCCACCCGTTGACAAACATTGCATGATCTAGCGTATACTTTTGAGTCCTTGAAGAGTGTTTCCCACCAAAGTCCTTCCTGTAGAACTTTCTGTGTTGTAGCCTTTCCTCCTACGTGGCCTCCTGCAATTCCACTATGGAATTACTAGACTATATATTTCCTTTCATGATCCAAGACGCATCGTCTGAGGATGTTGTCTAGTCCTAGTTTATACAATTGTCTGGCGATCACCTGGTAATATTTTGCTCTAATGACCATATGGCGTTTCTGGGTTACAAAATATGTTTCAGGACAGGCCCATGTACTGAGAAAGATTGCTATGTCCTCTAGATATTCTAGTATGGCCTTAATCCTGAATAAATATGCATCTAGGAGTTGGTCATCCACTTCTCCACCACTTTCTCCTAACTCTATCCTAGATAGATGATCGGGTCCGACGTTTCATCATCCCGGCTTGATGATGACTTCAATTGAAAATTCCTGAAATAGAAGCAATCATCTACAAATTCTCCCTTCCAACATAGGTTTGTTAACTAGGTATTTCAATGCAGAATGATTAGTAAAGAATTTGAAGTGAGACCCTAACAGATAGTGTCTAAATTTTTGTAGAGAATAAATCATTGCTAATCCTTCCCTTTTGATCATTGTGTAGTTGCGTTATTCTTGTGACAACTTTCGACTCACAAAATAGATAGGGTGATCCATAGCTCCATCTGCAGGTTGCATTAAGATTGCTCCTAGGGCAATTCCTGAAGCATCTACATGGACATGAGATTCCTTCTCCCAGTTTGGGAATATCAAAATCAGTGTTGTAATGAGTTTCTCCTTAAGTGTCTCAAATTATTTATCACATTCAGGAGTCCATTGGAACAGTTCATCCTTTTTCAGGAGGTTTTCCAGAGGTGCAGTAATGTTGGCATATATTCGAATGAACCTACGATAGTAACCTGTGTGTCCTAGTGTGGAGCACAATTGTTTAGCGCTCATACGTGGTGTCATATTCACAATTACCACAACTTTGGCTGGGTCTACCAGTATGCCTTCTCAGCAGACTATGTGGCCCAACAAATTTCCATGTGGCACACATAAGATACACTTTCTGAGATTTAATGAGATTTGAAATTCTCTGCATCTATCAAACATTAGCCTTAGTAGTGCTATATGTTCCTTAAGTAGGCTATATATTGTCCAATCATTCATATAGACTTCTATAAATTTGTGAATGAACTCTCCAAAGGCTGCTATCACAATCTTGGAGAAGACTGTAGGGGATTTCTTTAAGCCAAATGGCATCATGTTGTATGCAAAAGATCCCCATTCTGTAATGAAATTGGTCTTTCTTTTTTCTTCCTCAGCAATCATGTCTTGATGATATCCTGAAAATCCGTCTATAAATGAGTATGCTTCCTTTCCCACAACCTTTTCTAGCACCTCATCAATAAAGGGTGTTGGGAAAGGGTCATGCACATAGGAAGACTTGAGGCTTTTGTAGTCTACACAGACTCTAATATCCTTAGTGTCTTTCTTTCTTTGAATGGCTATCGGGCTGACCCACTCTGCTTCTTCTACCACAAAAATGAGATCTACTTCTAACATCTTATCGATATCCTTCTTGACTTTCTCTTTTAATCTTGGGTTAAGATGGTATGGTCTATGTCTGACAGGCTTGGATCCTAGTTTTAACTCAATCTTCATTTCTACCATGACTCCTTTGATTCCCTTTAATTCTGAAAATGTCTTTGGGAACAAATCCTCATATTCCCGCAGTAAACTCTGTATTTCCTGACTGGTTTGTTCATCCCAGCAATATCCCACCATAGTTATCTTGGGTTGCTCTACATTCCCTATGTTGAGTCTGTGTAACTTTAATGGGTGGTTGTAGGGACTATCGGTCTGGCTGGGTATGGTGTTTTGGATTTCTCTGTTCCCCTCTGTCTCTTTGATGGTTGGGTTTCTCAGTTCCTCTAAGTCATCTAAGATTTCTGGATCTTTGCTAATCTGATAGCATTCTATAGGATTCTCAATCAAGGGTAAGCAGAGTTTATTATGAAGTTCTTGGGTATGCTTGGGACAGACTACAATGTTTGATCTCTTATTACCATTAGCTATAAAAAGAAGTTCTTTAATATTTCGTAGGGCTAGTTCAAGCTCAGGGTATTACTTGTTAATGAGAAATCCTTTCAAAATTGAGCTGCTAGTGTTTTCCAGTCATTGGTATGTTTTTTGGTTTGCTCATGTATAAACCAATATTTTGGGATTAAGTCTACAGAGTGGGGAAATACTTGAACCCAAAAATGAGAGGGTATCTCCACAGCCTACCACTGTGTCACACACTATTCAATGTGTATTATAGGGTCTGATTCTCCGTTGAATAATTGTGCCACTTGGAGATCTGTCTACATCTTTGATTCTATCTGCTCCTTATTCTAGAACCTGTACTTGAGAGCCTTCTTTACCTCATCCCAAGTTTTGATTATGGATTTATGGGTGGCCCACTATCTGGTGGGGGTGTTCCGAAAAGCTACATATAGTACCAAGATTCTTTTATCTTCTCTCACGTTCTCTTCCATGTTCTACAAAAAAATTTCTAGCTCTGAGGTACCATCATATAATGGGTGTTCTCTAACTTCGGTCCCAACCCATCTGGTCATTTTGACAGTTGCGCATATTCTTGAGAATATTTCGTGTGAAAATTGTTGCCAACTATCAAAATCCAATTTTGAATCTTTGTCTGCTAATTGTATACTTCTTCGGCTTATTGATCCATCAGCAGTAGGGTTTATATAATCGTCACTTGTCCCAGCTGTTACAGTGTACAACTGGTCTAGGTCTTCTCTCTCCATATTATTGTCTATTGTTTCTGTGTACCTGGGTCCTACATATGGATCCAAAGGTTGAACTACCTTGATGCCCTCAACTTCAAAAGTCAGGGTGTATTTCTTTAAATCGATTACTTCATAATTTTCATAGCCCCAATTGATTCCAAGTAGTGCAGGGTAGGGGTCCTTGTCTCCCATGATCTAAATAAATTCAAAGTCAGCTATTGTTTTTACTCTTGCTACGTCGACTTCCACGTTCTCCAGTCTTCCTATGGGGAAGATACAGTTTTATGTTCTTAATTGAATTGGGAATATGTCAGTCTCGGTTTTCCTTAGGATTCCCACCTCTTCTTAGGCAGAATGTTCACATTTGACCCTAGGTCCAACATGACATCCTTAATTTTGAAGTCATCTAACTTGGCTACCAGTCAAAATTATTTTCTAGTTCATACTTGTCTTTGTTTCACTCTCTGAGTACTCTTCTAAGGAATATTATCTCTTATCCTTACTTTAGAGGTTTCTTCATTCCCTAAGACTAGGTACAACACATTGCACAATTTTTCTATTAGTTGATCATTCCCTAGAATGTCAGAGAATATTTGGAGCCAAAGGTCAACTACATTTTGAGGTTGCTCAGGTTGTCATGGTATGACTACATGGTTTATGGGTGCAGGGGGTGAAGCAAGGACTTGTGCCATATTAGGGTAAATAATCATCTAGGGGGGTTCGCATTTCATGACTAGAAATATTCTAGAATACTTCTATGGCATATTTAACGAACAACCTTTTCTTTAGGGGGTCATAACTGTCTCCCTTAGGTGCTTCTTTTTGGATATGAGGTAGAGTATCAACATCAAATCCTGTCTTCGCTCCTCCTCGAGTAAGGATATTAAGGTTGGGAAATTGTCCCTTAGAAGTCCTTTTGATCTCTGAGCTGATAAGGTTAGTTCCTCTTTGTTGTACTCTATCTTCCCACTTTGAAATTAACTCTGGGAAGTCTTCATTTGTGTGTACGTTGGTTCTACAGTGGGAGCACCATGGTCTCATTGGATGAGGACAATCTCTGGCCAAGTGACCTTGTTCATTGCAGTTATAACATATTCTTAGTCCTCTTCCCCAAGTTCTTCCTCCTTTGAAATCTCCTTCATCTCCATCTCCTCGTCCTCTTCCTGGTCCCTGATGGTTTTCATTCACCCTCAATGTTGTTCGGTCTAACCTGTTTGCAAGTGCATCCAATGCTCTACATTGATTGGTAGTATGCATGGTAGATGCGCAGAACTCACAGTTTGATGTGTTTGGTACTGTCGAATATTTCTGCATGATGGGGCACTATCTTGGCCCATGCCCATCGATTCAACATATCTCACAATATTCCTCTGTTGGTTCTGCTTGGCCTCCTAGGAAATCATGTTATTGGGTGGGGTTGTGGAATGAGGAATTCGTCGACACTTGCGCAACTCCTCCCATGGTTCTTGGTGGGGTTACCATCATATTTTGGGGAGGTCCCAGTCCCCTCATTCATGGAAATTTGGTCGCTATATGACCTTCTGTGTAACATCTAGTGCACCAAACTTGTGGTCGTCCTAGTCTGGGTATCGTCAACTCATGAATTGTTTCTGTAAGTGTCAATATCTACCCTTTTAGTTGTGCCATATTTGCATCTACTAGGGGTCGAGTTACTCTCAAGCTCCCAAGGTATCCCTCCATAGCTTCAATATTCATTGATTGTTCTAAAGCGTCTATTAATGTGGCTATTCGTTGTTGCATTAGTGGAATCTGAGTCAGAAGCAGAAGCCCCTGAATGTACCACTCCCTTAGATTTTATTCATGGATTGGATGTGCCAACCTTCCTATGGCATTTTTAAAGTTCTGGCTATACTCCCAGGTTGATTTTCCCTCCCTTTGCTGGATCTCGTGCAACTCAAATAGATCCTGTTGTTCTGACTGAGGTAGTTTGAAATTTTCTATGAACCTCGTTCGTACTTGGTCAAGTGTGAATGCTTGACCTTGCGTCCCTGTCACTCTTGGTTCAATGGTATTCATGTACCACTTGAGATCACGACCTCTCAAGGTAGTCTGGAACTCGACCAACTTATTCGCATATGGAGTCCCTTTGGATCTCCAGATTGCTTCACATAGGAACCAGTGCTACTCAATGTCTTCATTTCCCTTACCCCAAAATTATGCGTATCAGGAAATCGAGCCTCCTGCATGGCTGGCCATTCTTGATCCTATTGCTCATATCAATATGAACCATAACGGTCCTACTTGAAATATTTCAAGGGATCCCAATATCCTCCATGTACCCACACTTCTTGGTTGTGACTGGCTAACTAATTGTATTGGGACAGAACTAGAAAATAAGGTAGTATCAAACTTATTGCTTGTATAGAAGGCACTTGGGGTACGGGTGATTCGGGGCTGCTGCCACTGCCTTCAGGGAGGTTTTCTTTGATCTGGGGGGTCTCGTTAGCTTCCACTGGGATGATCTCTTCGGTCGAATTCCTGATATCTCCTGTTATCGGGGATGAATATTCTCTTTCTCCCCCAAGATTCATGTCAGCTTCCTCCTTTCCTATATCTTCTCTTTCTCCTTCTTGTCCCACTTCCTGGGGACTTCTTTCTCTCCTGACTTCTATATCATTTAATATTTGACTAGCCAATCATTCTCATCTTCTCATCTTATGTAGTTATTCCATCTGTCTTTCCTCTACCTCTCCCAATCCTCCTTCTTTCCTCAACTTTTCAGACTATCTTTCTACTTTCTTGATCTTTCCACGCCACCACTTCTCAACTATGGTGGCTCACACATATCTTGAGTCAATTTCTTGATGTTTCCCCCCCATTTTTCAATGAAACCTTCCCCTCTCTCATGCCATGACTCTCACCCCATATTGCCCTACCCCAAGAGAGGGTGTTTACACTGCCATATCGGTCGGGGACATAATCACATAATAAACATTCCTTCCTCCATCAAGAAACCTTAATCCACAGGGGGATTTCTCTCAACGGTCTTTCCCTTGCACCTTTCTTGAAAATTTCCTCTGCCCGCGAGAAAGACTAGTGGTTCTCAACTGCAAATTCGATTATGTATCCCTCTAGCGTGGTGCTAACCCAGAAATCCATAGATCGTGTAACTGGGCAATTCAGACTCTAGAGTGCTGCTAATTTTTCAGTATCCCACGCACAGATCTTCTTGCCCCGTCCATAGAAATTTGGAGCTTCTTGGAGCCTCTTTATCCGGTGGAAAAATTCTTCTAGGAATTTAACCTAGAAAATATCGTACTGGTTGCTCGATATTTCTAAGTAAAAGATTGGTTCGTGAGTTTTTTCCACTGATTTTCTCCTCAATTATACTTCTTTCCATATGAAGGCGTCACAGTTCATTTCCCACCATTGATCAATGAAATATCTATGGATTGGCAACAACATTCTCCCTACAAGTTCTCTTTTTACATAGGTCCCGACAACATAACCATTTTGTTGGTGCGAGTTTAACTAGACCAGGGTCCTTCTTAGGTTACCAAAAAAAGGTATCATGTAGTCTGGAGAATTGAAATTTTCATCTCCTCTAAAGAGAAGAAATCTCACCCAAAGCACTGCTGAGACAGATAGACAGGGAAGGGTAGGGAAAAGACTAAAGAGGATCCATAGAGCCTTCAGAACTCATTCATGTTCTTGCGTGAGAGACATGAGAAGATCTGGCACATATGAATGAAAGAATTGAGCCTACTTACATTGTGCAAAAGAATTTAAACATAGACCCATCAAATAGAAATCATAATCCATAAGGAAACACTGTAATGCATAAGTAAACATGCAAAGACACAACATATTTGAAAATTTGGTCCTTCTTCATATTAACTTTAGGATATTTCTCAGAATACAGAATTAGAGTTACACAGTAGGGCACATTACAGACTCTCAGCTCCAGACTCCTGTCACAGAGCTTTAATTCTCTAACTGATAGTTCTAATTCATTATAGACCCAAACTACTCTTCTTTTGAGTTACAACAATTCTCAACAGCTAAAACCAAAAACCTGGGCGACTCTGACCGACTGGACTCAATTCCACCCAACCAGCCAATGGGCCCTTGAACTAATGAACAAACCCTTTTTCAATTATGTTCAGTCCTATATATAATTGGGTTGTGTCTTCCTTCTCGGCTTGCATGTTTTCTTGTTCTGTTGCAACCATTTCTTGCTTCATTGGCATTTCACTGACTTTCATAACTTCTTTCTGTTTCTCTTTCTCCCAACCTCTGATGTATTTCGCACAACTCGTGCTTAGTAAAAAATTGCACAATTCCTTCCAAAAAATGAAGGGACCAACATGATGAATTTATTACTTCTGAGATTTTCGAACCTGAAATAGGATCATCTCCGTGCACTCCTTGCACTCGACTGAGCCTTCCAACGAATTCATAATTTTTAACACTTTGTATGAGTATTGGCCTGGTGCGCTCTTTGCACAGGTCTTCCTCTAGAGTGTTCAAAATCTCTGTTCACCTGGATATTCAACTGCTCAGGTATCAATGGCCTCTATCCCTTTCATTTCTTGAAGGGATATATGTGCCCTCTTGACAATTTCTGCTCAATGCACACTTGTAGAGATTTCTAGAGTATTTAGTAACTCTGTGGGTGTCTTCTCCTTGAAACTTATCTTCTTACATAACTCAAAGGAGAGTTCTACTATTCACACTTGAACCTGCTCAATTCCCTCCTGGAAGAGCTCACAGACTCCTCTGTAACATCGGCTACGCTTAGTCCTACGTAGAATTTCGTCCACGGTGTTCAGTAACCCTGCCTCTTTGTGCCTCCTCTACAAAATATCTCATCCAAAGTATTCAACAACCTTTAGGATATGATTGAGTTATCATTTCTCTGGTCTTCCCTCCTGCCATGTTCTTCTATGAATAGAATGAGTTTATATGGGCCCTCCTTGCATTGGCTACAAAGTTTCCAATACCTTGTTGTGCAATCCTTGCACAACCTAAAGAACCCATAACAACTGAACAAATATTATACATATAGTAAATTTTATCCTTACCCTGCATATGGAAACTAACACACACATACAACATAAATTCATAAAAACAAAAATGATATTCAAAAACAAACATCCACAACACAGGAATTTGTAAACAGTGAAATTTGTTCTTTTGTATTAATATCAAAATGTCAATTACAATCTGTGATCTTACACTGCAACTGAGTATCGACTCTTCTTTCCTCTCTACAAATATCAACTACTTTCAACAACAACAAACTCTATTGGGAATATATTACATAGATTTATAAAAGAGGAGACTCATCGAGTCTTTCCCTCCAACTACTCTAGTGGTGTCTAATCACCATCAAAATGCCTATCTACTGAGGTAGATTACAATGAGTGGAAAATATAGTTCGAATAGGATCTAGATCCCTCCTACTGTCATCCAATTATGACAACCTTATCTATAGCCGTTACAAAGGAATGACTTGGCTCTTCTCAAGCCTTACAAAATTCACTTGCATTAATTACATTTAAAATTTAAAATTTGAGGGAAAAACGAGAGTGTTGGCACCTCACCCCTCCTTGAATGCACACCAATGTGTTGAGTATCTGGCGCATGCTGAGGTGGAGCGATGCTCCTGCATCATACTCCACTTCTTGAAAAATCATGAGATCCTACTCATGATATCCTCGACTTTGGTATTGAAATTCCCCTGGATACAAAACTTTCCCTTGGAACTTTCCACCCACTCCTCTACTTTGTTGTTCATACTGCTACCTTTATACTCTTGCAGGTCCTTCTCTGTTCAACTTCTCTTTGCTAACAACTTCTTTTGTTGACTTCAACATCATCCTCCTTATCTCCTGTATCACCTTTTCCTGTTTCTCTATTGGATACCTTTCCTTATGTAGTCTGCTCGACTACAACTCCTCTTCCTCATACACATCAAAGGGAAGATTGTCCTGATCCCCCATGATGTATCCATACTTTGCGTCTTTGACTTGCCACTCTTCTCCAGACTCCAATTTTCCAGGCCGATCACTAAGTTGTTGCTCAACTATCTCTTCTGACAATTCAACTTTTGTCAGTTCTTATGCTGGTACATCTCCAGTTGCTCCTCATGCTGGTATGTTTCCTCTGGCATGGTTATCTCTTGGTAGCCATATTCTGGTTCTATATTTTCCAACCAATTGTTGTGTCCTTTTATCCACTTGAACAAGAAAAAGAAGGGAACTTGTAAGTCTAGTTGGGCCTGCTAGACAAGATAGAGGTTAGTGTATGAATTAATCAATCCAAACACATGAAATAAACAAACAACTAAGCTAGAAACAACTAAGAAAATAACTGAGGAAATAAAACTAAAATGCATAAGAAACTTTGAACCAAGATCAATCAACCAATTGACATATAATAATGCCACCAATGGATAACTATATTAGTGGGAAAACACCATAGATAAAGGAGGACTTATGGGTCCCCGCTTCCACCTTGAGAGGGCTCTTGATTCCCTTGTGTGAGAGCTCTTCTTACAATGCTAAACTAGAAAGAAAATGGTGAAGAAATCCAAGCCTATTTCCTCAAGAGGTGAGGTGAATAGCTTATTGATATGATGCTAGAATAATCCAAGAAGAAAAGAGGTTTCTTGAAGGAGAATAGAGGCAACATAACAATACTATGAGATTCTTGAATTCTTAGTGCACCCATGGCCTCCTTTTATACCATGTCTTTGAGGCAATACTCAACCAATTCTTAGTGTGGAAAAGGGCCCCTTTAGGGAACCCTTAGGTCTTTAACCAGCCCCCCATTCGGATTCAACTTTGATTTGAGGGTCAAATCAAGTTGGGAGCTGGTCCAGAAGTGGGTGAGGGGCTGACAAGAACCATAAATGCATCATTCACAAGAGTGCACAAATTTTCTCATACATAGTCACACATATGGCGTATTGTGCACTCTACAGGCTTCTTTGGCCCGTGCACTGTGGATGTGCTTCCTTTAGTGTTTTATCACATGTCAATTTTTTGACTAGTTGTATAGTTTTTTCCCCTCGGAAATGATTTTTTGGTGTTGCAAGTGAACTGATAGGCATTTGGAGATTTTGTATTCCTGTAACCATTTGCATGTGATGTTGCAGATGAAATTTTAGTGATAACAGATGCCCCCTGATGTGTGAGGTTAGGAGCATACATATAGCTGAAATACATCGATGTTTCTTCTAATGAGAGTACCATTATAAGAAAGAGTGTTGAGAGGAACTGGAAGAGCGATCCGTCGGAGGGAGAGGAGAAACTGTGGGACCAAACCTTTCTCTAGGTAGGAAAATAAAGTTTGTATACAAATGAGGTGGGAATGCCCCATGCTCATGTCATGTAACTCAAAAAATGTATGATAGTAAATGAAGTTGTATGCTGATGCAGATAACTACAATGCCCTCTGGGGTGGTTTGATAATGACAGATGACAATTTCTAATGGTGAACATACTATGAATATATTCAAGGATGCCTGTAAGAAGTGTCGATGACTCATAGGAATTGATGGCCTAACAAATTCAGAGGTCTTCGACTAGTATGAAAAATATGAAATAGATGCATAGTAAGACCCACTATAACATGAGATTGTGTTGAAGTCAAATGTTATGGGGGTCAATGACAATAGAGAGCAATGATGGTTCTCTCTGTGTCATCTGAGACTCCTCATTGTAAAGGTAATGAGAGTCAAGATATTGTCTCCCTTCTGTAAACTATGTTGATGTCGAAAGAAAGGGAGACGTGATTCCAAGAAGAAAAAGGGCTTCATGAAATCCACTGGATAAGATCAGGATTTGATAAGGAATAGGGACAAAGTCAAGATGTGGTGAGACTCAAGACTGACCGTGGTTGGAGATATATGTGAAGGATGAGTGGAAACAACTGTGAAAATGGATCTAGCATCCGGGGGATGACTAAACATGGATTAAATTGTGCCAGAGGTGTGACAAAGTGGAAAAAATCAGAGATCATGGGTACATGGACGGTGGGATACTCAGGGTTTATGGACTATGTCAATATGGATAGAGGATATTGAATGCCCCAACCAAGGGAAACATGGGTTGATTTTCTAGAAAAAAGGAGGTCATCAAGGGTGACAAAAAAAAGCTAAGTAGATGCTGGAAACAAAGGCTTTTAACAATTACCAAATAAAATAAAGAATAATTTGGGATCATTGTACAGATACAAAAATGGGTACCCTAGTGCAATATGGCTTGGCCTGTGAGGCCATTAAGTTGCATGGAGAACTAGTGGATGGTGGGGGCCCCATGGGTGGGTTTCTATATGAGGTAAATGAATGGAGGGAAATCTGTAGATGGGAAAACTGATTGTGGATGAAATGGAGGGTTAATGATACTGTGGAGGTGCAGTCAAAATAGAACCGTGATGAGGAAACCTGGGAGTGCATTGGGAGAGATAGAAAAATGAGGAGAAGGAGTATGTGGTTGATTCTCAGAAATGGTAATACTATCGGGACTCCCATCCCTAGGCAGTGAAAGAAGCATGAGTGTCAAAGTGCCAAGGGGGGCTATGAATGGGACAAATCATGTGGGGGAGAGTGCTAATGGGTGACAGTACTACAGAGTTGAATGTGAGGATCCTATTTGAAAATGTCAGAGGGTGTGACTTGGAGATGAAATTGTTATTCAGAGGGAATGGTTATGTGCTAGTGTCAATCATATACCTGAAGGGGCTGCATGGGTTTGTGATGACCAAGTACCTGCACACATTAAAACTGAATACCTGACATAAAAAATATCTGAAGATAAAGAACATATAACATTTATTTGATAAGTTTAAACATAAGCATGTGTACCTAGACGTGATGTGAGAAAAATGATCCCATGGGTTTGAGTGCATATGGTGACCTGGGGAATGTGACTATGTAGGTGGTGGGATCCTGATCGCATGGAGGAATATGGATAAAAAAAAACGAGACTATGAGCTTCTGTAACTGAGTGTGGAAGCTTGGAAAAAGGAACTATATATGGCTGTGGGGCCCACAATTCCACCTCATTTGTACCTTCTGCCATAGTGAGTTGACGAGAGGATTTAGAGGAGCTTGTGAGATTACAAGAGTTCGAGCCGACCGATACGGGATTTGTGAGAGACAAGTTAGTAGTCTCATCCTCCTGCATAGTAGATATATTCTATTTTCTGGGCAGAGTCATACGGATGGTCATACTAGGGGTGTTTGTAGGGGTGGGCCCACCAATGCGCGAGAGAAGGAAGGATACTCGCAATGAGATGCGCAGGTATAATTCCCTCTCCCGTGCATGATGTGTATCTATGTTGAATATAGTTGTGCATGGGGGCACGTCGGTGGAAAAATAGGTTCCCACTTGATGCATGCCTATTCGAATTATAGTTTCACATTGTGCCCAATTGTTTCTTAGAAAACTATGCATCCATGCACAGTTGTGTAGAGAACAGGTGCAGATGAATGTGCACCTGTGGGTGTGATAGATGTGCATCGATGCACATCTATTTCTTCGACAGGTTCACATTAATGCGCAACTATGAAAAGAATAGGCATGCACATGTGCGGGCCTATGGGTGGTGACAACTGCGCACTTGAGGCAAAGCTGGGGGGTTTTGAAAAAACTTGTATTTTTGAATATTTTTGTAATGATGATTGTTGATCAAGTGTTCTCTATGTGAATGAAGGTGATCAGTTCAGCATGTCAGTCCACTATATGGAGTGGGATTAGGAGCGCCTTAGGGAGGCGGTGAGAGAGGAGTCGAGTATTCAGAGACTCTTAGCAACCTGTGGGCTACTCAAGTTCTTCGACTACCCATCGATACAGTCATAGGAGTACCCTCTTCAATATCTAATTTTGATGTGGATAATTGATCTGCAGTGCTTCATTGTGTGGGGGAAACAATTGACATTCTTGGTGATGGAGGATGTTTATTTCTTGACGGGGCTCCCTTTTTGGGGAATGGCCCTACCTACTGATCTCCAGTTGCCAAGGGATGTACATGTGGTAGAATTTGCACATATATTTTGTTCAGGGAAGAAAATTATGTTAGGTTTGGTCATCTTCATCGAGGCGATGGATGAGATATTTCATCAGTGCATTGCAAAGATGATTGTGAGGCTCTATAGATCCTTAGCGACTCAACGGATCAGTGGTGGTCAATTGAGTATTATGCAGAGCGTGTTGGATGGGGATTTTTTCACCTGGGGTTTGATGCTACATGCCAAGATGATGGGGTAACTTCACCGGTGTTGGACCACCGACTCCGGTGATTTTACTTTTGGATCAATATTGGTGGCATGGGTTTTGGAGAGGGTGCCCATGTTGTGCCCTAGAGTTTTGTTGTCGGTGGCTGGGGCATGGGAACCACGATTGATGCGGTGGGCATTGATTTTGGTACAACATAGAGGTGGGGAGGGTGGCCACTATTTTATGGCGACCTTGGTGCATGTGTGGTGTCATATGCCATAGATTATACTGCGGTTCCCATATGGTGGGATGGACTTCCGGCATGATCTAGATATGGTGCTGCCTCATGGAGAAGATCGGGACCATAGAGGTATGTTGGTGTACTTATGTGTTGTGATTTTTATAGTGTAGCATATGATTATATGTATGGATGTTGATTCTATATTTTTTTTTGTTTTTGTAAATGTGGGGCCACGAGACTGAGAGGCAGAGCTGGTTGGAGAGTTGACTCATTAGGGGCCAGTGAGACCACCGCGGGTGGGAGAGTGACATCGGAGGGATGAGGATGGTGTGAGGCCATTAGATGAGGCGTGAGATAGCAGGAGGTACATATTTGACAATCCAGGTGCAGGGCCATCGCATGCGCCTCAAGTGGAGGCGGGAAGGGATTTAGAGGATTTTTGACGCCAATTGGAGGTGGTACTACAGGGTGTTCCCAAGGGCATGTGGTCCCATATCCAAGATGAGAGATTCCTGGAGTAGTGTGTGGGTGGCCCTGCAGAGTTGTAGACTCTGATCCACAAACAAACTGTAGTGGGGGAAACAATGACTGGGCGACTACCCCCTAGACCTGGAGGACCCCTAGCTGGTGGGGCACCTCCTACAGATAGAGGACCTGGTGGTGGTTCTCTAAGGGCACCTTGAGTGTCGTGATGTATATTTTTGTATCTATATAGGCCTACAAGCCCATTCTGTATAGAGCAGTGTGACACCTAATTTGTACCTGTAGGGGTGGGGGGGTTCACTTTCCTATGGGAAATGTACATTGTGTACTATTTTGTAAACCTTGATGATACATTGATGGATATATATATATATATGGATATACATGTTTTGGGATCTCTGTGATGTTTACATGTGATGATATTTTTGTTATGTTTTTATGATGTCTAATCTATATGTTGTGACAAATGTTTGATGATTTATGTATGTGTGATGATGTCTTGATGTGATAAATGCCAATATAACACTAGGTTAGCCATGTTATCTATTATTTGATTAAATTTTCATGGAACATGTGTAAATGTAATGGAATCAAAGTTTTGAGATAAGAGTCTAACTTGCAGGTATTTGCGAAAGAGGAAAGGATCGCATACAGGGTACACATTGTTGAGCTGCAGGACGATGAGATGGGAATATAATAAGACACTAAGGTGATGAATATGGTGGTGATTGGCCTCAGTGAGGAGGAAAATGATGGCTGCGTACTCTACTTGGTTGTTGTGATCTAGATTATTTTTGGCACGAAATGAGAGTGGAGATATAATAAAGAGATGCACAAAGATATCACTGATATTCAATAATATAACAGAAATGTATCAGAGATGCAACCATAAACACAGATATACACTAATACACGATTTCTATTAATGAAATAAATGTACAGAGACTGTAAAAATATAGAGTGAAAGACTCTCTAGAATGGTGGCAGCTTATCTCTGAGAAGAGATGTGATGGCTACTCACATTCACAAGAAGATGATTACAATGAGGCTCTCAAAGAATTTTTTACAATAAACAGGAATTACAAAAACTACAGACATCCAAAAACCTAACCCTAGGAGATGAAGCGCCAAAAGTCATGTGGGCCCCGTTTGGGTAAGTTAGTACATCAACTTCCCAGGGTCATAACTTTTGCATACCATCTCCATTTTAGGCGTATGATAGCCCGTTGGAAAGGTATCATCAAGGAGATTCATTTTGAGGGCTCAATAATTCCATTGGATATAATTGAGAATCTCTATCTTGAAAAACCTTCATTTAGGCCCTCAAAATGGCCCCAGAAGTTAAAAACTGCTAAAAATAGTAAATTTCCAAAATTATCATAAAATTGTTTTGAGCCAGTTGGAAAAGGTGGGTTTCCACCGGTATCCACCTGGATCATGTTGGGTGTTGAGCTCAAACATATTCCATTGGAGTGGAGTAGTTCATGTGAGGGGGTGTAGAGGGCCCAAGCAGCCGAAGCAAGATTCTGTGTCCAACGACTAGCTTCATCGGCATAAACGATGTAGTATGCCACTGGGGAAGACATTTGTCAATGACACAAATGGTATATTAAAGATGAGGAGTAGAGGTGAAAAAATAATACTAAAAACTCTATAAATTTTTACGAATAAAAATCCTAGTGTAGGATGACTACGCTTAGGCGTAAAAATTCTTTAAGTACAACCCATTGATGGGGTATTTGAGAGGGTATCCTTCTAGAGAGGTTAGGATGTATGTGCCTTTAGTGAGGCAGTGTTAGATGATGTAGGGTCCATGCCATAATGACTCAAATTTACCATGTCCAAAATTATCGTGAGAGATATCGTAGGCTAGGAAAAGATCGCCTTCATTGAATGAGCGAAGGTTGACATGTCAGTCAAAGGTGGCCTTCGACCGTTTCTTAGAGTGAGCAATGAGGTCATCTAAGTAAGTGAGGATGATGCAAGAGAGATCATGGAAAACATAAGTGATGGCCCGTTGGAACGTAGCACCATTTATTTTGAGTCCAAAGGGAATGAAATGATAAGAAAAAGTACCTCGTGGGGTGGTAAATGTGGTTTTATCCTGATCGACTGGATGGATTTGGATTTGATTGTAGTTGGAAAACCCATCCATGAAGGGAAAGGTCTCATGGCCAACATAGTCATTGATAATCTGCTCGATGAAAGGTGTTTGGAAGTTGTCTTTGGGACAAGCATGATTGAGATTGCGAAAATCGGTGCAGACGTGAATGGTGCCTTGTTTTTTGTTAACAA
Source organism: Picea engelmannii (assembly GCA_009831015.1). Lineage (NCBI taxonomy): Eukaryota > Viridiplantae > Streptophyta > Pinopsida > Pinales > Pinaceae > Picea > Picea engelmannii. The sequence goes on from ML780744.1 coordinate 216,570, forward strand.
GGATGGGGTTGGAGGCCCATGAGGTATAGGAGATGGGGTATATGAACCCGATAGTGCATAATTTTTCAATTTTGTCTTTGATAGATGTGGATTTGGATGGGTGAAGTGGTCGTTTCTTTTGACGTACTGGGGCGACATCGGGTCATGTGTTGATGTGTTGTTCGATGATAGAAGGATTGAGGTCAGGAATCTCTGTATATGACCAGAAAAACATATCCTGGTATTCCTGAAAAAGAGTTTTGTATGTTGTGAGTTCCTCATGGGAGAATGCGACACCAATGGTTATTTTCTCTATGATTTCTAGTTTGATGGAAATGTTGATTTTGACGGTGGGGGAAATTTTGCCCATGTTGCCTTCTTCAAAAGCATCAGGGGCAGGGATAGGGTTGTTGAACCAGTCCATATGCCCTGATGGAATAAAATCCTTGTTTTCGATTGAAGATATAGAGGATTGGATAGGAGGGTCAAAGAATTATTGTGAGAGAAAGACCGCTCTGTGATGGAGCACGTTCCATGGGAAATTGGGGGTAGTTAGATCCTCTAGGATATCTTTGTCATAGTGAAAAATGTGAGAGTATAGGGTATCCAGGGAAGTAACATTCATGACTATCAGCGTGTGATTGTCTCCAGGTGGTGAAGACATAGAGGAGGAATCACAATTGTGGTGCAATGGTGTGCTTGTCATAAACCAAATGTCTTGATATTGTGGGTTGTAAACTGTGGCCAGGGGTAAGATTTCTTGAGGGAAATGAATCGGAGAATTGGGAGGATTTGGGGAAAATCCTCAAAAAGTCTATCCATGAACAATGGAGGAGTGGGAAGTGACTCAGGTTTAGGGGATGTGATGTGATCAATATCTAGAGAACGAGTAGGGGGAATCACTTACATCAAGGGAAGTGAGGTGGTTAGTGTATATTGAAGAAGGGTCATTTGATGACGCCTGTATTCAATGATCGAAGGACACTGGTATGTGAAATGATCAAGTGAGTCAGAAAGAGAGCAAGGGAACCTCATATGTTTGTTGACTGAGGTCGTGACATAATGGATGTCATTGACGTGGGTACTCGATGGCGTGGGTGGAGAGGGGTCTTGCTGAAATCTTTCACGTACTTTCATTAGTGTCTGTCGAAACTGAGGTAATGCAGGTAAATGATGAGTGTAGTGGCCATACTTTGAATAGATGGCACATGTGAATTTGGTTTGAAACCCTTTACTTCATGTAGTAGGGAATGCAGTGGTAGTACTAGCTATGCTTGGTGAAGTGACGAGCGATGTGGTTGTGCAAGGGAGTTGGATCAAATTGCATAACTAAGGGAGAGAGGGACATCTATTTGTGGGGTGTCCCTCTCTCTCACAGAGTGTGCAAGGAGGTTTAAATCTGGGAGGAAGTGGAGCGGTGGGCTCTTTATTCTTCTATCTACCCCCAACCATTTTGGTGGTGTTGGCAAGTGGGGGTGAGTGAGGTGTGGTTGGAGTTAGGACTGGAATCTGCATTGAGATTCCCTTTGTTTGGGGAGGGAGGGATGGTTCAGAAACCATCGTGGGTGGGTGTAGATACCTTACTGGAATGGAAAGAAACATATTGGGAAGGGTAAGCGTTGTGGCTACCTGGAAAGATTGTACTCCCGGTGGGGGGTAGAAGAAGGGAATTTTTGTAATGGCTTAGGGAATTGTCTCCCAAACTGGGATTTGACCCTTGGGGAGGGTGAAATTGGGGATAAGTGGTGTCGTAGGGTTCTCAATGGATTCTTGAGGTAGTATTTCTTCCACTAGTGGGACATCAGGGATTGGAGTAGCCTCTGTGGGAGGACTGATATCTCTAGTTTCAGTTCCATTGGGAGATATGACACACACTTGTGCTGAGGGGTGTATGAGGGGTGGTGCTTGATGCTATGCCCCCAACAAAGATGGGTCCTTGAAAATTATGGGGATCATATCCATGAGTGGATATTCATTTGAACTAGTGTGGACAAGAGGTAAGATGTTATTGATGTTGGAGGAGTGGTTAGGCTCATAATGTGAAACTTGGTCTATGGTGATTATTTTCCCATTGTGGGGGAACATCATTGTTTGAAACACAGAAGAGGACAATACCTTCATAGCGTACATGTATCTACGTCCAAAAAATATGTTGTAATCGAGTGGGGCATATATAACCTCAATGTTGATAAGGATGGTTTTTCCCCCGAGTTCAACGGGGACATTTTAAAAGAGCCCCTCAGAAGAAGATGGCCATTTGTCATAAGCTCTTAAAGTGATGGTGAATGGTATGCATTTAGGAGATCCAAGTTTCTTCCATACAGTTTTGGACATGATGCATGTGGATGCACTTTCATCAATGATGCATTGATGAACTGTGATGTTTCGAATATTGACAGGTATTTGGAAAGCTACCAAAGAAGGGAGACGAGGTTCCCCACAATCTAGATCAAATGTGATGAGTCTAGTATTAGCTGGGTCAACTGCCCCCAAGGTGGATAATAAGGATTTTCATTGCGCTGGACAGGTTTGGAGGACCTCCAGTACTGACATGGTTGTAGGATATTCTGCCAAGTCATCGACCAAACTATAATTGTGTGTCTCCCTAGCCCGAGGGTTGTTAACATTCCGTCGTAAGGAGATGTGAGGGATACGAATGATAGTTTTAGTATTATGGAAGGGAATCATCAAAGGTTTTCCAGTTGTATCTTTAGGCAGTGCGTTGTATTGATGACTGCGATCCGTTGGGTTTCTAGAGTTTTGATACTGTCCCATCTATGGTGGGGTAGGATGCATCTCTTGTTGGGTATTCATCACACCTTATTGTGGAATGGGTTTTTGCAACACATCGGGGGGTGGTTATTGCAAATACTGTTGTGGGGCCTTATGAGGGGCAAGTGACGCCAAAGGATGTGGTGTGTTCATGGAATATTTCATCCATTTGAAGTTAACAATTTGGGGGAAATGGTGAGTGTAATGGCCATGCTCACTGCAAAGAGTGCAAGGGAAGTTCGTCCAAAGATTGTTGTTGTTGTTCCTCCCTTGGCACTCGTTGTTATCATCCCCTTGAGGATTTTGGTTACCCTAGTTCTGATTTCCCCCAGCAGGTTGGATTTAGGGGTTATTTTTTCCTGGTCCTGGGTTATTATTTCATTTTTTCCCTTTCTTCTTGGAATTATTCGTTTGATGGGCTGGATTTTCCATATTCAGTTGTTCAAAATTTTGAAATTTTTGAATGGGAGACGGTTGAAAAAAGTTAACCCCAGTGTGTGGTTGTCCTTGTGGAGGAGAAATTGGCTGTGGAGGACCAGGAAATGGAAAATACATATTATTTTGTGGCAATGATCCGTAGGGTGCATGGGAAGGCGTATCACTTTCATTAGTGCCCATGTTATAAGCTGAGGTAGAGGGGGTACCAGAACTTGTTTGAGAGCTCGAGCACATCATGGGTGCCAGTAAGGGTCCACTCATGGGTGGAGGAAGGGAAACAAGGTATGGCTGCTGATAGGGGGGGAGGGTAATAAGGGGGTCCCCCATACATCGATGGATATTACTGTGCACCGTACATAGGTGGTGGTTGGACATACGGATTATGGTGTGTTGTGGTACCAATCAATCCATCCGCCGCGTGAGACATCATAGGTTTGTCCTGGATGAATGGTACAAGTCTCGGGGCATCAGGTAGTATTGTGTATAAGTAACCTGATTGAGCATAAATGAGGTTTTACTGTTCATCTTTGCTGATTTATTTGTCTTCAGTTTGGGGAAAGGTGGAGGCCACATCTTTGGCAAGGATAGAGACGAGTGATCGGAGAAACCAATCAAGGCATTTCTCTTTGGTGGTTTTTTCTTTTCATAAACTATGTCGACGACGCCATTCATGAATGTGGTTGGTGATAAGTGTGGTTGAGGTTTTTTTACACTCAGAGAGGATTTCTACACCATTGTCATGACTAGCTGGTAGTTGAAAGAAGTTCAAAAAAGTTTTGTCCAAAGATTCAAAAGTCACATGGGACATTGATTTTTCGTCCATGTACCATTTGGTTGATGGAACTATGAGTGTGCACTGAAATAACCTTAAACAGAAAGAGTCATCCATGATGTTATTTGAAGAGAACCATAAGTGGAAGTTCGTGACATGGCTGGCAGGATCTTCCCCTGATTTCCCTTCAAACTTGGGAATGTCTGAAGGTAGTTTGGTAGGCATATTGGGCCATGTGGGGTCATGCAATATAGGTTCATTCGTGAGTTTACTCAAATAGGAATGTTGAGGGATGCCAAATATGGCATGTGGGGTGGCCATGGAAGATTGATTCTAGCCATGGTGTGAGTAGGTAGTGGACC
>ML780744.1:234899-304566 GCA_009831015.1 Picea engelmannii
TCATAAAGAATCTTTCCAACTCTATTTGTAAACAATGTCAACATGGTAAACAAACTAGATTCAAGTTTAAAACAAAGGAATATTCTACAACAAAACCTTTGGAAATAATACATGCTGATGTATGTGGACCTATGAGGACAACATGCCTAAATGGTGAAAGATACATTATATTATTTGTGGATGATTTTACTCGAATGACTTGGTTGTTTTTATTGAAAAAGAAGTCTGAAACTTTTAACTGTTTTCAAGTTTTCAAAGAATTGACTGAAAATGAAATTGATAGGAAGATTAAGTGCTTAAAGTCAGAAAATGGAGGAGAGTTTATATCAAAAGAATTTAACAATTACTGTGTTGAAAATGGAATTAAAAGACATTTCTCTATTACAGAAACACCTCAGCAAAATGGTGTTGTTGAAAGAAAAAATAGAACTGTTATGGAAATGGAAAGAACAATGTTATATGAGTCCAGATTGAATGACATGTTTTGGCCTCAAGATGTTCACACTGATGTACACATCTTGAATAGAAGTTTGCTAAGAAATAATAATGATAAGACACCCTATCAATTATGGAAAGGAAGACCAACAAACATAAAACATTTTAGAATCTTTGGGAGTAAGTGTTACATTAAAATAATTGATAAAAATCTAGGAAAATTAGACTCAAGAACTGATGAGGGCATATTGGTTGGATATTCATGTTCAAGAAAGGCTTATAAATGCTATAATTTCAGATTAAGAAAGATTGTTGAATCTATAGATGTAAGGTTTGATGAGTCCTCATTTTTGAAGTCTAAATCTAAACAAAAGGATCAAAAAATACATGATATATATGACAAACATAAGATGGATGAAGAAGTAAGTGAAACAGAAGAAACTAAGGCTGTTGACAGTGAACAATTAATTCCTACTTTGACACAGGTCACAACTCCATCCAAAAGCATGACTCCATCAAAGACTCCAAGCAAGATAATACAAAAAAATCACCTTGAAGAACGGATAATTGGTGACATAAATGCAGGTGTTGGAACAAGAAGTAGAAGGAAAGAATCCACCTCAACTCATGAACAAGTATCTTTACTTTCTCTGATTAAACCCAAAAATATTGAAGAAGCAATTAAAGATGAGTACTGGATGAAAGATATGAATGAAGAACTTAGTCAAATAGAAAAGAATAAGACATGGGAATTGGTTCCTAGACCTTTGAATAAGAATGTCATAGGGGCTAAATGGATTTTCATAAATAAGATGCATGAAGTAGGTAAAATAACTAGAAACAAGGCTAGATTGGTTTGTAAAGGGTATGCACAAGTAGAAGGAATAGATTTTGGAGAAACTTTTTCTCTTGTTGCAAGAATGGAATCCATTAGACTAATTCTAGCTTATGCCAGTTCTAAACACATTAAAGTTTACCAAATGGATGTAAAGTCTGCATTTTTGAATGGTGATTTAGAGGAATAAGTATATATGGAACAACCAGATAGTTTTCAGGTACAAGAAGCAGAACAATATCTTTACAGGTTGAAAAAGGCATTCTATGGGCTGAAGAAATCACCAAGGGCTTAGTATTCTAGACTTGACAATTACTTGAGGCAACAAGGATTCAGGAAAGGTAACACTGATAGTAATCTATATATTAAAGAAGAAAATGATAGCCTAATCATTGTTGAGATATATGTAGATGATATAATTTTTGGTAGTGATGAGAATAGGCTCAGTAAACAATTTGTTGAAAGTATGCAGAAAGAGTTTGAGATGTCCATTCTAGGAGAAATGAAGTTTTTCTTAGGCTTGCAAATTACTCAATTTGATAAAGGTATTTCCATTTCTCAAACCAAGTATATCAATGAAATGCTTAAGAAATTTCAGATGGAAGAGTCCAAACCAGTTGGCACTCCCATGGTTACTGGCTGTAAATTAAGTAAGTTTGATGATACTAAAGATGTTGATCAGATAGTATGCAGATCTATGATTGGTAGTCTTCTTTATGCTACACCTACAAGACCTGATATTATGCATGCAGTTTTTCAAGTTGGCAGGTTTTAGGCTTCACCAAAAACTTCTCATCTACTTGCAGTCAAAAGAATTTTCAGATATCTTAAGGGGACAACAAAGTATGGTTTGTGGTATCCTACAGGTAATCAGCTTGATTTATATGCTTTCACTGATGCTTATTGGGCAGGCTGTGTTGATGACAGGAAGAGTACTAGTGGAGAAACATTTTTTCTTGGAGGATGTCTTGTAAGTTGGTCAAGTAAAAAACAATCAGCAGTGTCTCTGTCTACTGCTGAAGAAGAATACATAGCAGCTGCAACTTGTTGCACTCAGGTTCTATGGATGAAATAGATTCTAGAATATATACATATTCATTATGATGAACCTATACCTATCTTTAGTGATAATACCAGTGCAATTAGCATTTCTAAAAATCCCGTTGTGCATTAAAAAACAAAGCACATTCCCATTAAATTTCATTTTCTAAGAGAGAAGGTTATGTCTAAAGTTATTAAAGTGGAATATGCTAGCACAAAGGATCAGATTGCAGATGTATTTACTAAATCTTTACCTAAAATGAAATTTGAAAGTCTCTAGGATCAGTTGGGGGTTTACCCTCTGTAATTTCATTTCATTCTCAAATATTGCACGAGCTTCATTATAAAATCAGACTTCACAGGTTTATTGACTATTATTGATAGGGGGAGTTGCTGCTGAAATGATACATCTTTGCAAGTGGTTTTTATTTGCTCAGGGGGAGTATGGTTGATTCCTTTTCCATAGATGTCAAAAGGGGGAGAAGAGATTTAAAGTTTTCCATCAATTCCAAAGGGGGAGTTTGTTGGTCAGTTTGCACAGGTTTTGTCATTAATGTCAAACTTGAAGCTGCACGGTAGTTCGATGAGATTTCCTTTGGAATTAGGGAATCAAAGAAAGGAGGAGCTTCAACCTTCGACATCATGATACGAAAAATCATGAAACGCAAAGTCCCGATGGGGTCAGGACTGTCTAATCACAAAAGGCTATGGGTCGTTGATCGGAGTGCAAAGTCCTGATGAGATCAGGACCGTCTGATCACAAAAGGCTGTGGGATTGTCGATCGGAGAAAACTGGATATCGGGAAATCAAAAGTCAAAGGAAGGAAATGCAATAGCATTCCAACTCGTGAAATGCCGAAATGAGAAAATCCGAAATGCCGCTGAAACATGAATGCCAAAATATCGAAAGGGACACACGTCACATGATTTCAAGAGTTTCTATTTCGGGATTCTAGGAGTTGGAGGTGTCCAGGAAACTCATGACAAGAATGATGAAATCGCTAAATGAGAAACCACGACATTTTGGAATTTCGGATACTGGGAGTTGGAGGAGTCAAGAGTCGAGACTCTTCATCACAGGAGTTCCGAAGTTGCGAAATGCGAAATGTCGAAATCCCGAAATAAGCACATCAACAAAGACTCCATTTTGGAGTTTCGTAGACCGGGAAATCAAAGATCAAAGGAACTTTAACCTTTGAAGTAGTGAACCTTGAAATGTCGAAACACTAAAAGATGAAATGCCGAAAGGGACTATTGTGAGTCTCGAAAACCCAAAAAGAAAAAATGCTGAAATTTCGAAATACAAAATGCATTTTAATTAAGCCCATGGTCATAGCCAATGGGCATATGGTTTAAGCACAAGTGTCTTGCCGAAGTGCTCTAGGGTTATTCTATGCTGAGACAAAATAAATGTATTATCATCGAATGGTGCTGGTTAAATATTTAAACTGATCGTGTGGCTACTGTTCTTCTTGAGGCCTTGACCAATAATGATCACTATAAGGTAGTTATTCAGTTATTGTAACTAATTCTTTGAAGCCTAAGGGTTTGATTGTACGCATTGATGATACAGGAAGATATATAAATTGAATGTTGCAAGAAAAGAAACAGAGAGGATTATGGGAGATATATGGCTCTGTAAAATTTGAGGAAGATAAAAAGATAGAAGAGGGAAGACACATACACAGATTGATAAATCTAAGTGGTCTGGTCAAGAATGAATTGTGATATGAAAAAAAAAAGGATTTGAATGCTTAATATTTGACAGAGAAGATAAAGAGTTGGATTGTAGGTTCTTAGTGACAGAGAATGATTCCAGAGTGGTAGGGAGGAGCAAGGGGAGACTGTAAAAGTCTCATGTACAAGTTGGTTCTTGTACATCCGGGAGTTGTAGCTTCCATTCAGCAGGTGCTGAAGAAACAGAGGTAGCAGCCTCATCTGGGTTGTAGCTCAGATAAAATAAGAATATAAAGAGGAGTTGGATCTTGCCTTTCATTCATAAGAAGAAGAGGTTTTTCCATTTTGGGTTTTCTCATGAAAATATTTGTGTCATTGTCTATTTATGTGATTTCATATTTATTTATTTGAATGATTTGCAGCAAGACTTACAGTAAAAGGCATAATCTGTGTTCATTGAGTAATCTGTTAAATAAAAGGAAAGAAATTTTATCTAACTGATTCACCCCCCCCGCCTCTCAGTTAGGCTATCCTGTATAACATGTTGACCATTGATCCGAGGTAAAATGGCAACCGTTAGATCTATGGATTTCTGGTTTTCACTAGTTCGAAGGTTTTGGGTGCAAAGTGTTTTGTTGGTAAATTCTCTAAAGTGTTGAAGTTCTGGAACATCGGAGTTACCTTCTTCCAAATTAATCCTGAGGGTTTATTCCCGAGTTCACGTTCAACATTACACTAGAGCAAGAGGACCCTCATGAATTTGAACTTTCATGCAATGAATCAAGAAAAGGCACACGGTAAGAGTTATAATGGTTATGTGAGGACCTGAGAGCCACTTTGTCTCCTATGTAATTTTATCCTAGACTGGGAGGTTGCGTGAACCCATAGGGGGGGGGGGGGAGGTTTGCATCAAGTGGTATAAGAGCAGGAATAATCTCTGTGAGAAGAAATATTTGGAGTCATGTCGCCAAGGAGACGCAGGGAGAGACCTGTAGTCAATGAATTTATGGAGGAGGAAATGAGACAACTTCGTGCAACGATGAACGCCATGGAAACAACACAAAGGAGAGAACCAGCGGCTAGTGATGTCATTGAAGCTAAAAGTGAATATCTAGAAGACAAAGAAGCTATAGGAGAACAAGTAGTAGAGGAGCAATTTTTGAGAAATTTTTTCAAGATGGGAACCAAAGAAAATATGGAAGACCCAATGTATGAAGGTAATTTAAATGTAGAATAATTTCTTGACAGGATAAGTTCTTTAGACAAGTACTTTTATTATGAGGACATTGATGATCAGAAAAAATTAAAGCATGTGGTGACCAGGTTGAAGGGACATGCATCTCTATGGTGGGACGACTTGCAAGCTGATAGAAGGACAAAAGGTGAATCCAAGATTAAGAGATAGGATAGAATGGTAGGTAAGTTCAATGCTAAATTCATACCCAAGGATTATCAAATGAATTTGTTCAAAATTTGTTAGAATATGAGACATAATGGTTTTTCGGTGAAGGAGTACACTGAACAATTTTATAAGTTAAATATAAGAGCAGGACACAAAGATAATGATGAAGAGAATGTTTCTAGGTATATTAATGGGTTGAGGTATGAAATCTGGAATGAGATTAGTATGATAATGATGAGGACTGTAGAGGATGCTTATCAAATAGCCCTAAAAGTAGAAGAAAAAATCGCAAGGAAGCAGATTCTGAGGAATAGGGGGAAGAGTCCTAATAGAGGAAGAAGAACCACTAGAGAGAAGTTCGAGAGATCCAGGGGAGAATATAGAGGATTTAGCAGTCAGACAGATAGAGGAGGACGTTCTAGAGGAGGATACTCTAGAGGACATAATCCTTTTCCAGGAGGTAGAGGAATATAAAGAGGAGGATAAGTCATATGTTATGCTCACGGGAAAATAGGACACATTTCTTGGGAATGTCTTGAAAATAAGAATGTAGGAGTCAGGGAAGCTCACATTTCTGAGGTGCAACAAAGGAATGTGGATTCGAAGATGAAAGAAGAATAAATTGAAGAGGTAATATCACTCATGATGAGGAAATATCTTGTGAAGCCAGAAAAGGAGGTATGAGAAATGGTCTAGAAAAATAGTTTATTCATAACTTCTTGCAAGACTAGAGACAAAGTATGCAAGGTGATCATAGACAATGGGACTACTAAAAATTTAGTATCCACAGATATGGTGGAAAAGTTGGAATTGGATATGATAGCACATTCAAATCCATATAGGGTTTCGTGGTTGCAGAAAGGACATAAAGTCATGGTAAGTAGAAAATATAAAGTTGAGTTTAAAATTGGTAATTATAAGGATGAAGTTTTATGTGATGTCATCCATATGGATGTTTGTCATGTTCTATTTGGAATAAATTGGAAATATTCTAGGAATGTCATACATGAAGGGAGGATTAATACTTATACCCTTGAGAAAAATGGGTGTAAACATATGTTGTTTCCATTAGAAAATAAGGGGGTCAAAGAGGAGTCTAGTCCTAGTATACTTCTCATGAGTGGGAAGGAGCTCTTGAAAGAAGTCAAGAAAGATCAGGAAATGAAGTTTGTTGTTATAGGTAAGCCGTGAGTCATCCTTACAAACACTTCTATGAATTATTTTCCTATGGAAGTTCAAGATTTATTGGATGTGTTTGTTGACATTGTGGTGAATGAGTTACCTCATACTTTATCACCCATCAGGATTATCGGTCACCATGTTGACCTTATTCTAGGAGAAATTTTGTTGAACAAAGAAACATATAGATTATCCCCTCAAGAGAATGAAGAGGTCAAGGAACAAGTCCAAGAGTTGTTGGACAAGGGACTGATAAGAGAAAGATTGAGCCTGTGTGTAGTACCAACTGTGTTGAGTCAAAATAAGGATGGAGGTTCGAGAATATGCACATATTCTAGAGCCATCAAAAAGATAACCATCATGTATAGATTTCTTTGTTGGTTGTGGAGCATGATTATCTTCCTGATTCAGAGTTTTTTTTTCCAGCTGCATTTATACCCCATGAAGAATTTAAACCCAAGAAGAATGTACACTCCTCCATGTGGGCGAGTGCAGAGTGGGGTTACCCCCTCTACGAGGTTTTGGGGGCGAATCTCCTGAAGGAAAAATTTCCTTGTAAATGTATATTGTAATTTCATTATAAACATGGACCAATAATTATAAGGTCGCATATATGACAGTAGAAGTTATGTTATGGTTTTTTTTCCCTAGAAGGAAACCCTCTTTTATGAGGGAAATGTATTGCGGATATGCATCATTGTGACTATTGTATTATGAGAGAGTATACTGTGAGATAAAGAAGAGGAAGTTGCAATGGGAGTGTTATAGGTTGTATCCATTCATTTGCTGGATAATAATAAAGGAAGGACCTGACAATTTCTCTGGTGGACGTATCCCACACTGGGTGAACCATGTATATATGTGTCTCTATTATATTGTGTATATTATATGTTTTATTTCCTCATTTGTTTTATTTTATTTCTCCATGATCCTTTTTTTCTAAGAATTGGTATCAGAGAAAAATGTAACTCGCAGGAAAAGAGGGATCCTAGTTCGAGTGGGAGAAATGGCGGAAGATGGAAATTTTAGGGTCGAGAAATTTAATGGTCCAAACTACCAGTTATGGAAGATGAAGATGGAAGATTATTTATATCATAAGGATATATTCCTACCATTGGGTGGACTAGAAAAGAACCCGACGACCATGAAGGACGAAGAATGGGAGGTTCTTGACAGAAAGACACTAGGAACGATACGACTAAGATTGGAAGCGTCGATGGATTTCAATAGTTCGAAATAAAATAAAATGAAGGAGTTGATGGATGCATTGGATAAAATGTATTAAAAACCATCGGCATCCAATAAGGTATTTCTAATGAAGATATTATTTAATATGAAGATGTCATAAGGTGGGCCTGTTGCAAACCATTTAAATGAATTTTATACGATTACTAACCAACTAAGTTCTGTAAAAGTGGAGTTTCATGATGAGGTCAGGGCTCTTCTAATATCATTCTCATTTCCATAAAGTTGGAATGACTTGGTCATGGATGTAAGTAACTCTGTCTCTAGTTCAAACACTTTAAAATTTGATGATGTTGTTGGTGTTATCCTTAGTGATTAAATGTGATGGAAAAGAACAGGTGAGACATCAGGTAATACGTTAAACATGGAGAACAAGGGAAGAAAAAAAGATAGAGGAAAGGGATCAAGGAACCGTGGGAATTCTAATAAGGACAGATCGAAATCCAGATTTGGAAAGATAGAGTGCTGGAATTGTGGGAAGAAAGGAAATCTCAAGAAATACTACAGAGCTCCAAATAAACAAAGAGATGGACAATAGGAGAAAATTCAAGAAGAAAATGTAACAGGTGATGTGTTACAAGATGCTTTGATTCTTTCTATAGGTAATATTTATGAGTCTTGGGTAGTAGATTCAAGGGCTTCATTTCATGCCAAACCCCATAGGAAACATTTTCTAGATTATGTTCAAGGTGATTTTGGACAGGTTCGTTTGGGTGTTGATGCATCATGAAAAATTCTTGGAATGGGAAAGGTAAAAATAAAGAAAATAAATGGAAACCAATGGTTATTGAAAGAGGTAATACAGGTTCCAAATCTACGGAAAAATCTAATTTTAGTAGGGAAGTTGGCAAGTGAAGGTTTTATACCCATATTTAAAGATAAGGTGTGGAAGGTCACCAAAGGATCAATGGTGATAGAAAAATGAGAGAGGGTAGGTACATTGTATTTATGTACTAGTAATATTGACTCTTCTATCTCTTTATCTTCTACAAGAGTGGATACAACATTGCGACATCATAGTCTTGGACACATGAGTGAGAAGGGGATGCAAATACTTAAAAAAAATATTTTTTTGCCAGATCTTAAACAATTTGATTTGTATTTTTGTGAGCATTGTGTTCATGGAAAATATAAGAGAGTCAGATTTCTGAGAGTCGAGAAAGAAAAGAAGAGTGAAAGGTTAGAGCATGTGCATACATATGTATGGGTACCAACTCAAGTATCATCTCTTGGTGGATTTCATTATTATGTTATTTTTATTGATGATGCAACTATAAAAACTTAGGTTTATTGCAATCGACAAAAATATGATGTTTTTGATACTTTTAAGAAATCGAAATCTTTGGTTGAGAATGAAAAAGGAAACGGGTCGAAGTGTCTCAGATCAGATAATGGAGGTGAATATTGCAGCAAGGATTTTGATGATTATTGTTCATACCATGGGATTCATAGAGAGAATACAATTCCAGGAACACCGTAAGAAAATGGTGTTCAAAAAGGATGAATAGGACAATCATGGAGCATGGAATGGGTATGATATTGCATGCTGGTTCTCCCTTACAGTTTTGGGCAAATGTTGTAAATATTGTTGGTTACTTAATAAACAAAGGAACTTCAAGCTCTTTGGATGGTAGAATTCCAAAGGAGGCATGGATAGGTAAAAAGGTAAACTATTCTTTTTTGAAGACTTTTGGTTCTGAATCATTTTTCCATATTGATAAAGAAAATAGAACAAAGCTTAAGGAAAAATCCAAGAAGTGTACCTTTATTGGATACAGTGTTAATGATTTTGGTTATTACTTATGGGATTAGGAAAATAAAAAAAACATTAGTATTAGAGATGTGATATTCAATGAGAAGGTCATGTACAAAGATCAGTTGCAGAGAAAGAAATAGGAAAAAGAAAAAGCAGAATACATAGTGCTTGATGAGATCAGTGAAAACAAAATTCCAAAGGTACCAAAAACTCATAATGTACAACAACATGATCAACATGTACCCCAAACTCCTATAAGTGTTGTTAAAAGGCCTACCAGGTTAAGTAGACCCTATGAACGATACTCTCCTTCATTGTATTATTTATTGTTGACTAATTCCGGTGAACCAAAATGTTATGAAGAATTTATGCAGGTAGACACCAAAAATAAGTGTGATTCAGACCCCCCTCTCCCTCCTTGGGGCAGCGCGACCTATCGGTATACGATCGTTCAAATGAAAGAGTCATATCAACTCATAGGGCCTCTAATAGTCCCCAAATAAATTTACACAAGTCCCCCTTTCTGTAAAGTGCAGGTTCTTCCAAACCCATGGGCTCTTTCCCGATCCCTTTGAATAATTTGAACATGCGCTAGCTCTCTATGCTAGGCCCCTTCCTTCACATGACATTAGGATGTGACCCGAGTCTAACCTCAAAAATTTCTTATTCCAACCTATTGGATTAGATATTTCTTGCCTCATGCTATGACCAATTCTTCCGAAGGAACAATCCTCCAAAGCCATAGAAACATGATCCATGGTCCTTGTTCCTCACCGGGATCTACTACTCAGTCTCTTCAATTTGGGCTTCGATCAAATATGCATGCAAACTCCACAAAACCTCTAAAGTGGATTTCTAATGGAGTGAATCTCTATCCTCCACATGTCCCCTTGCAAATCAACAATGCACACTCTCCTTTAATATCAACAACCCACAACAATTTAGGGCTCTGACACTTCGGGAAATTTCGAACAACCACCACGTGAATCCTCTAGAGTGGTGAAACTCTAAAGTATGTGATCTACTGACACCCATACAATTCCGATGGTTAGATTGGATGGACTCTGTCACTTCAACCTTCATGATTTCTCCACCCTTCTACACCTTATTTATTCCGGAGTGCTTACCTTCCAGACTGCACGATCTGATGCCATGTTCCTCATGGCGATCGATGGCCAGGATCTACTCTGCTACTTTGGGCTTCAGGGATTTTGCACACACCTCGTTTGTAATCTCCCGGAGTGCTTCTACTCCAAACTTCCATATCTGCTGACACATACCCCTGCCAACAACGATGGCTAGGATGGGCTCCAGGCTTTAGAGCTTAGAGGGATTTCATCGCTACTCACATGGATTCTCTCAGAGTGCCTCTGCTCCAGACTTCCAAATATTTTTCCACCTATCCCTTTGGATGATGGATGGTCCTGACCCACTTTTGGAATTCAATACTTCGATGAGTCTTCTCTCATGTGCACTTAAAAGGAGTTAAATTCTGTAAACTTTAGCTGGATCCGATGAATGTCAGTCCTTTGTGCTCAAATACGATGGTTGGGATATGCTCCTTCTCTATGTTCTTCTTTTGATGTATGGATGTAGGATTCAACGATCTAGATCTCTCATTGAAGCTTGATCGAACAATTGTTGTCTCTCTTCCTCCTGAGATTCTTCTTTCTCCTGAATTGGAAGAATTGTAAGTATTCAAAGGTTTTGGCCTTTGAATATTCTCCTTTGAGCCTGACTACTTGGGTCTCGTCTATGCTCCTAAAAATTCTATCTCTCCTTGAGATTTGTCAACATAATTTGACCTCTCTCTGGTGCACCCTTGCACTCTGCATGCAAACTTTAACTACTCCTCATGATCTTTCGAACTTGCTCAGTCTCCGAAGGGTCTCGACCCTCCTCTTCCTTCAAAGGAATTTATGGTGCCCTCCTGGAAAATTGACACTCTTCCTCCTGAACTTGTAAAGAGAAACCTCTTTACCTCTGGTGAACTCCTTATGCTTACCTCTTTGAAATCCTCAGACCTCCTCAACACAGATCTACATGTTGTCCTAGTGCACACCTTGCATGGGTATTCTCCAGAATGTGCTCTCCACTAAGAAACAATGCACTCCTTTCACTTACCTTCTAATGTACCCACTTGGAAACTTCCTCTTAGATCTTGAAATGGAGTTCTCACACACTCCTTGCGCTCACCCAATTCAATCCTTGTAGAGCATCCTTAGAGTTTTTAACAACTTAGGTATATCATCTTCAACAGATTTCCATAGTGTTTAGTAACTCTGGGGTGTCCTCCCTGACACTCACCTCTCACATAACTCTAAACAAAGTTCCCTCATGCACTCCTTCCACCCAATCAATGCCCACATGACAAAGATTACATAGTTTTCAGTAACTCTGGCTATGCTTACTCCTGCGTAGACTCTCCTCCAGGGTGTTCAATAACCCTGAGGCTCTTCCTGAGTCTGTAAACTATTTTGGTGTTCCCACCTAACATGTTCTCCTCTGAACTTGAAGTAGAATCCGTATGCGCGCTCCTTGCACTGGCTCACAGAGTTCTCAATACCCTATCATGCACTCCTTTCACTTAGTCTAAAAGAACCCAGAACAACCCAAAAAACTCACAAACAGATAGTGAAGTCTATCTTATCCCTATAGATGAAATCTATCCCATACATCTACAACATACACTCATAAACACATAGATAAAATTCATAAAACACAGGGAAACATACATAGAATCATATGCAGGAAAACTGCTATCTTTGTATTAATATGAACGTTTGTTTACAAATGTGTGAAATATTAGAATACAACAGAGTCTCGATTCTTCTCTCCTCTCTTTGTCTTACAATTAATTTTTATCAGATTTCAGCAGCCGGAACCTTTTCTAGGCACACAATACAATTCTTTATACAAGAGGGGCTCATCGAGCTTTCCCTCCAACTACACTAGTGGTGTCTAATCACCATCAAAACACCTATCTACTAAGGCTTATTACAATGAATGGCCATGTACATTTAAGATATGAGGAAATGATCAGGATCTATACAACTCAATCCTAATAGAGGTGACTTTATCTATAGCCTATACAAAGGAAATGACTTTTCTCTACTCAACCTTACAACATTCAGTTGTTTTAAATTACATTGAATTTTTAAATTCAAGGGAAAAATCAGAGGGTTGGCACATATTCCCCTTCTTGAATGTGTGTTTATGTGATGAATAAATAGCTCTTGCTGAGGTGGAAAGGATGCTCCTCCATCATACTTTACTGTTGGGAAAATCATGAGCTCCTATGCTCCACTATTGAAATCCTCCTGTATCCCAAAATTCTCTCTGGACTTGTCCACCTTCTCCTATGCTTTGTTGTTGTTGTTGTTGCTTCCCTACTACTACTACATGTTCTCCTCTATTCATCCTCCTCCTACTGACATCTTCTTCTATTGACATCAACATCATCTCTTTGATTTTCTCTATGACCTCTTCCAGCTAATCTATCAGTTGGCTTCTCCTTGGAAGTCTAGTTTGCAACACTTCCTCCTTATCAATGGGTAGATCAATGTGATATCCCATGTTGTCTCCATAACTTGTGGACTTGACTTGCCACTTCCTTCCAGACTCATATTCTACAGTCTCCTTACTAAACTTGTGCCCAACCATCTCCTCTGACAATTCAACTTCTACTAGCTCCTCTACTGGTACAAATCCAACTTCCTCCAGTTGCTCCTTAGAATGGAATTCCCATTTTCTTTTAATGACTGCATCCAGGCAGTTCTTTTCTGTTTCTAGATTGTTCAACAAATCCTCCATCATCTCCAATTCTATCTCCCACTAAGTGAGAAACTCATCTGAATGCTCCCCTTCTGCTGCAGGTCCAAATTCTGCAGTTATCTCTTGTTCAATGTCCTAGCTGAAAACTTTGAGAAATTATGTGGAATTATCTTCTTCATTTTACACTGCTTGGGTAGATTTTGATGTCTTCTCCTTCTCCTCCTTTATGACAGTCTTTGTTGGTTGTCTTTCTTCTACTGCACCTGAAATTTGTACACTCTCCCCTGATGGGATTATTGGTAGGAATATTTTGATTCCCCCAATGATCAGAATGGATTTTTGATTCTCCACTGTCAGCACCCCTTGTTGATCTGAACTCCCTACTAATTTATTGAGACTCTTAGACAACCTCATTTTATCTCCCTTTCCGACCTGGAAATTTGAGATTTCACTTCTTCCCTCCTGACATTCTATGAAATCTTCAGATGATCTCCTCTCATTGCCCACCTAGAAATATGAATTTTTCTCAGTGCCATCCTAGTGGTTCATGAGATCCTCCATTGATCTCATCTCAATGCCCACCTAGAAACTTGAAAGTTCATCTCTTCTCTCCTATAAATTTATGATATCATCAACTGATCTTTCTCCCTCATCACTAAGGTTCTCCCCAACTCCTAGCTCACAGATGTAAACCATTTTTTCCTTTGTGTCACGGAGGTTTTCAGCATGCCTCAACCACCTTTTCAAAACTTGTTGCTACCTCCTGGAAAACAAATTATGGACATGCCACTTCACTCTTCTCTTCAAAGGTTCAACATTATCCTCTCCATTTATGCTCTGATCTCTTCCATATATTTTCCCATCTCCTCTTTACATATTTGTTGGTGGTCTTCTCTTTGAGCATGCTTATGTCCTTCAATAGCCATTTTATCTTGTCCTTAGCCCACCTGGCTATCTATTGACTGCTACACACTTGCAAGCAATATTTTATAGAGCATCAACACTCTGCCTCCTCCTTCACCTGTTGTGTACATATGAAATTTGGCTATGATACCACTTGATGCAGACCCCCCTCTCCCTCCTTGGGGCTACACGACCTCCTGGTATAGGATCGTTCAAACAAAAGATTCATATCAACTCATAGGGCCTCTAATAGTCCCAAAATCAATTTACATAGGTTCCCCTTTCTCCAAAGTGCAGGTTTTGCCAAATGCATGGGCTCTTTCCTGACCCCTTTCAAGAATTTGAACAACAAGTACTAGCTCTATATGCTAGGCCCCTTCCTTCACATTACCTTGGGATGCGACTTGGGGCTAACCTCAAAAGGTTCTTATTCCAACCTATGGGCTTCGAGCATTCTTGCCTCATGCCGCGACCAATTCTTTCAGAGCCACAATCCTTTGAAACCACCAAACCAAGATCAAAGGTCCTTGTTCCTCACTGAGATCTACGACTCAACCTCTTCAATTCGGCCTTTTTCCGAATCTGCATGCACACTCTAAAAACCCTCTGAAGTTGATTTCTAATGGAACGAACCACAATCCTCCATGTGTCCCCTTGCAAATCAACGGTCCATGCTCTCCTTTAAGATCAACGCCCCAGAACAATTTATGGCTTCGACACTTTGGGAAGTTTCGAACAACCACCACGCGAATACTCCAGAGTGACAAACCTCTGAAGTACATGATCTAATGACACCTATCCAATTCTGATGGATGACTTGGATGGAATTCGACGCTCCAAACTTATGGATTTCTCCACCCTTATACACCTTCTTTCTTCCAGAGTGCTTACCTTCCAGACTGCAAAATCTGATGCCACGTGCCTCTTGGCGATCGATGGCTAGGATCTACTCTGCTACTTCGGGCTTCGGGGATTTTTCACACACCTTGTCTGTAATCTCCCTCAGTGCTTCTGCTCCAGACTTCCATATTTTATGACACGTACCCCTCCCAACACCGACGACTAGTATGAGCTCTGGGCTTCAGAGCTTCGACGGATGTGGTCTCTACTCACATGGATTATCCCAGAGTACCTCTTCTCTAGACTTCCATATATTTTTCCACCTATCCCTCTAGATGATGGAAAATCCTGATCCAATTCGAGACTTAGGGACTTTGGCGAGTCCACTCTCCTGTGAACTTAAAAGGGGTTAAATTCTTTTCACTTTACTTGGATCTGACGGATGTCGGTCCTTCGTGCTCAGATTCGGCGGATGGGATATTATTATTTTTTGTGCGCTCCTTCTGATGTCTGGATGTAGGATTCAATGATCCATATATCTCCTTTTATCTCTATCTAGCAAGTGTTTTCTCTCTTCCTTCTGAGCTTATTCTTTCTCCTGAATTGGAAGAATTGTAAGTATTCAAAGGTTTTGACCTTTTAATCTTCTCCTGTGAGCCCAATTACTTGGGTCTCGTCTACGCTCCTAAGAACACTATCTAACACTATCTCTCCTTGAACTTTGTCAATTTAATTTGGCCTCTCTCTAGCATACCCTTGCGCTCTGCATGAAAACTTGCACGACTCCTCCTGAGATTTTGAACTTGCTTAGTATCCTAAGGGTCTCAACCCTCTGCTTCCTTCAAAAGAATTTATGGTGCCCTCCTAGCAACTCAACACTCTTCCTACCGAGCTTGTAAAGAGAAACAACTTTACCTTTAATGCACTCCTTTCTATTACCTATCTAAGATCTTGAGACCTCCTCAAAATTGATCTAAGTGTTGGCCCAGTGCATGCTTTGCATGGGTATTCTCTAGAATTTTCTCTCCACTGAGCAACTGTGCGCTCCTTGCACTTACCTTATTATTTACCCACTTGGAAACCTACTCTTAGATCACTCCTTGCACTTACCTTGTGATGTAACCACTTGGAAACCTACTCTCAGATCTCAAAATAGAGTTCTCGCTGTAGTGTCCCCAAGGCCGAGCCCCGTTGTAAACCAAGTTCTGAAAGGAATTGTCATTATGTTTTATAGGCTGGTGAGCCAAGTTCTTATAAGCTGGAAACTTATGTGTTTGTTAGGCCAGGGAGCCTAAGTATTGAAGACTAGGAGCCTGCTGTTGTACTTGTATGTATGCAGAACATTTAATAAAATATAAAAACCAACAGGTGCAGACCGACCACGATGAATGAGTGAAGGGGGACTGAGCATCCACAGAGTGGGCAAGGAATTAGGGGCTGGAAGGTGGGAAAGGGGCTAAGTGTTGAGCCTGGGGGATAAACCTAGGGGGATTAATCTAGGGAATAATATTTTAATATTATTCCAAAAGAACATGTGCATTTTATGTTTCATTTCATCCTAAGTTTTGGAAAGTGTAAGCATGCAAAGGGGATGCATGTTGATGAAACGCATGCAGTTCCAAGGGTGACAAGTGTCAGCCCTGGTGCATGCAAATAAAATGGCCAGGAGGTGCCGTGAGAGGGATCTCCTCCATTCTATCTGAAGGTATGAAGGTAAACGATTGAACCTCTCCAAAAGAATATCCTGGTGCATCCCTGAAAGCCGAAAAGCCTGGGTTGACTTTTGAGATAGCCGGTACCACCCCTGTCTGAACAGTTCAAACCTGTGTTAACCCTGTGTGGATTTTTTGTCTTGCATCCCCGACAACCAGAGCGTGAGTCTATTCTATGCTGGTGGATTGGGAAATAGAAGTGACCAGCCATTGTTGAACCCGTTGGGAAGCCCGTGTATGTTTTCCCCGTGAGTTGCTGTGACCACGCAATGCTGGACTGCGTGGGGTCTTGTTGGCCAGTGGTGTAACACTCTCTCCTGGTGAGAGAGGTGATTGAGGTTGTAAGAACATGTTGTTTTCCTGTGAGCGATTCTCTCCAGGTGAGAGAGTGCGCGAAGGAAGGAGAGGACTCCTGGAAGGAACCCCGTAGCTGCCACAGAGCTCGGAGACTTCCGGTCCGACTTGTTCTTGTAACCCAAGGCAAGGGAGATTAGCAGCCGAAGGACTGTCAAGGTGACAGAGAAGGTGTATACTCTTGGGGTGGAACAGGCATGTGGGGAACGAGGGTCTGTGGGTAGTGAGGATGGGAGGTTCCTTGGAGAGAATCCCTTCCTTGTGGTTGTGTGTTGTTTTCCCTGTAACCTCAGCCTAGCCTAGATTTCCTTGCCTTGGGGTGGAGCTTAGTCCCACCTCGGGGGTGACCCATTGCTAAGTTGATGAGCAGTGCGGTCTAAGGCTGGGAGGTTCGTGGAAGGCCTACACTTGCTTGGTGGATTCTACCACTGTTAAAAGATAAGTATCTGATTATGTTTTAATCATGTTTTGCATGACTGTACTGCTTATGATCTCATGATTTCTGCTGTGTATATGAATTAGTATGAAATGCTATGGATTGTTAATTATGGCAGTAACTCATATGAATAATCTGTGTAGAATGTGTTTATTTGTTTAAATGCATGAGATTTATAATACCTGTATGAGTTATGTGCAAGGTGGTGTTATAAGTTTTCTTTTAAGAGCGATTAAACCTTGGTAGCAGAAAAGGTGTGCTACAGTTTGGTATCAGAGCGATTAAACAAAGTAGCAGAAAAGGTGTGCTACAATTTGGTATCAGAGCGATTAAACAAAGTAGCAGAAAAGGTGTGCTACAGTTTGGTATCAGAGCCAAGGTTTAGACACTAAGCCTAGATGGGTCAGTGGAGCAGTCTTTGGACCGAGAATGCGAGGGGAAATTGGGTCTGGAAGGCCAATTTTAGACCCTGGTTTACTCCAAAATGTCAAGGAATTACTTGACGTGTTTTTTTAAAGCTCATGAGGTATAGCGGCGTTATGAAACCGTGACCATTGTGGTATGAGTCCACAAGGAGGGAGGACTCCACACCGGTGGTGTGGAAGCTCTAGGGTCTTTTCGGGAGGGAAGGAAAACCCTTGTGAGTTGTCATATCTTGAGCAAATTACCCAAGAGCCGTCAGATCGGTAGAGAGTTGCACGGAGTTTTAAATCTTCGTGAATAGGAGGGTGAAAGTACCGAAAGGAGTTGGCTTATTGGGATATCGGCGTTCGGGATATCGGATTTCTCGAGGTCGAGAAGGTCAGGAAATTTCAAGTTTCAAAATAACAAGAGGAAATCTGAGCCGTCCGTATAAGGAAGGACGCGTGTTGCGCGATTGTCCAATTCGGAGATCCGGAAACCCAAACTCACATAGGTGAGTGTTCTTGACCTTGCACCAGGCGAAGTCCCAAGATTTGATCTGAGCCGTCCAACAATTGGGACACGTGGCGAAGATCGAGCGACCCATCGGTATATCGGCTACCGGGGTTTTGAGTTGACATAGAACTTTGTCATCGGGGAATCGCAAGTTGAGAAATCCCGAGATTGGATCTGAGTTGTCTGTCAGTTGGGACACGTGGGCGAGATTGGGAGCCCATCGGCATATCGGGGTTCGGCGTTTCACGAATCCTGAAGACAAGGCACCCGTTTCATTTGAAATTGTGAAATCGTGAAATAACGAGAAGCGACGAGGACCATCCATTATTGGGGACGCGTGGCTGAGATCAAGGCAGTCGAAAAAGTTCTGGAAGGAGAGTCATCCATCAGGAAATCGGGGTTCGGGGAATCACGAATCGTGAGGACATATATGTTTCGGCATTGGAAAGTCTGAAACCCCGATAGGAGGTATGACTGTGGTCATATAAGGGGAGGTTGTATGAACCACGAGTCTAGCCTGGAGGTCTAACAGGAGTTAGAGCACATCGGCGTTTGGAAGCCCAAAATGTCGAAAGGATATGTGCCATAGATCTGAGAAAGATATGACCGTTGGATTTTTCTAGGAATGGACGTGGACACATGGAGATGTACCACGTGCCAGTGGGTCGAGGAGACAGGCAAGAGTGGTGGGACCCGATGACATCGTTAAAATCGACGTGGACCCTCCTGAACATACCACATGCCATGGTGGTGAAGGGTGACAACTGTGCTGTGGGCCTGGAGAATAAAGTGATTCGCGATTTCGGGGACTCACGAGATAAGGGCATGGGAGCTCGACATTGAAACTCGCAAAGTCGCGAAGTAGCGAGAACGAGAGGAGAAAAGTCAACATCACTTCTCGAGGTTTCGTGAAATGGAGGCACTAGGGTTGGATGCCACAATTCACAAAGGTGCGAATAGCGAAGGGTGCTAGCACTTATCCCTAGACTACGGTCATGCATAGAAGACGCTAGCGAGGAGGGAGCCATACCCATGTCGCATCTCGAGTATCAGTGGTTAAAGGAAATGAGTTGAGGGTCTTCGACTCATGAACTTGTGAGATCGTGAGTTGCAAAAGGGTGACTCTGGTTACAAATATCTAACTGTGGGATTTTTGTGGACCGAAACCCGAAGTCCCGAAATCACGAAGTGCCGAAAATGAAAGTTTCGAAAACACGAAAATTGCAGAACCAAACGAGAGCTCAGAAAACTTAATTGAATCAAAATGTATTTTGTTCTTGTTCGTATTGGCTTATAAATGTTACATATTGTTCCGAATGAGTAATGGCCTGAAAAACATTGAATTTAATTGCACAGTGCATGTGAAGAGTTCAACAGAGCTTAGGATTCCAGCTAACCAACGCCAAGTATGGAATGGGAAAAGGTGATGATTGCCTCCGAAACAGGAGACGAACGGGAAGGAAAGGATGTAAATATGGGAGTGGAAGGATCGAACTCCAATGGGCATGGAAAATAGATGGATAAGGAAGAACATATGATGCAACTCATCGAAAGATTGCAGAAAGATGCCCAGGCTCGCCTAGCTAATAGTTGAAAGCTCATGAAAATCCGGGATCGACGGGGTGCATTCAATTTAAAAATTTTGAAGAGCCTAGAAAGAATAGAAAAGAAATTGGAAAAAGGGAGTGACATAAGAAGATCAAGAAGTGTCAGAACCCCTGAGGGGAGAAGGAGATCGAGGAGTGGTAACAGACATTACGGTCTCTCCCCGAAGTATTCTGGCAAGGAGACACACATTAGTTCAAGCCCGTCCCCTACCAGAAAACACCGAAAATATGGAAAGGATGAATTGAAAGGGGAGATGAACAATATTAAGCCTCCAACATTCGATGGAGAACATAAGAAGGAAGAATATTCCGAGACCTGGTTGCTTGACATGAAGAAATACTTCCAACTGTAGAATTATTCTGCCCATGCAGAAGGAAGAATTGCAATGTACCAATTGAAAGGAAAAGCATCCATGTGGTGGGATCAGTTTGTGCAGGTGCAACACATCCGAGAGAAAGAAGTCACTTGGAAGGAATTTAAGAGGTATTTCGAGAAGAAATACCTGACTAAAAGATACTATGATAGAAAGATGAAGGAGTTCTTCGAACTCAAGTTGGGAAGTATGACCATTGATGAGTATGAATGAAATTTTTTGGAACTACTAAAGTATGTTCCATTCATCAAAGACGAGGCTGTCAAAATTCAGAGGTATCTGAGTGGACTACCACCTTCCATTGGTGAAAAGATTCAGTATGACGATCCTAATACCATGGAAGAAACCATAAGAAGGGATAAATTTCTATACGAACAAAAAAGAGAAAAGCCTACCTTTCAGAAGGTTTGGAATGATCAGAGGAAGTTTAAGAAGGAATAGAGGCAGAAGGGAAACAAGCCTTCCTTTTTCAGAAACAATCCTTGGGGACAGTCATCTTATATAGAGCCCAAGAAAGTTGAAGGGAGTGAGAAGGTGCCAAGACCGCCACCTATGGAGTGTTGGGATTGTAAAGGGAATCATAGGTACAGAGACTTCCCCACAAAAAAGATAAAGCGAGAACTGTCCATATTGTTCAGCAAGCTGAAACAGTGGAGGATATGGGCAAAAGAATGCCAAGGATCTATGCATCCCTAGACAACAAGCAAGAAGAATTTCAATCACACATGATTGAAGTGGAAGGTACGATCAACAACCAACCACTTGTTATTTTAATTGATTCAGGGGCTAGCCATAGTTATGTAGATCCTCGAGTGGTGGAAAGTTTGCATCTAACGAGAAGCAAACATGAGAAGTCTTGGTTAGTGCAGTTGGCCACAGGGACCAAGAGGAAGGTCACTGAATTGGTTAAGTCCTGTTCAGTGGACATGAAAGGAATGAGCACTAAGGCTGAATTGAACATTCTGCCTTTAGGCTCATACGATTGCTTAATTGGGATGGACTGGTTGGACCAGCACCATGCCCTTCTGGATTGTCGTAAAAAGAGGTTCACATGCCTGAACGAAGAGGGAAATCAGGTAACAGTCCAAGGAATTCCCAGAGCCATGGCTGTGAGGGAAATATCAACCATGCAGCTGAAGAAATGTTACCAGAAAGGCTATCAATTATTTGCAGCTCAGGTGGAAAAAGCATCCCGAGATGTAGTATCGAATCTGGAAGACCAAGAAGTACTCAAAGAATTCAAGGATATATTTCAGGAGGTACCTGGACTACCTCCGAAGAGAGACATTGATTTTTCTATAAATTTGATGCCTGAAGCAGCTCCAGTTTCGAAGGCTCCTTATAGAATGAGTATGCCAGAGATGAAATAGTTGCAAATGCAGCTCGAAGAGCTACTGAAGAAAGGTTACATTCACCCCAGTGTGTCACTGTGGGGAGCCCTGGTCCTATTCGTGAAGAATAAAGATGGGACGTTGAGGCTGTGCATTGATTTTCGAGAGTTGAATAAGGTCATTATCAAGAACAAGTAACCTCTGCCAAGGATTGGTGATCTTTTTTATCAGTTGAAGGACAGAAACATATTTTCAAAAATAGATCTCAGATCTAGATATCACCAAGTGAGAATAAAGGATGAGGACATTAGCAAGACCGCCTTTAGAACAAGGTACGGTCATTATGAATTCACAGTGGTGCCGTTTGGACTGACAAATGCACCTGTTGTTTTCATGTTCTTAATGAATGGAGTGTTCAGAAATTATTTGGACAAGTTTGTCATAGTCTTCCTGGACGATATCTTGGTGTATTCTAGGATAGAGGAAGAACACAAGCAACACCTGAGAATGGTGTTGCAGGTGTTGAGAGAACACCATCTGTATGCAAAACTAAGCAAGTGCTCTTTTTACCAAAGGCAGATCCATTACTTGGGACACATTATATCTGAAGAAGGGATCGTTGTGGATCTTGAAAAGGTACAGGACATTCGAGAATGGCCAGCGCCAAGGAATTTGGCAGAAGTTAGATCTTTTATGGGTCTGGCGGGATATTATAGGAGGTTCACAGCCAGATTCTCAAAGATAGCTCATTCTATCACTTCCTTGCAAAGGAAGGAGAAGAAGTTCCAGTGGACTGAAGAATGTGAGAGTAGCTTCCAGCGATTGAAGCAACTGCTAACTAGTGCTCCAATCCTGAAGATTGCAGATCCAAACAAGGATTACGTAGTTTGCACAGATGCATGTAAGGAGGGGCTGGGAGGAGTTCTCAGCCAAGAGGGATTTGTAGTTTGTTATGAATCCCGAAAGTTGAAGGAACATGAGAAGAATTATGCCACTCACGATTTAGAGCTGGCACCAATCGTCCACGCCTTGAGGAAATGGAGACATTACCTCATGGGCAAGAGATTCGAGTTGAGAATATACCATAATGGTCTGAAGTATTTATTTGATCAGCCGACCTTAAATGCCAGGCAAATTAGATGGCTGGAGTTTCTGTGCGAATATGACTTTGATATCAAGCATATCAAAGGGAAAGAAAATAAGGTGGTTGATGCACTCAGCAGAAAAGTGCACAAATTACATGCTACAACCATTAGCATGTACAAAACTGAGATTAAAGACAGAATTTTGGAAGCTGCCAATGCCGATTTGCAGTACAGAGGTCTAGTAGCAAAGCTACAACAGCGTGAGAGACCACAAACCAAGGAAAGTTACACCTTGGGAATTGATGGCTTACTTCTATATAAAAACAGAGTATATGTACCCAATGTCCGAGAATTGAAGTTGGCAATTCTAAAGGAGATGCATAACGTGACTTATGCTAGACATCCTGGATATCAGAAGACTATGGCAGCAGTCAAAAGCCATTACTTTTGGCCGGGTTTGAAGAAAGAAATCACTGAATACATCGCCAGATGTATGGAGTGCCAAAAGGTTAAGGCTGAGCATAGGCACCCAATAGGGTTGTTGCAGCCTTTACCTATTCTTGAGTGGAAATGGGACGTGGTAACAATGGATTTTATCACCGGACTACCTAGGACAAGCAAGTAGCATGATTCAATCATGGTGGTGGTGGACAAGCTTACTAAAGCTACCCATTTTATTCCACTGAAAACCACCCACAGAGCAACAGATGTTGTTGATATCTTCTTAAAAGAAGTTTCACGCTTGCATGGAATTCCTAAGACAATTGTGTCTGATAGAGACTCGAAATTCACTTCGAATTTCTAGAAAGGACTGTTCAAAGGATTCAGAATGAATATGAACTTTAGTACAGCATATCATCCCAAGTCTGATGGAAAGACAGAGAGAGTAAACAGAGTAATAGAAGACATGCTAAGAATGTATGTGATGGATAAACCATCAAGGTGGGAAGACTACCTGCATTTGGTAGAATTCGCCTACAATAATGGGTATCGTGCATCATTGAAGATGAGCCCATTCGAAGCGATTTATGGAAGAAAGTGAAACACTCTAGTGAGCTGGGATAATCCAGCTGATAGAGCAATAGTTGGGCCTGAGCTGCTCAAAGAGATGGAAGATCAAATGATAAGAATTAAACATAATCTAAAAACTGCCCAGGACAGGCAGAAAAGTTACGCTAATAGTAACAAAACCCATAGAGAATTCAAAGTGGGTGACCATGTTTTCCTGAAAGTGAAAACCAACAGAAGTTCCCTGAGGTTGGGAAGTTGCGCCAAATTGGCAGCAAGATTTTGTGGGCCATTTGAAATCTTGGAAAGGATTGGGCCGGTTGCATACATGCTTGCATTACCTACATCTATGACTGTACATAATGTGTTTCATGTTTCACTGCTTAAGAAATATGTACCTGATGTTAATCATGTTATCGATTGGAATGTGATTCAGGTGGAACCAGGAAGGTGTCCTGCAAGTGCATCCTATGCGCATATTGGACAGGAAAAGCAAACATCTCTGAAATCGAGCTATAGAGCTTGTAAAGGTCCAGTGGACCCGGTACGGTCTTGAGGATACGACATGGGAGCATGCAGATGTTATGCGGGCAGAGTACCCGCATCTTTTTGAAGATTTTGAAAGGCTTGCAGAGACAGTGTAAGTTGCCATGAGGAAAGTGCAAAAATAAGGGGAGGGGGATTGTAATGTCCCCAAGGCCGAGCCCTGTTGTAAACCAAGTTCTGAAAGGAATTTTCATTATGTTTTATAGGCTGGTGAGCCAAGTTCTTATAAGCTGGAGACTTATGTGTTTGTTAGGCCAGGGAGCCTAAGTGTTGAAGGCCAGGAGCCTGTTTTTGTACTTGTATGTATGCAGAACATTTAATAAAATATAAACACCACCAGGTGCAGACCGACCACGATGAATGAGTGAAGGGGGACTGAGCATCCACAGAGTGGGCAAGGAATTAGGGGTTGGAAGGTGGGAAAGGGGCTAAGTGTTGAGCCTGGGGGCTAATCCTAGGGGGCTTAATCCTGGGAATAATATTTTAATATTATTCCAAAAGAACATGTGCATTTTATGTTTCATTTCATCCTAAGTTTTGGAAAGGGTAAGCGTGCAAAGGGGATGCATGCTGATGGAACGCATGCAGTTCCAAGGGTGACAAGTGTCAGCCCTCGTGCATGAAAATAAAACGTCTAGGAGGAGCCGTGAGAGGGCTCTCCGCCATTCTACCTGACGATTTGAAGGTAAATGATTAGAGATCTGCAAAAGAATACCCTGGTGCATCCCTGAAAGCCGAAAAGCCTGGGTTGACTTCTGAGATAGTCGGTACCAGCCCTGTCTGAACAGTTCGAACCTGTGTTAACCCTACGTGGATTGTTTTTCACGCATCCCCGACAACTAGAGCGTGATTCTATTCTATGCTGGCGGATTGGGAAATAGAAGTGACCATCCATTGTTGAACCCGTTGGAAGCCCGTGTATGTTTTCCCCGTGAGTTGTTGTGACCACGCAGTGTTGGAATGTGTGGGGTCTTGTTGGCTAGTGGTGCAACTCTCTCTCCAGGTGAGAGAGGTGATTGAGGTTGGAAGAACAGGTTGTTGGCCTATGAGCGATTCTCTCCATGTGAGAGAGTGCGCGAAGGAAGGAGATGACTCCTGGAAGGAACCCTGTAGCTGCCACAGAGCTCGGAGACTTCCGGTCCAGCCTGTTCCTGTAACCCAAGGCAAGGGAGATTAGCAGCCGAAGGACTGTCCAAGTGACAGAGAAGGTGTATACTCATGGGGTGGAACAGGCATGTGGGGAATGAGGGTCTGTGGGCAGTGAGCGTGGGAGGTTCCTTGGAGAGAATCCCTTCCTTGTGTTTGTGTGTTGTTTTCCCTGTAACCTCAGCCTAGCCTAGATTTCCTTGCCTTGGGGTGGATCTTAGTCCTAGCTCGGGGGTGACCCATTGCTGAGCTGATGAGAAGTGCGGTCTAAGGCTGGGAGGTTCGTGGAAGGCCTGCACTTGCTTGGTGGATTCTACCACTGTTAAAAGATAAGTATCTGATTATGTTTTAATCATGTTTTGCATGACTCTATTGCTTATGATATCATGATTTCCGCTATGTATATGAATTAGTATGAAATGCTATGGAATGTTAATTATGGCAGTAACTCATATGAATAATCTGTGTAGAATGTGTTTATTTGTTTAAATGCATGAGATTTATAATACCTATATGAGTTATGTGCAAGGTGGTGTTATAAGTTTTCTTTTAAGAGCGATTAAACCTTGGTAGCAGAAAAGGTGTGCTACAGTTTGGTATCAGAGCGATTAAACAAAGTAGCAGAAAAGGTGTGCTACACTCACACACTCCTTGTGCTCACCTAATGCACTCCTTGCAGATCTTCCTCAAAGTGTTTAACAAATCTGGTATATCGTCTTCAACATATTTCCAGTGTTCAGTAACTCTAGGGTGTCCTTCCTGACACTCTTCTATCGCATAACTCTAAACAAAATTCCTTTGTGCACTCCTTGCACCCTCTTAATGCCCACCAGGTAGAGCTTACATATTTTTCAGTAACTCTAGCTACGCTTACTCCTGCACAGACTCTCCTCCAGGGTGTTCAGTAACCTTGAGGCTCCTCCTGAGTTTGTAAACTATTTTGGTTTTCCCACCTAACATGTTCTCCTATGAACTTTAAGACAAATTTAGATGCACACTCCTTGTGTTGGTTCATAGAGTTCTCAATACTCTGTCATTCACTCCTTGCACTTAGCCTAAAAGAACCTAGAAAAACCCAACAAACTCAAATACAAATAGTGAAGTATATCTTATCCCTGCATATGAAATCTATCCCATACATCTACAACATACACTCATAAACACATAGATAACATTCATAAAACACAGTGAAACATAGACAAAATCATATGCAGGAAAACTGCTATCTTTGTATTAATATGAACGTCTGTTTACAAATGTGTGCAAGATCATACTACAATAGAGTCTCAAATCTTGTCTCCTCTCCTTGGCTTACAATGATTTTTTATTAGATTTGAGTAGCCATAACCTTTTCTTGGCATACAATACAATGATTTATACAAGAGGGGCTCATCGATCTTTCCCTCTAACTACACTAGTGGTGTCTAATACCATGAAAACACCTATCTACTAAGTCTTATTACAATCAATGATCATGTACATTTTAGGTCTAAGGAAATTCTCAGGCTATGTACAAATCAATCCTAATAAAGGTGACTTTATCTACAACCTATACAAAGGAAATGACTTGGCTCTACTCAACCTTACAACATTTAATTGTTTTAAATTACATTGAATTTTTAAATTCAAGGGAAAAATGAGAGGTTCACTGCCTCTTCCCCTTATTGAATGCGCGTTGATGTGCTAAATAGTTGGTGCTTTCTAAGGTGGAAAGGATGCTCCTGCATCAAAGTGGGAGAGAGGCATGAAAGAGGAAATGGATTCCTTGGTAAATAACTAGACTTGGGATTTGGTTCAGTTGCATACAGGAAAAAGAAAATTATTGAATAAATGAGTTTACAAGTTGAAGGAATAAGATGGATGCAAAAAGAGACACAAATCTAGACTTGTTGTAAAGGGGTTTGCACAAAATAAAGGTATAGATTTTGATGAAATATTTTCTCCTTTTATTAAAATGACTTCAATTAGGACTATTTTAAGTCTTGTGGTAGTAGAATATTTGCATCTTGAACAATTAGATGTAAAAAAAAAAATTCTCCATGGGGATTTGGAGTAAGAGATTTATATGCAATAGCCACAGGGGTATGAGGTCAAAGGAAAGGAGAATTTGGTATGCAAGTTGAAGAAGAGATTTTATGGACTAAAGAAAGCTCCAAGGCAGTGGTGTTTAAAGTTTGATATGTTTATGATAGAACAAGGTTATAGTAGATGTCATTCTGATCACTATGTTTATTTTAAAAGGCTAGAAAATAGAAGCTATATTATATTTCTATTATATGTAGATGACATGCTTGTTACTGGGTCTATATGAAGGATATAAATGTGCTCTAGAATAAATTAGCTAATTCATTTACAATAAAGGATTTGGGTGCTGCAAAGAAAATACTCGGTATGATAATAACAAGAGACATGAGTTCCTTCTTAGTTTTAGTTCATCTTCAAGAATGAATATGAAGATGATAAATTTTCCAGGTCCAAGAAGGATCATATTCCAACATATACAACAACGATGGAGTTGTTGAGATCAGTCTCCAAGTGGGAGATTGTTGGTTGTGGAGCTTGATTATCTTCCTGATTCATAGGTCTTTGTTTTTAGCCGTGTTTATACACCATGAATAATTTACACCCTGGAAGAATGTACACTCCTCTACGTGGGGGAGTACAGAGGGGGGTTACCCCCTCCTCGAGGTTTGGGGGGTTCGAGGGAAAGCAGGCCCCCGAAGAAAAAAATGCCTTGTAAATGTATATTGTAATTTCATTGTAAATATGGACTGTTCATTATAAGGTCGCAGATTTGACGGTAGAATTTATGTTATGGATTATTTCCCTAAAAGGAATCCCTCTTTTATGATGGAAATGTATTGCAACTATGAATCATTGTGAATATTGTATTCTGAGAGAGGATATTGTGAGAGAAAGAAGAGGAAGTTACAACAGGTGTACTATAGGTTGTATCCCTTCATTTGCTGGATAATGATAAAGGAAGGACCTGGAAATTTCTTTGGAGGATGTAGCCCACAATGGCTGAACCAAATATATCTATGTCTCTATTGTATTGTGTATATTTTGTGTTTTATTTCCACATTTGTTTTATTTTATTGCTCTGTGATCCTGTTTTTCTAACATACTTTACCCAGGATGGACGATTTAATGGATTGTTTGAGTGGAGATAGTTTTTTATCCAGGATAGATTTGAAAAGTGGTTACCATCAGATAAGAATGAGAGAATGGGATGAATGGAAGACAACATTCAAAACAAATGTAGGGATATATGAGAGGCTTGTTATGCCATTTGGCTTAAAAAATGATCCAAGTACATTCATGAGGCTTATGAATGAAGTGCTCAAATATTTTATTGGGAAGTTTGTGATTATTTATATAGATGATATTCTAGCTTTCAGCTAGACCAAGGAGGAGCATTTAAGACACTTGAATATGTTATTGAGGAGTTTGCAGTAGGAAAAGATGTTGATAAATTTGAAGAAATGTTCTTTTATGAAGACAAAACTTGTGTATTTGTGGTTTTTAATCTCTTCAAGTGAATTGAAGATGGATATAGAAAAGGTGAGAGATATAAAAGAGTGGCCTTATCCAATAAGTGTGTTCAAAGTAAGAAGTTTTAATGGGTTAGAAAGATTTTACAGGAAATTCATTAGGAATTTTAGTAGTATTTGTGCCCCCACACTAGATACTATAAAGAAGGAACATGGATCTTTTGAATGGAAAAAAGAAGCCGAGAAAGGATTTAGGGTGTTCAAAAAAAAGATAATAGAACAACCTATCTTAATTCTGCCAGACTTTAGGAAGAGTTTCCATATCAAATGTGATGCAAGTGGAGTGGCCGTTGGTGCAGTTTTAAGTCATGATGATAACCCTGTTGCTTATTTCAGTGAGAAACTAAATGATGCTAAGGAGAAGTATTCGACATATGACAAGGAATTTTATGTTATAATTCAAGATTTGAAAAAGTGGAGACATTATCTTATACCAATGGAGTTTATTTTGTATACTAAAAATCATGCTTTGTAGTTCATAACCAGACAAGAGAAATTGAACCAGAGACATGCCAAATGGGTAAAATTCATGCACAATTTTACTTTTGTCATTAAACATTTTAGTGAGAGTTCTAACAGAGTTTCATATGCTTTGAGCAGGATATGTTTAATCTTGCAGGAATTTCAAGTGGAGAACTTGGGATTTTAACACCTCAAGGAGATGTACCAGGAAGACCCATATTTTAAGGAAGCTTATGGAGCTTCTAAAAATCCTTTGTTAAGAGATAAAAAAATTCAATGGATGGAGTATATAATACAAGAAGGACTGTTATTCAAAGCAAGTTGATTGTATATCCCAAAATGTTCAATGAGGGACAATTTGTTGAAGGAAAACACAGTGGAGGATTGGATGGACATTTTGGCCATGATATAACATATGCACAATCAAGTTGTTCATACTATTGGCCAAGAATGAGATCTAATGTGAATAATTTTGTGGACAAATGAAAATTTTTCTAGTATGCTAAAGGAAAGCAACACAACACCAGATTGTATCAACCATTTCCTATTCTAGATAGGTTGTGGGATGTAATAAGTATGGATTTTGTTCTGGGATTTCCAAGAACCCAGAGGGGAAATGATTCAATCTTTGTGGTGGTTGAAATATTTTTAAATATGACACATTTTATACCATGTCACAATACCAATGATGCTACTCACATAGATAATTTGTTTTTCAAGGAGATTGTGAGATTGCATGGGTTACCCAGGAATATAGTCTTAGACATAGAAACCAAATTTATGGGACACTTTTGGAGGACTTTGTGGAAGAAGATGGGGATTTTTTTTTATTTTAGTTCAGAGTATCACCCTAGGAAACATGGATAGATTAAGTTAGTGAATATAAGCTTAGGGACTCTACTAAGAAGTTTGGTAACTGAACATAATAGTCAGTGGGATCAAATTTTTACTCAAGTGGACTTTTTATATAATGACTCACCAAATAGGAGTACTGGTAAGATTCCATTCTAGATAGTGTATGGAATTCATCCTAGGGGAATTTTAGAATTGAGAGATTTAGGAAAATATGAATTTTAGAGTGTAGGAGCAAGAGATTTCACTGCAAAAATACAAATATTGCATTAACAAATAAAAGTAAAACTACAAGATAGCAACCAAAGATACAAGAACATAATAGATTAGAGAAAAAGGGAGATGGATTTTGATGTTGGAGACCAAGTATTGGCACACATGAGGAAGGAAATATTTCCAAGAGGGAAATATAATAAACTAAAGATGAAGAATATAGGACCTTGTAAAATCCTTAGAAAATTTGCTGCAAATGCTTATGAGATTAAACTACTAGAGGATATTGGAATCTCACCAATATTTAACATAGCAGACTTATACCCTTACAAGATGAATTCCATAGAAGGGACAAATTATTAGGAGAAGATTCAGTGGAAGCTAAATATGCCTATAATAGAGAAGCGACATATAGAAAATATATTAGATCAAAGAATTGCTAAGAGAACTAGGAGAAAGTTTTACTATGAATATTTGGTTAAATGGAAGAATCATCCAACAAAAGATGCAAGTTGGGTCATTGAAGACGACATACAGAATCATAGAAAGGAAGTGAAGGATATCATTGATAAGATTCCATGAATATTTCTTCTAGAGGAGTATGATGCAGGTGCGATGGAAGATGACTCGACATCTAGTGAAATAGATTGTAACTGGTTTGGATCCCAAGGAGGTTGCGTCACTTTAATTATGAGAACTTTGTAATTAGATATCCCATGAGATATTCAAGACAAATCCATTGTATATGCTCAAGGAGATTGTAATTTCCTTTAATTCCTATAGGATTGTACATATTTTGAGTGTCGACTCATATATGAATTTTAATTGTTAATTTATTGTAATAAACGTAGTGGTAGGATGCTTTTAATTATGATATTAAAGAACTAGAATAGTCCGAAGGGAAGGCTCGAGAAGCCCCTTCATGTATAAATCAATGTAATCTATGCCCAGAAGAGGCTGCTAGAAAATGATGTTGAAAGTTGTTGAAGGCTGTTGAAATCCTTGTAAATATTTTTTGAAGGAATATAGAAGAGGAGAATTGATTTCAATTTGTGAGACTTCTTATCTTTGATTAATTGGATAAATTTTATGTTATTTATCTCTATGTATGTGTGTGTGTGTGCATCTAAATGGTTGGTTTAATGATCCCTTAGTGTTACTATAAGTTTCAATTGTTTCTCTTATGAAATCACGGTGTAAGGAGTACATTGTTCCAACACGAGTGTGGAGGCCAAACCATCTACAGGTTCAAAAGCTCAGGAGAGATAGTGTAAGTTTGCATAGAGAGAGCGCAAGGAGTGCGCCTATACTCAGAGTAGTGTAAAATTTCAGAGGGGAGGCACAGTGAAAAGAGTGCAAAAAATCAACACTTCGTTAATTGTTGAACAAGCTCAGAAGAGATAGCGCAAGGAGTGCACAGGTGAATTTTTTAGGTCCCAAGCATAGGAGAGAAGCGAAAAGTGTGCGCTAGAGTTCAAGTCATTAAAGTGAAAAATATCATGAAAGAGAGAGTAAGTCCTCAAGAGGAGGAATCCATTTGTTTTTAGGGAGAGTGTATGAGATATATTTGGGAGGAGACAAAATACCTCACAATCCTTTGATCAAGGAGAAGGAGTGTAGTTGTTAAAACCACAATTCCTTTTGACTTCACTACTCCGATAATTTTGAGTCACTTGTTACAAGTAAGGTCCAGAGTCCCGATGGTTCAAAGACCCAAAGTGAATATCCACTATAGATCAAGGGGTGAGTGTGAGCCATTGTATCCTCGAGTGGCTCAACGATTCAACACTACAACAGAATATGGTCATTATTGTATGGAGTAAAGAGTTCCCCGAAGTCTCGAAGTCTGGAGTAAATCCCGGTCATTCGTTGATTGGTAAACTTGGACCGTAGATCTCCGAGGAATTTGTGATTCAACTATTTGTGAGAATTTTTTTGGTTGAGGTTGGAGTGGAGAAAAGTCCTGAAGCCTCGGATTTAGGACTGAAAATGGACCGTTGATCCGAGGGAAAATGCCAACCGTCAGATCTATGGATTTCATCCCTTTTCTAGTTCAGAGGTTTTGGGTGTGGAGTTTTGTGTTGGTAAATCCTCCAAAGCACTGAAATTCCAAAGCGCTTGAGTTACCCACTTCCAAATTAATCCCTAGTTTTTAGGCTCGAGGTCACATGCACGAATCCGCTGGAGCAAGAGGACCCTCATGAATATGAACTTTCATGCATTGACTCAAGAAAATTCTTGTGGTATGAGTTATAAGGGTTCTGTGAGGACCCAAGATCCACTTTATATCTCATGTAATTCAATCCTAGACTAATAGGTTACTCGAACCCATAGGATGGGTGTTGGCCCTTGATCAAGTTTTGGATATCCTTGGTCATGTTTGACAACTTTTGGGACTTCGACAAGCTGGTCGAAGATGGAGCAACATGAGGAGTGGATATCGA
Organism: Picea engelmannii; assembly: GCA_009831015.1. Taxonomy (NCBI): domain Eukaryota; kingdom Viridiplantae; phylum Streptophyta; class Pinopsida; order Pinales; family Pinaceae; genus Picea; species Picea engelmannii. The sequence goes on from ML780744.1 coordinate 268,029, forward strand.
GGGATATTTCCACCGTTGGGGGAGATTTTTTGTTTTAGGGTTTATGTAACAGGTATGGGATGTCGGCCCATGGGTTTTACCCGTGTTTAGGCCCTTTTTAATTTATAAATAGAAAGATAGGCAATGAAAGTAAGGGGAGAGAAAAGGATATAATGTGATGTTATGCTAAGTGCAAGTGATGTAAGTATTTGGATCTATGTGATCGAGTTAGCTCTGTGCATACTATGTGTTGAGAACTTGTAGAACTAAGTGTAAGTGATTGTAAGAAGGGTCTATGTTGTACCAAGCTTGGGGAAGAAGGATCTGGTGAGGTGCACACAGATCCCCTATCCTATGCGGAGTTGGTTTTGAGGCTCTATGCATGTAGGAAGATTGAAGGAAGATAATAAAGAAGAAGAAGTGTTGGTGGACGTAGTCCCATACTGGGGTGAACCATGTATATCATGTGTTATGGTTGCTTTGTGTGATTGATGTGACTTATTCTTAGTATTGTGATCTTTATGTATGTTAAATGAAATTGATGTGGTAGATTATTTCTTAATGATATGAATGAATGCTAGATATGATCTATTTCTATGTGCTAAGTGCTTGGTTGTGGTAGATCTTGTTGAATACTGCACTGCTCTGTAATTAAGGTTTCTTCCTATGATGTGAATAAGGGTTCAATATTAATGAATGCTAACTGCTAAAGTGCTCTATTAAGTAATATGATCACATATCAATGTCCCAACTAGGTTGTAGACACTTGAGTCCTGCAACCACCCCTGCCTCTACCTCGGGTGAGACTTCATCTGCTTTGCAGGTGTTGCCGAAAGGGTCAGTAGTTAGGGTTTTGTTGGTGCGTTGTTGAAGCGTTGAACCCTGGTTCTACCCCTGTGTGCCAACAAATGGTTCCATTGTCGAGACTTGAAACTGTGATTACTGGGAACTGAAAAAAAGGAAGCTCTATGCATAGATTTGTTGTTGTAGTGCGAAGTATCCTACTTGACTTGCGAAGCTTGTGCTAAGAAAAGAAGGGAATCAGATCTGAAAAAAAGAGGTAAGATATTAAATATTTATGCCCTGATAAAGGTAAGATAAGTGATTTTTTTGTTTTTTTGAAAGAATGGATCTAGGTATGTTTGATAGATTTTGTCCTAGTCTGAAAACTAGGGAACAACTAGAAGAAAGAAGATGTGAAATGAATAGATCTGATAAAAATAGTGAAATATATGATATTCCTATGCATAGAAAGAATGTTTGGACTAACAAATGGATGCAGGACCCTAGAAAGAATTTTTTTCAGGTTCATCAGTGTGATCCCAATGCACAGTATAGGAAAACTTGGGGATAATTTAAGAGAAAGAGAGGATTGACCCTTTTCTATAGTTGCAAAAAACCAGGACATCTTGCTAAGGAATGCCCTGGTAAAAATCCTATTTGTCTTTGTTGTAAAAACGTTGGTCATGATGTGTTGGATTGCCCTAGAATGATTGCTAAATTTGAACAGATGAACTAAAGACAAGAAAACCATGAGACTAAGAATATGATGGACCGCTAGAGAGAATCAGAGACTATATTATTACAGATGTAAGAAACATTGAATGATCATAGAGATAACAATTTATAAGAGATCTTAAAAGATAAAGAGTGCATCGAAACAAGAATAGAAGACTTTGACATAGACTGTGTTCTGGATGAGGAAACACGGTTGAATATTATGATGGAAAGAACTTGGGAAATTTTGGGAAAACCTATTATGGTTCCTTCATTAGGAGGAATAGGACTCTTTAAAGGAAAGTTGATAACCCTATGTAGAAGAATTACCTAGATACCTATGATTTATCATGGAGCATCAACGAAAGAAGAATTTGAGGTCGTCAAGTTTGTTGAAGAAAATGACCCATTTTGTCTTTTGCTAGGAAGGACCTGGATTGAGAAAGATCAGACACGAAGGAAACAAGAGGAGGAACCTCTAGAATAGAAAAAGTAGGACTTAAGAGATTTCATGGCTAGGAGAATAGCACACTTAACAGAAGAATAGGGGGACAAGTCAAAGCTACTAAGGGCCAAAGACCTAGCTGTTGAAGTTGAAAGAAAGCAAGAAGGCTTGAAAAACTTATCCATGTAGGAGAGTAGAGCACCTACTCCAGGAAGAGAATAAGTATTACCCTCGATCCCTGTGAAAGACCCTCAACAATGAGAAGTTACTATGACAAGAGAAGATAAGAATAAAAATGAAAAGAATAACCCAATAACTCAGATCACAGGAAATAAGGCTAGAAAGCTTAGCAAGAAGAAAGCTAAGCTAGAAAAATTGCAAGAAGTTCCAGAGAGGACTCCGTAGAAAGAGGGATTACAGAATTGGAACCTCTCTAGAATATCAGAATAGAACTAACTATAAATTCACCACAACAAAGCAATATGACCGTTGGAGGAATCATGACCCTTAGAAAGACTCTCCAGAATGGTTAGAAACATAGTTATTGCCAGATTCATCACCATTAGACCGTTGGGACCATGCCATAACGGATGTAATCTCATTGACTAAGCCATTCCTACCCGTTGGAGGGATCTGTTATGATGTTATCTATTTAACCCACCAAATGTCTTATTGGGAACACTTTTGGAAATTGTGATTACCCGATCCCCTAGAGAACTATTTGATATTGCGTAGTGCTTATTGAGACTTCGCCAACCATCTGCTTACCGTGAGAGTTTGTTCGACGACCTAAAATATTTGTTTACGAGCATGCATGTCGGGTGAGCACAATGCAGTAGAAAATTTAGTGGAAGAAATTATGATATATTTAACGGCGGAGAAGGTCATGTCTGCAGGTGTACAAGCTTTGTCAACGAGAGGATTGCAAGCCTCTCCATCGACTACATGTTGATCTGGACTATCGAATGCATAATGATGAATTGGCAAATGTGAAGCTCATCCCATCAATCCTTCCAGACTATATCCCACCTTTGGATGGCATGGTTAGTCATGATAGTGTATCGAGGGACTTCGACTACACATTGATCACTGTGTACCTCCCGAAGGGGATACACACAGTTTGACCATAGTTGGTACAAATTCTGAGGTTGAAGATCAATGACTTCAATTTGGGAGATTGCAAGAACTATGGGATGCTCTCTCGACATAAGTATTTGACCAAGAAAATGGGGAAGAAGTCGAAGATAATCCCCCAACCATGGAAATCGTGAGGTCTTCCATTCTTAATGTGATGAAGATACCACACTTCGAAAGACATCAGGAGGTTAACGCATGTATTAAACTCCTTCTGTTAGGATTCCATGGCGTTTACTTATGGTTGGATAGGCACATCACCATAGATATGACGTTGATCCACCGGATAAAAGACACTTATAGCGATCACGTGATCATGCCCTGGTACAGTGGATAAAAGACACTTATAGTGATGTGGAGAAGGGGAAGCAGGGCTACAAGGTAGCCTCCATCCAGAATGGCACAATGTGCCTATCTTTCTAGTTGATCGTTGGTAAGCTAGTTAGGAAGAACAAACCCATGTAGGTCACGAGGTTTGTCGTCAACCTCGTAGGAAAATGTGTGGAAGAGATACAAATGAACTAGGCAAGCTACCTCATCAACCAGTTAGAAAAATATTGTCTCGAAGCTCAGGACCAGGGCTATGAGTTTCATTTTAGTTGGATGTTGATCCTCATTGCCTTCATTTCTTGGGAGATGCTGGAACGAGCGACCTTCCCTGAAATTGAGCCATCTGAACCACTAGCTGCAAATTTCACTACACTATGGTATTCGAGTGACATGGCGAAGAAATGAAAGTCAAACATGGTGTTCCACACCTACAATCTGCAAATGAAGAGGTCCATTGAATCCTTCCCTTGTATGATGTCGAACACCCTTCATAGGTTCAGGCCAATAGCGAAGTTCTGTGCATATAGGCACTTCATCTATATTATTGTTCATGGAGATGAACACAAAGAAGAGCTCTAGTCCTACTACAAGCTAACTAAGGAATATACAAAGGAAATAACTAAGGAATGGCCTGCATAATTCCTCATACCATTAGAACAACAAAACTATCTAACCCCGACCTCATCGGAAGCCCTGTCATCACCCACGAAGAATATGATGCACACAGTAGCAGGAAGAAGAAAAAGAAGGAAGAGGTCCAAGAACTAAACAACACATCAGAGGAGATTGCATAAGATTCGCCTGAAGGGGGAGGAGTACATGAAGTAGACAAATAAGAATACAAAGGGGAAGAGGAAAAATAGGAACAAGGCGAAGTGACACCACCCAAGAATCCCCGTGATAAGGCTAAGACATCCAAGAAAAAAAATGTTTCCCCAACAAAACCTTCATTGCGAAAGAATTCAAAAGATAGTAATACCAAGTTGCAAACTTTGCTCATGGTGGATGACATCGACCTCATCATTGTCGTTGTAGAAGACACCTTAGAGGACATTCTACAATGCAATGAAGAGAATAAAGAAACCATGTATGATAGGATCTAAGAATAACTCAAAGGGGTACAAAAATCCCTCTACTCCATCTACACAATGTCTACTGCGCCATCATCATCTGAAGGAATTGAAGTGGGAGATGAGCCTGCCCAGCTACGTAGAATAGAAGATGCGATCGAGGCTCACCTCTGTCGGGTCCAAGAAAAAAAAGATCAGGCCATAGAGGCATTGAAACAAGCAAAAGAGGAAGCCATAGAGAAATGTCGGGTTGTGCAACAAGAAAAAGATGACCTCCAGGCTAATTTCGCAGAAGAAAGAGAGAAAATCCAAAAGGAAAAATAGAAAATGTTCACAGAACATATGGGAATTAAGGAGGCAGTCACTAGAGAACTTTGCTCTGTGTCGGGCCTCGCACAGACATAAAAGGAGACAATGGAGAGACAAGTGGAAAAGCTCACTGAAGCCATTTAGTAGCTTCAACAAAGAGTAGTAGAATTGGAATTACAAGCAGTGCTAAGCACTCCGCAGGAAATGCGAGATCAGAGAGAAGAAACTGCCAGGAGCGCAGTTGAGAGAATCAAGGAATTGGCCTTAGAATGCAAACATCTCAGTAGTCCAAGTGCGCAGATCTATGAGCGCCTTGTAGAGGACCCAGAACTAAGAACTTTGGAGTCACATCTCTAGGAAGAGAAGCAATAAGAAGCAACAATCAAATCATAGTTGAAACCATTGTTCATAGTTGAATAATGCACGGTTCAAAAACAAGTCCATGCTATCCAGAGTAAAGTCATGGAGGTGACCCAGAGGCTCCAGCTAGTGTAGGATGAAGCTTGCACACTTTTTGAGGAAATTGAGGGACAAGGTGAACAACTAGAACAAGTAGTCACTTCAGTAGAACAACGCTTGGTAGGACCTGTGATCGAGAAATTTATTTAAGAGTTCGCCAAGTAGGAGGCTCTAGTGAATCAATAGGTCGAGGTATCTCAAGACAAGATCGAGGCCTTCAAGGTAGATCTACCTAGATCAGAGTGACTTGGGATGAGTCACAAGTGACTGTTGGGAGCCTGTTGGGCCTTGACCAAGTTTTGGAGATCCTTGGTCATGTTTGACCACTTTTTGGACTTCGACAGGCTGGTCGAAGATGGAGCACCAAGCGGAGTGGATATCACAGGATCTCGTCACCTTTTGTGAACCTTTTTGGGTTTAGGGTTTATGTAACGGGTATGGAAAGTTGGCCCATGGGTTTTACCCATGTTTAGGCCTTTTTGTAATGTATAAATAGAAATCTAGGCGATGTAAGTAAGGGGAGAGAAAAGGAAGTAATGTGATGTTATGCTAAGTGCAAGTGATGTAAGTAGTTGGATCTATGTGATCGAGTTAGCTCTATGCATACTGTGTGTTGAGAACTTGCAGAGATGAGTGTAAGTGATTGTAAGAGGGATTTGTGTTGTGCCAAGCTCAGGGAAGGAGGATATGGCAAGGTGTGTGCAGATCTCCTGTCCTATGTGAAGTTGGTTTTGAGGCTCTGTGCATGTAGGAATATTGAAGGAAGATAATTAAAAAGACGAAGTGTTGGTGGACGTAGCCCCACACTTGGGTGAACCACGTATATCCTGTGTTATGGTTTCTTTGTGTGATTGATGTGACTTATTCTTAGTACTGTGATCTTTATGTATGTTAAATGCAATTGATGTGGTAGCTTAGTTCTTAATGATATGAATGAATGCTAGATCTGATCTATTTCTATGTGTTAAGTGCTTGGTTGTGGTAGATCTTGTTGAATACTGCGCTGCTCTATAATTAGGGTTTCTTCATGTCATGTGAATAAGGGTTCAATATTAATGAATGTTAACTGCTAAAGTTCTCTATTAAGTATTGTGATCAGAGATCAGTTTCCCATGTAGGTTGTAGACACATGAGTCCTGTAACGACCCCTCCCTCTACCTCGGGTGAGACTTCATCTTCTTCACATGTGTTTCCAAAAGGGCCGATAGTTAGGGTTTTGTTGGTGCACTGTTGAATCGTTGAACCCCAGGTCTTCCCCTGTGTGCCAACAAGGGGGTTTGCATCACCTTTCCTCTCCAAAGTGGTATGAAAGTAAGATGTGCACTTATGTTTGAGATTACTTGGTGTTCTTAAATAAATAGTTTCCAATTTATAGATGTAGTGGAGGCCAAATTTATTTCTTTTATGTGTAAAACATTCCTCCGAACCCATGTAGGATAGTTTTATATGCCACCTTCTGAAGCACATTTTTTTCAGGAACAAACAATAGGAGTAGGTGGGGTGGTTTCATTGAACTATATATTGTTATGTAGGACCATTCTCCATCAAATACAAGTCCTCGATCCTTCTTATGACTGCTATGGATTTTTTTTTCATACAAGGTGGGACGTGCAAAAGATAAATTCATATAAGGGAGCAAAGAAGTTCTCGCAAATACTTTGATATTATGTGCAGTATTTGTGCTCCCTAAGAACTTTGCAATAAATATGGACTGAAACATTGGCAAGAAACCAACTCCAACCCATGTTCGAGTACTTGTGGGAAGTACACATTATGTCTAGGAGATATGAGGACATATGGAAACTGGAAAAGATATTTAGTTGTGCTTTCATGACTGTAGAGATAGAAGCTTTGAGATTTTCAGATAATATGTCTTCCTAGTTGAATGAAACCCCCACATCTGCACATAAATAAATCAAGGGCATCTATGATAGGGGTAAATGAGTTGCATCTATCTCTTCGTAGAACCTGCACAACAAAACCATCATATACTGATAGGGTCTTCTCAAATTGGTCGCGGGGTATCGACTCTTCGGCCTAATTTGAACTGCTTATCTTCCTTGTACCATGCAGGGAATAAATATTTTGGTGTAAGTTCCAACTCACTAAGGTTTTGTCCATACAATATTTTGTTTGCATCTTCAATATGATAACATTTATCCAAATCATCGGGCTTGATGAATCTATAGGATCTTTTCTTTCATTACAGACATATCAATTATTTATTTCTATGTTCATCAAAATCCACAAAATGACATCTACAAAAGGGAATATCGTTGGATGTGCTTCCACCCTGAAAATTCTTGACTTTTTGATGTTTCTGAATTCTTGGAGTTCATCTAGATCTTCTGCTTCCACAAATAATTTTAACTTCTTCAACATATAATACACTTCTCCCCAATTTAGGGTCTCTCCATCCTTCTCTAGAAGTCTTGATGTATCATCATATATGGTATAGACAATTTATGCATCTACTATTTGCTGGGAGATTCTATATGGTTCAACCCATGTTTCTTTCACCACCGTCTTCTTCAGAGATGACATGTTTGAGCCTACAAAAAGGATAATTTTATAACATGTTTTTTGAAATGCAGCTAAATGATTGGGAAATTATAAGAGTTACTGAAATTATCTAGACATGGCAAGTTGCTTCCTATAGATGTCAGGTTAATAGTAGACAATGCTCAAATTTTTAGACGATATTTTAGGGAGAAATTATTGGCACCACCTTAGAAAGGTGAAATTGGAGCTCAAGAAAACAACTTCTCTGATACATATTGGAAGGGTTAAGGACAACTCCTCCAATTTCATTAGAGGAGTTAGTAACAAATCCTGTGATAAGATCAAAAGAGTTTCTTCTGACTTCTCTGATATGCCATCAGAAGGAAGTCTCACCTTATCGAGGATTTCAAAGAACTTAAAATAAAATCCTATGATCGTATCAAAGGAGTTTCTTTTAAGTGATCTGAAATCCGTTCACTTTCTTTACCAACTTTTCCTTTGAAATTAATTCATTTATAAAAAAATATTGTCTCATAACCTTTGGTTATATTTGAATGACACACATACCTCTCACCTTTGTTTTTCTTCTCACAAGAAACATTTTCTTACTGGAAGCAATAATGAATCAACTTGCATCTCTTTCCTAGCTCATGAGCGGAATTAACTATTATTTGTTTGAACATAAATCGAAACTATCCAAGGATGTTGTGACAAAAATTAAACCATGATAGAACATAGTGGTTAATCAACGATCATCCTTGCATATTGGCTAGTGATAAGATCCTACATGATGGAGGAGACATCCACAGACTAAGTATCTACTCGCGTGAAAAGTGAAGTGTCAAAGTCTAAAGGATGAAAACCAAAAGGGATATCTCTATGTATCTAGGTGCATAAAATATACAAATAAATCTCAAAAGATGGTCGTCATTCCCTATTAGGCCAAAAAAGGCCACCACTTTCCCCATTCACTAAATTCTAAGCATGAATTAAATAATATGGGAAGAAATGGAAAGGAAATTTTGACCAAACTAAGGGACATGTAGATATATCCGTTGTGGCTATGGATGCTCGCTAACAACGGAGCAAGGTTTGTGACGCTGTGGTGACTCCAACGGGGCTATGGATTCTCTCAGTCAGTGGATCAACACCTGCGAGATATCTATATATGCACTTGGTGAAAAAAATTTGTATTCCAAACCTATATCAGCCCCACGACAAAGATACCAGCCCAGATTGTCAACATAGTTTAAGGAAATAAATCTTATTATCATTCATCCTCTATTTATAACAGACGACCTCCACTAGACGATATGAAAGAATCACTAGTGAGCCCACCAATATGGAATCTTTCAAGTAATTGTTATGCATTATTTCTATAATTTGTTGAGCTTAAAAGTAAATTTCATGACCCTCTACATTTTATGATTATCAGTTAGGAAAGACTAGCAGAGATTTGGGCTTCACCCAATGTGTTTCCATTTGTTACACCTGCACAACAACTTCCCAATTTTATTTTCTTNCCCCCTTCATTTCTTGCAATTAGAACCCTTGCATTCTCTCCCTTGTGAAAATAGCTACACCCAATTTCTCCTCACCCTACCTAACCTTATCATTTCTAGTTCCTCCTCAAATCACTTCTACCTGGCGATCCGCACTTAAACGAGTTTCTTCTTCTTGTGTTGATACACAAAATATATATGTGAAAATCATTCTTCCACCTTCACATTGATGTGCCATTGTATTTATCATCAGTATATCATCCACCTCCATTTGATCTTGGCTAACGCACTATAACACTTTCACCACACCTCACTGACACACATCTTCATCATCGAAAAATTTCACATGATCAATGTCATCTCACCGATATTGGTCACATGATCATATGCATTGTGCGCACACCTTTCACCAACTGATTCCCTCCCACTCGCTTCGTCGCATCACATAATAGTGATGCTCCCTCCTTTTTTCTTCGTTTCATGCATATCGACCATGTTCACCTCTTCATCCCCAACATAATGCTTGTTTATAATTTTTCCTCTCCTATCCTTGATACATCAGTTGAAGGATGTTGAATCCTCATCATCACCAAGTGAATCAAAGATGATCTTCTCCCTCTTGCCAACACTGACTAGATCAGCGTGGCCCACTTTCCACTTGAGGCATATCTCGTCCCCCTATCAGCTCATATCCCTTCTTGTTGCGATCATCAATCAATATCCTTACATTTCCAATGAATAAAATATCCATTCATATCCATATGGTTGGTCAATAATTACCTATCTCACCTAATTTACTTCAGGTTGCAGTTGTAATCAAGTTGTAGTGTTTCCTAGTGGCTTCCTTCATGCACATGGTACTAACTTGTTTGCATTGAATTTCTTGACATTTTTAATAAATATTCATCATGGGATCCTCAACTAGAATCATATGGGTTAATCACAACACCTATTGATCTTTCGATGGATCTAAAATGCACTTCGAAATAAATTTTGTCCTCCCAGCTCCTATAAGGTCTTTGGCGCATCGAACGTCAGTCAGTTTTTTTGATGGATTTGTATTTCTATTCCCCTGGAATATTACCTCAGTTTCAATGAATTATATAAGAGCCTACATATCACAGATGGCTCAATAAATAATAGAACCATATTCGGGCGAAGAAATAACAAGAATTGGGCACATACTTCCATTGAAAGCACCTTTGAGCACAAATTTTGGGTATTATTAAAAGTGTATTTCTCACCACCAAAATAGGCTTATTGTATATATTATGGAAGTAATATCCCAACGTAACTGATGAAATCGAAATATGAGGTTTGGAAGTGCCAACATTATTACCAAGGATTTCTCATTAAGAAAACCTTGTTAACCATGGCCATCATTTACAAAATGGATCCATTCAAATACTTGACTAACAGGTTCAGTTTTATTAATAAAATCATCTCTATGGGACCTTTGTGTTGAAAAAAATGACGCCTCAATTGGATGTTGTATGAGAGAGTTATGGTCTTTTGAACTCAAGCTCTTATTATTTCTTGTCAGTGAAGGGACACTTAGACATTTTTTCCAATTTTATCTTCCAAAAGTGAAGGAAGATTTTCCATGAAATCCTTCAATAGTTGTTGAAATATCCTCTGAATATATCAGAGAATTTAGTTCAAACTCCTCCGATATGTGTTAGATAATTTAGTACAAATCCCTCCAAACATATTGGAGGATTTATTTCAAACTCCTTCAATATGTGTTAGAGGATTTAGTTCAAATCCCTCTGAAACATATCAGAGGAGTTAGTTCAGACTACTTCGATATGTGTTGAAGGATTTAGTTTAAAATCCTCTGATGGTAGGGTAGAGGAGTTAGTACTAACTCCTTCGATACATGTCGGAGGATCTAGTACTAACTTCTCTGATGGTAGGGTAGAGGAGTTAGTATTAACTCCTCCGAAACTAAAAAAAAATCCTTTTGTAAAATGGCCATAACTTGTGACTCAGGTGTCTGTTTTGTGTGTTGTTTCTACCTTTGGAAAGGTATCTTTGATATATACAACTTATTAGTTATATTATTTGATAAATTACTAATTTATGTATACTTATTTCTATATGAAGTTCTAGTACATTGTTGGCAACCTCGAAAAGTGCAACACCTCAATCATGTGTGGTTGAACCAGGGATTGAATCTAGGGAAGCTTACTTGATATTTCAATTATTTTATACCCCATTCATATGAACTATAATGATTAGTCTTTATGGTTTATTTTTTTTACTCTCATCTACTATATGTTGAATGGTGTTAGGTATCGATGCTGAGAGGGAGATGCACTCTTTCAATGAAATCTACAACCAAATAAAATAGAACAATAAAACAGTGTCAATTGTTCTAGAAATGAGAAGCAGTGAGGGGAACCTATCTCAAAATACTGAAGAAAGATTCTTAACCCTACGACGACCGATTCCCTTGATTCTCAAGCTAATCATTATGATGGACAAAGTGCACCATGACCAAAAACCATGATGGACCACCAACACTAGAAAACAAATTTGAATTGTAACTATTGACTATCCCCCTCATCATTACAAAGGTGATAAATTAAAAAGTTGGGAAACGAAAAGTCACTGGGGTAGGTAGAAATCCAAGGGTCACATCGACCTCCAATAAATATTAGAAATGAACCCAAAGAAAGGGATTTTGGCTCTTCAAACATTGTATACTTATGAACTACTTTGGCAATACAGTGTCAACTAAAACTTGAGAGATGTCCTTAGAGTTTTCATGTACTATTTCTGAAATTGTTGAAATGGAGAAGCTCTCAGGGACAACTTTTAATAGAAATAAGTACTCGCATGTGTTTCTACAAACTATTTCAAGCAGAATGTTTGTTGTTCACATGGATTGTAAGAGCATGTTTCTTTATGGACTATTCTGATGCAATATATATATTCTTTCATTTTTGTTAATATTTCATATATTAAATGTCATAAGTGAATGAGTTGTGAATGTATGCCAAAATGTGACTCATACTATTATGGCTATAGACTTTTATGCATGTGTTTCTAAACTATGTGCCTTCATGACAACTATTTGATTGGGGTTTATGCATATTTTAGTTTCATTACAACACATTATGTTACTATAGTTTTCTCCTAGATAATAGGGTAGATTAGAATTAGATTAGGCCTACATTTAGATAATATTCATCTACATCTTCCATTTGCATAACTACCCATCACTCACCCTCATCGGTGGACCATGATGCAACCAATAGAACCAATGAATACTAGCTTGTAGGCTATAATATGGATGGGTTCCCTGTTCCAAACAGTGAGAGGTTTAATTGAGACTTCTTACCGAGTAGAATCCCTTACTTTTGTCGGGAGAAATTAGACCCGTCAACATCTCTGCAAAACAATTTTCCCCTCTCATTAACGTCAAGAAACACTCTAGATGAAATGATGACCAAGCCATCATAATCATTTAGATCCTTAAGAATTTATTTCCTCTTAGGAAAATATTCCATTCCCTCACTATCGATCCCTGCATAACAATAAAAAAATGTGTAATTAAGTGTTCGTAACATCCCTCTCTTGTGCGCACTGAGTGAACTTATTCTTTGAGGACACTTTATTGCAAGTGATCTAGATTATTATACTATTGTGCATTTGATTATGATTATGAGACGTTATATATTGATGACATGTTATTTTCTTGTATTGACATAGATAGGTGCTATTGACTCGGTTCTCCTGAGTGTGCAGGATTTTGGACCTTGAGGATGGAGAAGCATCGATGAAACCCCTTGGACTCTAGATCAAGTCAGGGAATGGACTATTGGGTTTTTATTATTGTTGATATGACATATGCACATCTAATTCGATGTTATGATGATTGATTATATTTATGACATGATTCATTGATGATGTAGGCTGACGATAGCTTGTCGACCGGACTCACATGTGGAGTAGAGGGGTCACGCACTACTACTAGAGACTTTGAGGGAGAGGTGTGGACAACAGCCCTGCCACAACCTACTAACACTCCTGATGTGGATCGAATTGTAGGTTAACAATTACCTAGTTTGAGAGGACCCATGATGTTGTGAGGGTAGACTACGACAGTCGCTCACGGTGATTCTAAAGGGAACGGAATAAGGCAGGGGCCTTATTCTTTAGAAGCCCTTACTATCCCATAATATCACCTGGTAGAGTATTGAATCCAGGGGTTTTTTATGTCTACCAAGTCAGTCAAGTGGCGAGTGGCACACTTGAGCACGTAGTGCGTCCTAAAGGGCACGTCGCGCAAGAAAACGGAAAGAGGCGAGTGGCACCCTTGGAGCACCTAGTGTGTCCTGAAGGGAATGTCGCGTAAGGGAAACAAAATGAGGCGAGTGGCACCCTTGGAGCACCTAGTGCATCCTAAATGGAACATCGCGTTATTAACTAATAAGTGAATAAACCTAGATGGCCTTAGAACGAATGTTGTGATAAGAAAGATTTAAAAACAATTTTCCTCATAAAAATCTCGCCCAACCTCGGAAATTAAAATGTAGGTCTAAGTGACTCTTGTGGTAAAAATAAATAAATAAATAAATAACTAAAAAATAAAATAATAATAAAAATCATCATTAAACATGTGACGAGAAGGCGGTAAGAAATTCAATTAATTTATTAAAATCAAATGATATTGATGTATTAAAATTTTAAAAGGGAATGGATTGCTTTTCTACATTTGCTAATTAAAATATATTAATTAATAAGAAAAAGGGGTAATAGGTAATTTTTCTACACTTGCTAATTTGGGTTTAAAATAAAAAGGGAAAAGAGGGAAAACTTAAAAAATAGGAAACTAAGGGAAAAAGGGGAAACATAAAGAAAAAGGGAAACATAAGAAAAAAGAAGAATGACTAACTTGGTAAGGAATCTTACCATTAAGAACTTTCTAAATTTAACTCAACTAGTAATTTAGTAAGGGGGTAAGTCATTAAAATGTGTAAGGGAATTTGGGGACAGCTAGAAGCGATTATAGGAATGCTTTTAGGTGGGTGAGGGAAATATGAGTAAATAATTAATTAATGAAATTATTTTTTGGTGCAACTAAGGGGATGGATGACATGTACGGGGGATGATTTTTCTGAATTAAATTATTGAACAATAAATTAAATGGGAATTTGGGAAAGAAATCACTTAGAAACTCTATATAAAGGATGGAGGAGGAGGAGTATGGATCTATGCTGGGGTGCGTAACGTTACACTGCAGAATTTTAGACTTGACTGACTTATCTTGTGGGAGTTGGGATACCCAGCTTGGTGACGAGTGGTAGCTCAACCTTGTGAGGAAAGATGAGAGTTATTTGTCCTTTGGTTAGTGTGCATGGCCCCTTTGTGGCTCGGGGGGACTAAGGGGGAAGAAGAGTACCCTTAGCGTTGGTTGGGAGGTACCGGTGAAATCACAACTGATCCAGATTATTTTTGGCACGAAATGCAAGCGGAGATATAACAAAGAAATGCATAAAGATATTACAGATATTCAATAATATAACACAAATGTATCAAAGATGAAACCATAAACATAGATATAAAGTAATACACAATTTCTATTAATGAAATAAATGTACAGAGACTATAAAAATATAAAGTGAAAGACTCGCTAGAATGGTGGCAGCTTATCTCTTAGAAGAGATGTGACGACTAATCGCATTTGCAAGAAGATGGTTACAATAAGGCTCTGAAGGCCTTTTTACAATGAACAGGAATGCCAAAAACCCTAGACATCCAAAAACCTAACCCTAGGAGATGAAGCGCCAAAAGTCATGTGGGCCCCATTTGGGTAAGTGAGTACATCAACTTCCCAAGGTCGTAACTTTTGCATATGATCTCCGTTTTAAGCATGTGATAGCTCGTTGGAAAGGTATTTTCAAGGAGATTCATTTTGGAGGATAAATAATGCCTTTGGCTATCATTGAGAACCTAGATATTGAAAAACCTTCATTTGGGCCCTCAAAATGGCCCCAGAAGTTAAAAACTGCTAAAAATAGTAAATTGCCAAAATTGACAGAAAACTGTTTTGAGCCAGTCGGAAAAGGTGGGTGGCCACTGATATCCACCTGGATCAACAATGGTCAGTAAGTATGAGCGGGACGGAGCATGTGGAAAAATGACTCGAAGCAGTCACCTTGGGCTATGGTACATGTGCTTTATTTTGCATGGTAGATTACTATTGATCTTACGCTTTAATTTATGTACTTTTAATTTTCTTAAGAAAGTGTTCTACCTAGCAGTTTAATCGAGAAATTAAATTCACCATAGCCTTAAGCTCGCTTCTTGACTTGAGTCCCTTCGCAATCGATCCCAGAATGTTGTGACTGTCTTGTTGGTTTTGTTGATTTATTGTGAAGAGTTTGTGCTTTATACTTTGTCCTCATCCCTAGATCATCAGTATATGCCTCAGAAGTTAGCTAGGAGGCAGATCGTCGGTCGTCACTTCAGTGTTAATAGACCTATAGATCCTAATGCCCTGCATTTTTGTGCATGGATGATAAGCGAAGGATAGTTTTCCCAGCTGTATACCCCTGTTGATTGTTCCTGGTTGAACGATTGTCTTGTGCCTTCTTGCGAATGGATAACTCAGTGTATTGTTCATATTCACTCCATGTGATTTTAATTACCATGTTTCTTATTATATTTGGACAATGTTTTTTTTTTTAATAATTTATTTTCACTTTAAAGTCGGTATTGATTCATATCCAGACTGCGTTTTTAATGTATGCACTGAGTACTGAGCGTTTTTACTATCTACGATTTATTATATTTTTGATGGAAAATTTACTTTGACAATTGGCTTACGAAATTTTTCCTCTACCATTATTACGTTAAAGGCGAATGGACTTTGTGTTTTATACCTCTAGCCTGCGATTTTCTCCTAGCTCATTCCAGCATTCAATTCATTTTTTTTCTGGGCATCTTTACCCATCTATTAATTGCTACAGAACCCTTTTATTTAGTGCAATTTATTTTCTCTGCAAGTTATTAGGTTGATGGCGAATTTACCCTGCATGTCACTCACACTTGAGTACGCTTTATTAAATTTTCGTGATAGTTAAGGGTATGACAACATAAATTTCTAGCAATGTAGTGCCAACATTTTTTTTATGTGTATGGATAGCAATGGATATACAACATAAATTTCTAGTAATGTAGTGCCAACAATTTTTTTATGTGTATGGATAGCAATGGATATACGACGAATAAGGATAACAGTGCTACACAACACTTCCCATGTGGTAGCGAATTATATTGTAGCGTTTAAATTTGGTAGTGAGTTTATTTGTATTGGACCATCTCTTAATGCCAACGATTTCCCTAATTACCTTACGAACAACGAAACTATTTTCGATAGCAACTTTTATTACCTACACTATGCATAACCATACACAGGGATAATTAATATCATGTTGTTAACATTTAGATAGGAATCATATATTTTCACAGCATTATCTTAATTAACTCATCCATGGAGTTTAGACAACGTTTTACTCTGTCATGTATTTAGCCATATTTTCTGACTGCGATTTAGATCTGGTTCATGAGTAGACTGCGTTATCTTAATGTCTGCATTTTTATTTTTTGCAAACCACGCAGAGAAGGGTAGTAATATATGTCCATTGATTCGTGTATCTCTGCGGTACACGACCACTCTGCGTTTAATAGCATTGATTGTATGGCTTCAACACTGACTTAATTGTATCACTGCGAATTTATTTTAAATGGGAGGGACCATGAATTGATGTACAGGGTGAGACTGAGTTATAATTTGTGCCGTGTGTCTGGTATACCTTTGACAGTGAGTTGTATGATCACGGTATTTACCCTACGTTTTAACTGTTAATCCATGACTTTTAATTTTATCTTGCGATTATTTATGTGACTACACTTTGCTGTGCACCCAACCCTTCCCTTCGGTTTGCTTCAAATAGTGATACCTCAGATCATATCTTTATGACGTCTCTAATTTCATCCCTTGTTATTTAGTTAGCATTAATCCTGACAACAAGTATTTTTATGGCATTAATGATATATGCAACAAATTGTATGCAGGCAACAATTATCACAAACTGCATTGACGTAGTTAGCACCTTTATTTTTAGATCATATTTGCATCCATAGATAGTGATTTCCTTATATTTTTCATTTTTATAGGACAACAACTTACATTTAAAAGATAGTGATTTTGAATGTTAGCGATTAACGATTTCAATGTAATGATAGCGAATTAATAATCACAGTATGTCCCTGTATCTATCCCTGCACTTATACATTTCAGAATGTAAACTCAACGATTCACAACTGTTAGACAACTCTTCTTCATTCCGACAACAAATTATTGTGGATCATGATTTACTGATAGGTAACATTTTTGACATCTTTTTTAGTGCGAATGTAATGGATAGCCTGTCATTGTGAAGTGTTAGTCTTAGTTGTAATTGTATAATTTCAACAGTAAAAATTTGGACAACATTAATATATTTGATATTTTATTTACGCAGCAAAAGCCTAGCCTTGATGATAGATGAATGGTCGATAGTGTTTTTATATAGATACAGTAACACCTTTATTTAGATAGTGATTATAGTGTTTTCCTCATCTTTTCTTTTATTGTTAAGTTGCGATTTTTGTGACAGTGTCTTACACGCCAACTATATATTGGATTGATAAGTCATAAAATTTACTTGTAATTGATTTATTGTTATGTAATTAACTTGGCGTTCAGTTGCACAAAAACTATTTTATTTGGTGTATCGTTCGAGTCTTAAAGGATAGCAAATTCTTGAGATAACAATTTAGTTCCAGTTTTAAAGGATGGCGATTTTTACTCATCTAACTTTGGAAATGAGAATATAGTTGCAATGAACTAAGTTTTAATAATAATCATTCTTTAGGTACAGATGGATTGTTGCACAAGGAAATTATTGTGTTGTATGAAGGTCATAGTCATCTTGTTGACTGGTCGGTTGGGTGCTACTGTTAATCATCATGTGTTGGATGGTTAAGTTGATCTCCTAGCACGTTGAATTTATCTCGCGTTATGGGGTCCAGTTATGTTGTTGCACCACAGTTGTTACCACACCTATCACCTGGCGATGACATGAATCCTGATGAGGGGAGCATTGCGCGCCCTAGTGGATAGAGGCGATTGATAACTTGGCCAGAGTCTGTGCTTCCCGTTGTGGGCGTTTGTTTGTTGTAGTTTCTTATGGTGCTTGGGTTATAACGCCTTCGTGTGATTGGTTACATGCCATAGAGGTTATAGTCACTGTCCGGCGAGGCCATTGTGTCGGGATTTCGATGTCGTCCTTAGCTTGTAGGCATTTTCATGTTTGTGTCAGACGGGTAGTTGTTTCTATATTTTTTTATTTACGCTTGTTTCTCCCAGTTGATCATTGTTTAGTGCGTTGAGTCATTGTTGTTTGTTGCATGATCCATTCACTTTGGTTCATCATCAAGTTGGGTGGTTCAACTATTGTCATCATTGCCTTCTTTCCTAAAAGAAAAAAAAAATTGCACATTCTGCTTCGCTGGTAGTCGTAATGTTTGGGGTCGTTACATATGGTATCAGAGTGGGTTCAACCCATGACTTGGGAACACTTCGGTTTTCATTGATATTATATTTGATTATAATGTTGCAAATTAAGTTAACTTGTATTCGTGTAGGTAATAATGGTTAGAGGACTTCGGGGAGGTAGACGATGGGGTGCTAGGGGAGGAGGCACGATGCCTCCAATAGTATCCACACCTGAGGGGTCTAACCCCCTCGGAGACGAACAGGTTGTCGGGCAGGAGCAGATAGTAGTGGGTGATGTGGTTGGGATGATGAGGTTTTTTCAACAGATGTTTGAGGCACTAATCATCCATTTGGACATAGATGAGGCCAGGGCGCCGACACCCCCTAAGTGTCCACCGCGTGCTCCGGTCGGTACTGGTGGCATACCCCACGAACTCGAGAAGGTAAAATTTCTTGATTTCTTTGGTGCCCCGGATGATGTAGCCGCTAAGGCATGGTTGAAGAATATGGCGATGTGCTTTGCACTTCGCGACTATACCTCCAACATGAATGTATGCATGGTAGTATTTCAAATAAAGGAGAGTGCTCTTCTATGGTGGAAGACGCTCCTACCACAACTGAACATGGTCATCGAAGATGTGTCATGGGAACTATTCGAGGAACAGTTCCAAGAGAGGTACTTATCAGAGGAATTCATTAAGAATCATCTCAATGAGTTCAACACCTTGAGAAAGGGTGACCATATGGTTCCCAAGTACGAGGCCCATTTTATGGAGTTGCGTCGGTATGCTCCGCATCTTAATACCAAGAAACATAAGGTCAATAGATTTGTGTTTGGTCTTAACGTCAACATACATGCAAAGGTTAGGATTTTGATGCCTGAGATCTTGCATGATGTCGTCCAAAAGGCCCTCATAGCAGAGGAGGAGCTTATTAGAGGGGGGCAGAGAAGGACTCCAACAAGACTAATAGGGAAGATGTCATCTAGTGCATAGCAACATCAGACACCAGCTAGACATATGCCAGGATATCATAGCTTCCAGAGAGGATCCGCTTTCACTACACCTCAATGACCAGTGCCTCAACAACAGACACCTTATCAGGGACCACAACATTTGCAACATCATCGACCGCAACAATAGTAATTTAGGCCTGTTCAACAGAACATACTTGGATTCAAGGTCGATGGGCCGTCAGCTTCTACTTCGGGTACCAAGAGTACTGGACCGAAGAAGGGGTGTTGGACATGTGGGGAGCCACACTACCAGCGTGACTGCCCAGTGGAGAGGACTAGAGCGTCTGGATCAGTCGAACCCACTACCGTGGGAGATTTGGGCAAGGCCCATCAAATTCATGCAGTGGTGAATAACCTCTAGGTAGAGCACCAGTCGACTGTGCTTGAGACGTCAGGTACCGTCACTGACCAGACCCTTAGTATTTTGATAGATCATGGTACTATTGAGAGTTTCATTTCTGGTGTATCCCTAAAGAGGATTAAGGTAAAGGTAGTCCAACATGATGAGTTTAGATTTGTAGAGATGGCTTCAGGAGCCAAACATAAAGTTGGAGGAAAGGTTACGGGCTGTACCCTTAACCTGGGAGATTTTGTCACCAAGGACAACCTGTATGTCAAGATCTTAGGATATTATGATGTCCTGATCGGTATGGACTAGTTGGAATCACATGAGGCAATACTCAACTATAATATGAAACAATTGAGTTTGGTCGATGATGAGGGATAGAGACGGGTGATTGTAGGAAGGAACCAGGGAGTTTCCCTAAGGTTCATCTCTCCCTTCCAGCTACGGAGGAGCATGCGCAAGGGATGTAAACTTTATGAGATCCTTGCATTAAACAAGAAGGGAGTATAGGAAGGTATAGAACACCTTCTAGTGGTGAGAGAGTTTGCAGATGTATTTCCGGAGGAGTTACCTGGGATTCCACCAGAGAGGGAATTGGAGTTTACCATAGACCTAAAATCGGGGACTGAACCAATAGCGAGAATGCCTTATCGTATGTTGACCCTGGAGTTACAGGAGTTGAGAATGCAATCGAAGGAGCTACTAGACCTGGGTCTTATATGTCCTAGTGTGTCACCATGGGGTGCACCTGTTATCTTCATATAAAAGAAGGATGGGTTGTCGAGACTCTGCATTGACTACCTTCAATTGAACAAGGAAATGATCAATAATCAGTATATGTTTCCAAGTATTGATGATTTGTTTGATCAGATGAAGGGTGTGATGGTCTTTTTCAAAGATCCATTTGTGATCAAGGTATCACCAGTTACAGATCAAGGAGGATGATGTCCCCAAGACCACCTTTAAGACGAGTTTTGGACATTATGAGTTTACTATTTTACCGTTTGTATTGACAAACGCCCCAAGGGTATTTATGAGTTTGATGAATGGGGTGTTCCACGAGTACTTGGAAAAGTTCATCCAAGTATTCATTGATGATATTTTTATTTACTCTTGGATGATGGAGGATCATGAAGAGCACTTCCGCTTGGTACTCTAATGTTTGCGAGAACACAAATTGTATGGGAAATTGTCCAAATTCTCGTTTTATCAATCGAGGATTCACTACTTAGGGCATGTCATCTCCGATGAAGGTATCTCCATGGATCCAACAAATTTCAAGGATATTATGGAATGGCCTGCGCCGACAAATGTCTCGGAAGTGTGTAGCTTCATGAATTTAGAAGGATACTATCGAAGGTTCGTCGAAGGATTTTCGAAGATAGAAAATTTGATCATGGAATTGCAGAAGAGGAACAAGAAGTTTGTTTGAACCAAGAAATGCGCAGAAGAATTTTGGAGGCTCAAGGAGTTGTTGACAATGGCACCGATACTAAGGGTCCCTGACATGGATGCAAACTTGTTGGTATGCATTGACACATCCAAGGAAGGCTTAGGCGGAGTCTTGATGCAAGATGGTCGAGTGATCGCTTACATCTCGAGGAAACTGAGAAGGCATGAAGAGAACTATGAAATGCACAATTTGGAGTTGTTAGCCATTGTATATTCCTTGAAGGTTTGGAGACACTACCTTGTTGGATGAAAATTTGAACTAAAAACGGACCATTGTGGACTACAAGACATCTTTTCACAAAGTGACCTGAATCCGCGACAACGACGTTGGTCGGAATTGCTTAGTGAGTACGACATTAAGATTACTTACATAAAAGGAATAGTGAACCAAGTGGCAGATGCATTGAGACAAAGACCACACATCTTTTCAGTGTTTCCTCTTCATATGAATATACGTAAAAATATTCTAAATTTACAGAGCGACGATGACTGGTACAAAGAGGTCAAGGATTTTTTCAGACAAAACACATTGATGGTACCAAGATTTGAAGGAATTACATTTGATGAAGATGGATTATTGAGGTTTAAGAATCAGATTTACATATCACCAAACGACGAGTTGAGGATCTTGATCCTAAATGAGGCTCACAGAGTAGTGTACATGGCTCTCCCATGAGTCACGAAGATGAGGGCGGACCTTAAACCCTTATTCTTCTAAAAGGGAATGAAGGAAGACATAGTCAACTATGTGGCCAGATGTCTAGAATGTCAGTAGGTAATGGCTGAACATAGACATCCAACAGGATTAATACAACCACACGCTATTCTGAAATCTAAATGGGAGGTTATTTCGATGGATTTCATTGTTGGATTTCCACTGATGGCAATGAGACATGACTTGATTTTCGTGGTAGTCGACACACTGATTAAGAGTGCTCAATTTATTCCTGCGTGTATGATGTATCAGGCACTTGACATAGCTAGAGTTTTCATTAGTGAGATTGTGAGGCCACATGGCATGCCTAAGAAGATTATATATGATCGAGGATCAATGTTTACCAGATGATTTTGGACTAGTTTCCAAGAGGCCCTGGGAACCCAACTTAACTTTAGCACTGTGCATCACTCAGAGACTCACAGGCAGACCGAACGAACAAAACAAATCTTGGAAGACATGTTGCGCATGTAGGTGATGGACCAACAAAAGTGTTGGGAATAATTATTTCCACTGGTAGAATTCTCTTATAACAACAGTTACAAAAGAACCATTAAGATGGCGCTTTTCGAGTTCATTTATGGGCGACCATGTCAGATGCCTTTGAGTTGGGATCGACTTGAGGATAGAGTCTTGGTGGGACCAGAAGCGATCTAAGAAATGGAATATCAAATGAAATCAATAATACAAAGGATCAAAGAAGTGCAGGAGTGACATAAGAGTTATGTCGATGCGCACTGTATAGACCGTAGTTATGAAGTTGGCAATTGAGTCTTCTTGCTGGTAAAACCGCATAAGAGTTCGATCAATTTTGGAAAGGGAGATAAAATATCTCCTAAGTTCATGGGACATTTCTAGATTGTGGAGAGGAAGGGGCCCATGGCCTATCAAATAGCCTTGCCTGATTCTTTGAGGTGTATGCACGATGTTTTTCACGTATCTATTTTGAGACATTATATTAGTGATCCCACACATGTTATTGACATGAGTTCCTTGCAGGTGTCAGACAAGGGGGCGCTCACGGTTGAGCCGATCCGCATCCTAGATCATCACATTCGACAACTACGACGTCGATTAGTAGATCAGGTCAAGGTCCAGTGGGACAACTATAGTCTGAACTCAGTGATTTGGGAGGATGCATATGATATGCGCCAACAATTTCCATTTTTGTTTGATAGATAGACTTATGATATTGTGATACACATTATTTCGACACTTATATACTGTGAAAATTCAGGACAAAGTTTAGACCAAGGGGGTGTATGTAACATTCCTCTCTTCCGCGCACTGAGCGAACTTATTCTTTGAGGACACTTGCTTGCAAGTGATCCAGATTATTATACTATTGGGAATTTGATTATTATTATGAGGTGTTATGGATTGATGACATGTTATTTTGTTGTATTGACATATACAAGTGTTATTGACTCGATTCTCCTAAGTGTGCAGGATTTTGGACCTTGAAGATGCAGAGGAATCAATGAAATGCCTTGGACTCTGGATTGAGTCAGGGAGTGGACTATTGGGATTTTATTATTTTTGATATGACATATGCACATCTGATTAGATGTTATGATGATTGATTGTATTTATGACATGATTCATTGATGATGCAGGCTAACGATAGCTTGTCGATCAGACTCACATGTGGAGTAGAGGGGTCATGCATGACTACCAAAGATGTTGAGGGAGAGGTGTGGACATCATCCATGCCACAACCTACTAGCACTCTCACCATGGCTCGAACTATAGGTTAACGATTACCTAGTTTGAGAAGACCCATGATGTCGTGAGGGAAGACTGCTACAGTTTCTCACGATGATTCTAAGGGGTGCACAATAAGGCATGGGCCTTATTCCTTAGAGGCCCTTAGTCTCTCACAATATCACCTAGTGGAGTATTAACTCCAGGGATTTTTTATGTCTACCAAGTCATTCAAGAGGCAAGTGGCACCCTTGGAGCACATAGTGTGTCCTGAAGGGCACATCGTGCAAGAAAACAAAAAGAGGAAAGTGGCACCCTTGGAGCACATAGTGCATCCTGAAGAGAACGTCACGTAAGGGAAAAAAAATGAGGTGAGTGGCACCCTTGGAGCACCTAGTGTGTCCTGAAAGGCACATCACGTTGTTAACTAATAAGTGAATAAACCTAGATGGCCTTAGAACAAATGTTGTGATAAGAAAGATTTAAAAAAAAAATGCCTAATAAAAATGTCGCCTAGCCTCGGAATATAAAAACAAGGTCTAAGTGACTCTTGTGGTAAAATAAATAAATAAATAAAATAATAATAAAAATCATCATTAAACATGTGATGAGAAGGGGGTGAGAAATTCAATTAATTTATTAAAATCAAATGATATTGAGGGATTAAAATTTTAAAATGGAATGGATTGTTTTTCTACATTTGCTAATTAAAATTTATTAATTAAAAAGAAAAAGGGGTAAAAGGTAATTTTTCACACTTGCTAATTTGGGTTTAAAATAAAAAGGGAAAAGAGGGAAAACTTAAAAAATAGGAAACTAAGGGAAAAAGGGGAAACATAAAGAAAAAAGGGAAACATAAGGAAAAATAAGAATGACTAACTTGGTAAGGAATCTTGCCATTAAGAAATTTCTAAATTTAACTCAACTAGTAATTTAGTAAGGGGGTAAGTCATTAAAATGTGTAAGGGAATTTGGGGAAACCTAGGAGCGATTCTAGGAACGCTTTTAGGTGGGTGAGAGAAATAGGAGTAAATAATTAATTAATGAAATTATTTTCTGGTGCAACTAGCGAGATGGATGACATGTGTACGGGGGAGGATTATTTTGAATTAAATTATTGAACAATAAATTAAATGGGAATTTGG
This sequence comes from Picea engelmannii, assembly GCA_009831015.1. NCBI lineage: Eukaryota > Viridiplantae > Streptophyta > Pinopsida > Pinales > Pinaceae > Picea > Picea engelmannii. The sequence goes on from ML780744.1 coordinate 293,186, forward strand.
GAAAGAAATCACTTAGAAACTCTATATAAATGATGGAGGAGGAGGAGTATGGATCTCTGCTGGGATGCATAATGTTACGCTGTAGAATTTTAGACTTGATTGACTTCTCTTGTGGGAGTTGGGATACCCAACTCAGTGACTAGTGGTAGCTCGACCTTGCAAGGTGAGGTGGGAGCTAGTTGTCCTTTGGTTAGTGTGCGTGGCCACTTTGCATCTCGGGGGGCTAAGGTGGAAGAAGAGTACCCCTAGCATTGTCTGGGAGGTACCAGTGAAGTCACAGCGATCGGAAAGAGGGAGCGGTATGGAGTGCGCGGGACAACGACTTAGAGCTATCACCTTGGGCTATGGTACACATGTTTTATTTTGCATGGTAGATTACTATTGATATTATGGTTTCATTTATGTACTTTTAATTGTGTAAAGAAGGTGTTCTACCTAGAATTTTAATCGAGAACTTAAATTCACCATAGCCTTGAGCTTGTTTCTTGACTTGATTCCCTTGGAAATCGATCCCAGAATGATGTGACTATCTTGTTGTTTTTGTTGATTTATTGTGAAGAGTTTGCGCCTTATACTTTGTCCTCATCTCCAGATCATCACTCCATGCCTGAGAATTTGACGAGGAGATGGATCGATGGTCATCACTTCGGTGTTAATAGACCTATATATCGTAATTCTCCACTTTTCTATGCGTGGATAATGAGCGAAGGATAGTTTTCCTAGTTGTCTACCCTTGTTGATTGTTCCTGGTTGAATGATTGTCATGCACCTTCTTGCGAATGGATAACTCTGTGTATTGTTCATCTTCATTCCCTACGATTTTAATGACCACATTTCTTATTGTATTTGGAGAACATTTTTTTTTATAATTTATTTTCACCTAAATGTCGGTATTGATTCATATCCATACTTCGTTTTTAATGTATGTGGTGAGTACTGGGAGGTTTTACTGTCAATGATTTATTATATTTTTGATGGAAAATTTACTTTTCTTTTCAGAACATTTGGCCTATGAAAATTTTCCTCTGCCATTATTACATTAAAGGAAAATGGACTCTGTGTTTTATACCTCTAGCCTGCAATTTTCTCCTAGCTCATTCCAACATTCAATTCATTTTTTTTTTGGGCGTCTTTACCCATCTATTGGTTGCTACAAAACCCTTTTATTTACTACGATTTATTTTCTCTACAAGTTATTAGGTTGATGGCGAATTTATCCTGCTTGTCACTCACACTTGAATGCACTTTATTAAATTTTCGTGATAGTTGAGGGTCTGACAACATAAATTTCTAGCAATGTAGTGACAACATTTTTTTTATGTGTATGGATAGAAATGGGTATATGGTGAATAAGGATAATAGTTCTACCCAACACTTCCCATCTGGTAGCGAATTATACTGTAGCGTTTAAATTTGGTAGCGGTTTTATTTTTATTAGACCGTCTCTGTATGCCAACGATTTCCCTAATTACCTTATGGACAACAAAACTGTTTTAGATAGCAACTTTTATTACCTGCACTATCCATAACCAAATACAACAATATTAATATCATGTTGTTATCATTTAGACATGAATCATATCTTTACACAACATTATCTTAATTAACTCAGCCATGGAGTTTAGACAGTGTTTTACTCTATCATGTATTTAACCATATTTTTTGACTGCAATTTAGATCCAGTTCATGAGTAGACTATGTTATCTTAATGTCTGCGTTTTTATTCTTTGCAAACCGTGCAGAGAAGGATAGTAATATATTTGCATTGATTCGATTATCTCTGTGGTACACGACCCCTCTATGTTTAATATCATTGATTGCATGGCCTGAGCAATGACTTAATTGTATAACTGTGAATTTATTGTAAATGAGAGGGACCACGAATTGATGTGCAGGGTGAGACTGAGTTATAACCGGTGTCGTGTATCTGGTATAGCTTTAACAATGAGTTGTATGATCATGGTATTTACCCTATGTTTTAACTCTTAATTCATGCCTTTTAGTTTTATCTTGTGATTATTTATGTGAATACACTTTGTTGTGCACCCAACCCTTCCCTACGGTTTTCTTCAAATAGGGATACCTGACAACATATCTTTATGACGTCCCTAATTCCATCCCTTATTATTTTGTCAATATTAAGCCTCACAACAAGTATTTTTATGGTATTAATGATATGTACAACAAATCGTATGTAGACAATGATTGTCGCAGACTGCATTGACGTAGTTAGCACATTTATTTTTAGATCCTATCTGCGTCCATAGATAGTGATTTCCTTATATTTTTCAGTTTTATAGGACATCAACTTACATTTAAAAGATAGTGATTTCGAATGTCAGTGATTAACGATTTCAATGTAATGATAGAGAATTAATAATTGCAGTATGTCCCTATATATATCAATGCACTTACACATTTCATAATTTAAACTCAACAATTCGCAACTGTTAGACAACTATTCTTCATTCCGAAAACAAATTATTGTTGATCACGATTTACTGATAGGTAGCATTTTTGACATCTTTTTAAATGAGAATGTAATGGACAGTCTGTCATTGTGAAGTGTTAGTATTAGTTGTAATTGTAGAATTTACACAGTAAAAATTTGGACAACATTAATATATTTGATATTTTCTTTACGCAGTGAAAGCCTACCCTTGACAACAAATGAATGGTTGATAGTGTTTTTATATAGATACAGTAACACCTTTATTTAGCCAGTGATTATATTGTTTTCCTCGTCTTTTCTTTTATTGTTAAACTGCGATTTTTGTGACAGTGTCTTACACGCCAGCGATATATTGGATTGATAAGTCACAACATTTAATTGTAATCGATTTATTTTTATGTAATTAACTTGGTGTTCAGTTGCACAAAAACTATTTTATTCGATGTACCGTTCGAGTCTTAAAGGATAACAACTTCTTGAGATAGAAATTTAGTTCTAGTTTTAAAGGAAGGCGATTTTTACTCATCTAACTTTGGAAATGGGAATATAGTTGCAATGAACTAAGGTTTAGTAATAATTATTCTTTAGGTAYAGATGGATTGTTGCACAAGGATATTATTGTGTCGTATGAAGGTCATAGTTGTCTTGTTGAATGGTCGGTTGGGTGCTAGTGTTAATCGTCATGTGTTCGATGGTTAAGTTGATCTCCTAGTGTGTTGAATTTAGYTCRTGTTATGGGGTCTAGTTATGTTGTTGCACCAYAGTTGTTGCCACAACTATTACCTAGMRACGACATGACTCCTGATGAGGGGATCATTGYGTGCCCTAGTTGATAGAGKCGATTGATAACTTGGCYAGAGTCTATGCTTCCYGTTGTGGGTGTTTTTTCGTTGTAGTTGTTGATGTTGCTTGGGTTATAATGCCTTCRTGCGGTTGGTTGCACACGATAGAGGTTCTAGTCACTCGTCGTCGAGGCCATTGTTTTGGGATTGTGATGTTGTCCTTAGCTTGTAGGCRTTTTCATGTTTGTGTCGGGCAGGTAGTCGTTTCTATATTTTTGATTTACGCTTGTTTCACCCAGTTGATCGTTGTTTAGTGTGTTGATTCGTTGTTGTCTATTTCCTGATCTATGTGCTTGGGTTAGTTGTTAGGTTATGTGGTTCAACTGTTGTTGTCATTGCCTTCTTGCCTAAAAGAAAAAAAAAATATTGCACTTTCTGCTTTCCTGGTAGTCATAATGTTTGGGGTCGTTACAGTGTTTAAAACTTGTTAGTGATTAATGTTAAGAAATTCATTTTTAGTTATAAATCAAAGAAAAAATTCATGTTGATTATCGTTCAATCCACCTAATTCCTATCTTTGCAACATTTCCATAAAAAATATACACTCTTTTGCAGTCAAATTGAAAATAATGTTATCATGTTTCTTCAAGATTTTTCTTTGCATGACACACATTAACCAATACACATCATTAAGTTAAATTTACAAAAATTCAAATATTTATAATTTTTTTTAATAAAACTTAAAAAACTTGTCTCCCTCTCTTGTTGGGATGAGATGCCATTGTTCTCATTGCAATAATATGTTTTATGTAAACTTCTTATTGATATTATGGTAGTTGCGGGATGTATTAACCTCCATGTGTAACCTTTGGCTAGAATAGAATATTTCAGAAGCAAGAGAAACCCTAAGTTTTTTTGTAAAAACCCTATAAGACAAGTTGGCTTAGTAAAAGAATTAATATTAAAGTATTATCCTCTAAAAGGAAAATTCATCCCAAACATGTGACAAGAACCACTATAAATAGAGGGCTCTCTAGCTCATTTGTACTCACTCACCTCACTCAGTCTCTCAAGAATGGCACAATTTTGGAGTTGCAACTACAAGGATGTAAGCTGTGTATTCTAGGGTGGTTCTTGGTCCCTCTCTATAGTTCTATCTAGCCTAAGATATTCATCCTACATCTTAGTATCTCTCAGTGGTATTCTTGATGAAATTATTTTTGGTATTCTGATATTCTTGGTGGTATTCTTGGTAACTGCAACTGCAATTGCTACAGTTGAGTAGTGTTATCATTCTGTGGTTTTGGGACTTTCCATATGGTGATATATATTTGTAGAAATATGTTCTCTCTTGGTTATCTATTGGTTCTAATGCTTCTTCCAAAATCATTCTATCTAGCAAAGGTTATTGTGCTCGGGGGTGATTTTTTTCCTATGGTTGGGTGACAATATTGTGTTATTGTCTATGCTAAAACAAGAACATCAAATATTTTAATAGGTTATGGCTCACACCACATTTAGAACAGTCTAATTGATGGAAGGTAAAGTGGAAGTTCTTTGTTAAGCTCATTGTGGCACCAGTTGTAGTTGCATCTAGGGTTTTCGATTGTGCAACTACAAAAAACCCTAATCTAATTCTTTGGGCATGTTAAGTGAAGCGTTGGACCTAATTTCTAGATATTCTAGTGCACCCTATATTGTCCTCAACCAACAAAAATGTCAAGTTTGAGTTTTTGGGTGAAAGTCATATGTTGACTAGTCAAAGTCAAAGCCAAAGTCAAAGTTTGACAAGTTAAATCAAACTCAAAGGTTGCCTTTTGGTCAAAATTAATTTTATCGTCAAAGTTAAAATTTCAGGGTAAATAGCTTATTATAATCATTGAACCTTCTTAATTAAGTTTCTAACCTCTTCTTGTCAAGAAGATGTCTAGTTTCAAATTAGAAGACAAGTTGAACGATGCTACAAATCTCAAAGGTATGCACTTGTATATGCTTTTCAAGTTATATCATCTAGAAAAGTATGAGTGAGTTTTCAGGGGATGTACAAGATACCTTGTCCAAGAAGTGATATTGGATTCAGTACATTCATAGGAACAAGTGCACCCTTCCTAACAGTTGAGGCTCCAGGTTCTAGGTTTCATTGATCAAATTGTTAAGTTCCAAATTGCACATATCAATTTTGATAGTTCCTATAGTATAGGTAAACACTATAGTTGTGACAACATTATTTGAAAGGTTATATTACTGTTAGGTATACTTGGTTTCATGTAAGTACTATTCATATAGATGCTTATTGCACTTTTTTGATGAACTAATATCTCCTCTAGGAGACATTTCTTGTTCTCGAGAAGGTCACCTTGGTAATTCTATGATAATTCCCATCCTTGTTATGATCTTATGAAAATTCTATTGGAAATACTTTTTCTCTTGTTGTTTTTGTTTTGGGTAGGTCACATGAGATAGCTCTAAGAAGGAGCTAATCTCACCAAGTACCAATTCTAAAGGAAGCATGGAAGGAAAAAGGAGTTTTTGGACATCATTCACTCAGATACAAGAAAATCAAGATCTGATAATAAAAGATAATACACCTCCAAGGAGCTCGTTGCATTTTATAAAGAAGCTAAGAGTAGGAGGAAGCTAATTGTCCCATACAATCCTTAGCAGAATGGTGAATTAGAAAGAAAGAACCGATCCATTGAAGAATATATCAAGGAAATTATGAATGACTAGAATGAATCCACTGGGAGAAGCATCTATGCCAACCATATATGTTCAGAATAGAATTCCTTATTATATATTAAAGAACATGATTCTAGAAGAAGATTTCTTTGGAAAGAAGCCACGTGTTGAACACTTGAGGATATTTGGTTTTCATTCAAGAAGAAAGAATGGAAGGAAGCTATGATGGAAAAATATCAATCCATCGTGAAAAATGATGAATGAGAATTTGTGCCTAAAAATGAAGGAAATTGTGTAGTCACTTCAAAATGGGTTTACAAGATAAAGAATGAAGTATATGGGAGTATCAATAAATACAAGGCAACATTCGTGGCTAGATATTTTTCCTAGCAAGAGGGAGAAAAATATGATGAGACATTTGCTCCAATTTTTGGATATACCTCTATTAGATCCACCATATCTCTTGCAACATCCATGGGTTGGAGTTTACATCAGATGGATGTAAAGATCACTTTGCTCAATGGAGGAATTGAGTATACATAGAGAAACCTCAAGGTTTTTGGGGAGCACCTAAGAGAAACCCATGTATGAAGAAGGCCTTGCAGACTCAAGCAATCTCTAAGAGCTTGGTATGCACAAATTGACAATTTACTTGATGAGACTTGGATTTTCCAAGAGCTATGTTGATCCAAACCCTTATTACATTGTTGTGAATGATGCACATGTGATCCTGCTACTATATGTTGATGATTTTTTTCTGACAGGTGCAAAGCCTCTCATTATTTAGTGTAAGAGGGATCTAGCCTTTGAATTTGATATGAAGGATCTTGGTATCATCCATTATTATTTGGGACTAGACATATGGAAGAAGCATGGTGAAATATTCCTAGGGAAAGGGAAGTATGTTGTAAAGATCCTTCCAAATTTTGGGATGATGTACTGCAAATCCATGGCAATTCCCATGGTGAAAAATATGAGGAAGTTGAGAGACTCTGATTCTGATCCAGTAGACTCATCCTTGTACCGATAATTGATTGGTTCATTGATGTATTTGGTTAATACCCAACAAAAAATTTTCTTTGATGTGAACATAGTTAGTTAGTTTCAGGTGGAACCTAGACATGATCATTGGATAACCGCAAAGCATATTTTGATATATCTTTGTGGGACACTAAATTATGGTTTGAGATATGCCTCAAACAATGATGTAAAACTTTATGGATTCACTAATTCATATTGGGCAGGGAGTGAAGATGACAGAAGGAATGATTTTGGTATATGTTTTAGTTTGGGATCTACTACGATATCATGGGATAGCAAGAAACAAAAATATGTGTCACTCAACACTACATAAGTAGAGTATATTGTATCTTTTGATTCTTGTATGAAAGAAATATGGATCTGTAAGCTGGTTTTTGGACTATTTGCTCAGGTGTTGGATTCCACTATGATATATTGTGATAATCAGATTGTGTGAAGCTTTCCAAGAACCTCATGTTAGCACATGAAAATTTTCACACGAAAATTTGTGATTTGGTCAAACATGGTTAATAGAGGTCATATAGCCAATTATGATCAGTTATATTCAGTATTATCATGGTACTAAATATTTCATAAGCTCAAATATATTGGAGGCGCATGGCATCATCAATTAAATCATGATGGTACATAAGTTGTTGTGCAACATCCTAATGATGCGCAATTGAGTATTAAGGTACAGTGAGGTATGATGGGTACAATTGATGGTTTATTTTGGATTTATCATTAAAATTGTTCATCCTCTAGACGAAGAAACCCCCATATACCACTTTCTTTATCTGCAAATTTGTAAAGATCCCATCCAAGCTTGTTGCATATGTTGGACAACTGAGAGGGGGGGGCTGAATAAGTTGTTATCGTGCTTAAACAATTATGCTTCTTTTAAAATATTTATAAGGCACTCAATGATTATCACAATAAAGTAGGGAAATAAACAATGGCACATTCAGCATCAGTCACATATATGAGAAACACAGAGACAGATATTTCCCAAGGAAACCCATACAGGGTAAAAACCTCTTCTTCTTTATATGATAAGTATTATTTACATTCTTTACATTACTATACATATGAGAACCAACTCATTGTGAGGCTACAATCTCTGTTTTGCAAGCTACAACTTGTTGAGAGCACCAACTCTCTGTTTTCTCTAGCACCCACTAGAAGGAAGCTACAACTCCCTGGTTTCTCTAGCACCAACTAGAAGGAAGCACCAACTCCATGGTTTCTCTAGCACCAACTAGAAGTAATCTACAACTCCCTGTGTTCAAGCACCCACTTGAACCTTTGAGGGAAACAATCCTCCCTAGCACCTCCCTACCACCCTGGTTTATAAATCTTTTCTACTGAAACTCATTACAGTGATATAATGTTCAAAAATAGCTTACCAGACTCATCACTATTCTACTGCATTTTGTTGCTTTGTCTGCCTCATTTCCTTCCTGCACACATGACTTGCGTTGTCTATTCTTCTTCCTTTTATGCTCTGTGCACCATGTCCATTCACTTCACAGTTCCTCTTCTGTTCAATTCAGCTGCTACACTCCCCTCGTTCTTCATGCATGAATCACCTTCAACAATGACAATCACAGCTACACCAACAACAACCCCATCTCTTCTCTATACCGTGTATATATATCTTTTGTGCATATTATGCATGCAATATTCACCATTACTCTGCATGCTCATACCACGCCAATCTCCTCCACATCTCAAGTGCTCTGAGTGATGATCATCGTGACTCTTCAACTTCTATGGCAGTTCAACCCCTGTGTCTATCATCACTAGGTGTTATGTCGAGATTCTTTTTTCTCTCTGGCGGTTGAGACTCTTCGTCTTCTCTATTACAGTTGAGATCATCCTTTCTATTTCAGTTATGAGCTCCAACCCTCATCCAACTGTCAATTTCCTCCACGAATAGTCTTCATTCCACTGGTAGATTCCATGTAACTCTTCAGCTCCTCTGGAAATCACACAAAAGTCTCTTCACATACTCTAGTAGAAACCATCAATGGTTCCTAGCAGTTACATTGTGAGGATCCACATTATCCCTCCCATCGTGCTCATGTTCACCTCCATCATTGGATTAACTCTAATGAGTTATTGCGTTATTTACCCATTTCGCACGTTCGCAATTCGGAGGTTTTGCAATGAGACATCTTGAGTCTCCATGTCACGAGTTATGAAACTCCAAAACAGAGCTTTTCTGCATTGGCTCCTTCCTTTATATGACCATGGCTATGACCAAGTGCTTGTTCATAACATGCTTTTCACGATTTCGCATTTCGCCTTTTCGTTAATTCCGTTGTGAAGTTTCTTGACTTTCCAAGTCGCGATCCCCGAAGCGTCGAAAGGAAGCTAGTCTGCACGTACTCTTCTCTTCAGCTCTTCGATGGTGTGACCACTGACTGAGACCATGTGCTTATGCATAAAGAGCTTTCACGATTTCTCATTTCGTGAATCTGGATATGAGGCATCTTGACTCTCCAAGTCATGATCCCTGAAACCCCAAAATGAAGCTTATCTGAACTAACTCCTTCCCTTCTCGTGACCACCGGTGGTGACCAAAGGTTGTGTCAAAAAGGCACTTCATATTTCGCGAGTTTATAAACTTCATCGAATCTGATCGACGATTGAAATCTCCATAGATTCGACGGTCCAGATCTTATCGTGATCTCGCATCTCGCTATTTCTTAGATGGAAATTCTCGTCACTCCAAGTCGTGATAGGTGAAACTCTGAGATGGAGCTCAGATCGATGATCCACATTTTTGGTGAATTGATGGTCTAGATATTATCATGAATTCACATCTAGTGGTTCCTTAGATGGAGGTTCTTGTCACTCCAATTCGTGATAGGAGAAGCTTCGATATGGATATTAGATCAATGATCCAGAACCCTTGGTGATCTGACGGTCCAGATATTATCGTGAGTTTGCATCTCGCGATTCTTGTGATGGAGGTTCTCGTCACTCCAAGTCGCGATATGTGAAACTCCGAGATGGATATTTGACATGCTAGGATCTTCTGCCACACATCCCTCTTGGAACAACGGTCAAGATTTTATCGGGACTTCACAACTCCACGAGCCTTCGTTGTGCCTGATCAATGGTCCATATTTGGCCTCGATCTAATGGTTGAGATTATTTCACGATTTCACATATCGCGAATTCAAGAAGTTAGGGAACCCCATTCCTTTGACTTTCCTGTCAGCGACATGACGATCTTCCGCCATGCGTCCTCTTGATCAATAGTCCACGACTGTCCCTGATGGACGGCCAGGATTCCTTCACAGTTTTGGGGAGTTGGATGACTCTTGGACTTATCTGCCTTGCAGCTTCACCATATCTAATGGCTATTGAGCCTTCGTAGATACCCCAGATCCTACAACCTAGATATTCTTGCAATTTCGCCACTTCGCGATTTTTCTTCTTCGCTATTTCGTCCACCTTCACGATTTCGCCGCTTCGCGATTTCGTCCACCTTGTGATTTCATCACTTCGCGATTTCACCACTTCAGTGGTGAAGTGTTTTGACACTTCAACTCCTGTATCCGAAATTCTAAAATGGAGTTTACTCTTCCATTATCACTATGTTGTTGATCATGTTGATCTTTGCCATCGTTGTTCTTGCCATCAATTACAAGCTTACTCCCAACTGTAAACCTTGCAACAATCTCCCCCTTTGGCATTGATGGAAACCCTGAACGACTACGCTAATCTGTTTAGACCTCCAACTATAGCATCCGATCCGGACAACTCCTTTTCTCCCCCTTTGACATCAATGTCAAAGAAAACACACTCCCCCTGAGTTGTTGCATTAATTTTAGGAGGTATCAGATATGCAACCAATATAGGACTCCCCCTAAGAGAATGGACTCTCTTACATGTGAGACGGGATAACACCCAGCTTATGTCTAAGATATTCAAATGGTGTCTTGGGTAGAGGTTTAGTAAAAATGTCTACAATTTGTTATGTGGTTGGAATGTAATGGACCTAAACAATCTGATTGGAGACCTGCTCTCTCAAAAAATGATATTTTATGGGAATATGCTTGGTCTTGGAGTGGAATACAGGATTTTTAGACACACTGATGGCACTAGTGTTATCACAATGAATTGGGATCGGTGTAGTGTATTTTACCTCCAAGTCTGCAAGTGTCTGAATCATCCATAATACCTGAGTGCAACAGGTAGCAGCAACAATGTACTTTTCCTCTGTGGTTGATAAAGAAATGGAACCTTTCTTTTTACTAAGCCAAGCTACTAGGGAGTCACCCAGGAAGAATGCTCCTCCACTGGTGCTTTTTCTCTCATCAACACAGTTTGCCCAATTTGCATCTGAATATGCAGTCAGTTGAAGATTTTGATTTCTGGGATACCACAGACCATAAGTCATTGTTTCTTTCAAATACCTAAATATCCTTTTTACA
>ML780744.1:309771-340076 GCA_009831015.1 Picea engelmannii
GTTTAAGCTCTAGGATCTACCCTTATATAAAAGGGGTTGGCTCTGATACCAATTGTTGGACAACTGAGAGGGGGGGGGGGTGAATCAGTTGTTATCGTGCTTAAACAATTATGCTTCTTTTAAAATCTTTACAAGGCACTCAATGATGATCACAATAAAGTAGGGAAACAAAAAATGACACACTTAGCATCAGTCACATATATGAGAAACACAGAGACAGATATTTCACAGGGTAAAAACCTATTCTTCTTTATATGATAAGTATTATTTACATTCTTTACATTATCATACATATGAGCACCAACTCATTGTGAGGATACAACCTCTGTTTTGAAAGTTGAAACTTGCTGAGAGCACCAACTCTCTGTTTTCTCTAGCACCCACTAGAAGGAAGCTACAACTCCCTCGTTTCTCTAGCACCAACTAGAAGGAAGCACCAACTCCCTGGTTTCTCTAGCACCAACTAGAAGGAATCTACAACTCCCTGTGTTCAAGCACCCACTTGAACCTCTGAGGACAACAGTCCTCCCTAGAACCTCCCTACCACCCTAGTTTATAAATATTTTCTACTGAAACTCATTACAGTGATATAATGTTCAACAATAGCTTACCAGACTCATCATTGTTCTACTGCATTTCGTTGCTCTGTCTGCCTCATTGCCTTCCTACACACATGACTTGCATTGTCTGTTCTTCTACCTTTTATTCTCTGTGCGCCATGTCCATTCACTACACAGTTCCTCTTCTGTTCAATTTAGCTGTTGCACTCCCCTCCTTCTTCACACATGAATCATCTTCAACAACGACAATCACAGCTACACCAACAACAACCCCATCTCTTCTTTGTACCATGTATATATAGCTTATGTGCATCTTGTGCATGCAATATTCACCATTCCTCTGCATGCTCATACCACGCCAATATCCTCCACATATCAAGTGCTCTAAGTGATCATCATCGTGACTCTTCAACTTCTCTGGCAGTTCAACCCCTGTGTCTATCATCACTAGGTGTTATGTCGAGATTCCTTTTTCTCTATAGCAGTTGAGACTCTTCGTCTTCTTTGTTACAGTTGAGCTCATCCTTTCTATTTCAGTTACGAGCTCCAACCCTCATATAGCTGTCAATTTCCTCCACAAATCATCTTCATTCCACTGGCAGATTCCATGTAACTCTTCAGCTCCTCTGGAAATCACACAGAAGTCTCTTCACATCCTCTAGTAGAAACCATCAATGGTTTCTAGTAGATACACTATGAGGATCAACATTATCCCTTCGATCATGCTCATGTTCACCTCCATCATTGGATTAACTCTAATGAGTTCTTGTGTTATTTACCTGTTTTTCACTTTCGCAATTCAGAGATTTTGCGATGAGACATCTTCAGTCTCCATGTCACGAGTTCTGAAACTCTGAAACAGAGCTTCTCTACACTGGATCCTTCCTTTATATGACCATGGATATGACCAAGCGCTTGTTCATAATGTGCTTTTCACGATTTTTATTTTCACCTTTTTGTTAATTACGTTGTGAAGTTTCTCGACTTTCCAAGTCGCGATCCCGGAAACGTCGAAAGGAACCTTGTCTGCACATACTCTTCTCTTCATCTCTTCGATGCTGTGACCACCAACTGAGACCACGTTCTTATGCATAAAGCGCTTTCGTGATTTCTCATTTCGTGAATCTGGAGATGAGGCATCTCGACTCTCCAATTCATGATCCCGGAAACCTTGAAATGGAGCTTATCATAACTGACTCCTTCCCTTCTCATGACCACCGACAGTGACCATAGGCTGTGCCAAAAAGGCACTTCATATTTCATGAGTTTATAAACTTCATCGAGTCTAATCGACGGTTGAAATCTCCGTAGATCTGACGGTCCAGATCTTATCACGATCTCGCATCTCGTTGTTCCTTAGATGGAGGTTTTCGTCACTCCAAGTTGCGATAGGCGAAACTCTGAGATGGATCTCAAATCGACGGTCCACATTCTTGGTGAATTGACGGTCCAGATCTTATTGTGAATTCACATCTCACGATTCCTTAGATGGAGGTTCTTGTCACTCCAAGTCATGATAGGCGAAGCTCCGAGATGGAGCTTAGATACATGGTCCAAAACCCTTGGTGATTTGATGGTCCAGATCTTATCATGAGTTCGCATCTCATGATTCTTATGATGGAGGTTCTCGTCACTCCAAGTTGCGATGTGCGAAACTCCAAGATGGAGCTTTGACATGCTCTGATCTTCTTCCATGCGTCCCTCTTGGATCAACGGTCAAGATTTTATCGGGACTTCAAAACTCCACGAGCCTTCATTGTGCCTGATCAACGATTCATATTTGGCCTCGATCTAATGGTTGAGATTATTTCGTGATTTCGCATATCGCAAATTCGAGAAGTTAGGGAACCCCGTTCCTTTGACTTTTCAGTGAGTGACATGACTATCTTCCGCCACACGTCCTCTTCATCAACGGTCAACGACTGTCCTCGATGGATGGCCAAGATTCCTTCACAGTTTTAGGGAGTTGGATGACTCTTGGACTTATCTGCCTTGCAACTTCAGCATATCTAACGGCTATTGAGCCTTCGTAGATACCCCAGATTCTACGACATAGATCTTCTCATGATTTCTCCACTTCACAATTTCGCTGCTTCGTGATTTTGTCCACCTTCATGATTTTGCCACTTCGCGATTTCGTCCACCTTGCGATTTCGTCACTTCTTGATTTCACCACTTCGGTGGTGAAGTGTTTCGACACTTCAACTCCCGGTATCCGAAATTCTAAAATTGAGTTTACTCTTCTATTATCACTGCCCTGTTGATCATGCTGATCTTTTCCATCATTGTTCTTGCAATCAATGACAAGCTTACTCCCAACTGTAAACGTTCCAACAACATACAGGCTGCATAGGATGCATGTTGCTCACATCTCTATGCATCATCAAACGACCTTGCTTCCACACTCTATATCTTTTTTTTTTAGATCCTTGGTTGAATTTTTAAAGGAAAACCTTTCATATGAACCAAAAAATTCAACCTTCACTTTAAATATATGTCCCTTGCTACACCAAATTGAATTTTTCAAATTCGTTGTGAATCTACAAACAATGTGTTTTATACTGCACAGTCCTATTTTTTTATTTTCACAAAGGATTGATACATACCAGTATCATGGTAACTCCAGAGGGAAGAATAAGGAACAAAAAGGGTGGTGATATCATCATATATGAGACTTAGGGTTTAAAGTTAGTGAATGTAGATACAACAATCAGAGTCTCTTTTGAACAAGTGGGTTGTATCAGGTTTTGTGAAGAGCTTCAGGGGTACAACATGCAAGTGGAAAAGTAGTTTGCATTATGTTTTAATGGATTTGGGGCTAAGGTGGGAAACATCCAGTTTCAGGTTTCTGAAGATACCATCGTTGTTGCAATAGAGATACCTACTCATGGAGAACAATGGTTCAAAGGTATGTAATTGGATACTATCATGAATTTTTGAAACCTAAATTTAGAAACACTAATTTTTGATCCACCATACCCAGAAAGATTCTATTAGAGAATCATAGAAATTTGTTGAGGGTAATTCAAAGTTTCCTTACATGTGAAGGGAGATTCACTAGGATCTACCAACACCATATCAGGATCTTAATTCATTTCAATGGTAGGAAACCATTGAATCTTCCCCATTAACTTTTTAGAAGCCTAGGGAAGTTGGCTGACAGAGTACAAGTAAGGAGAGATCAAGGAGAAACTAGCCTTTTTCATTTTTCTTCGATAAAGTTCTTGGTGTTAGAAGACATTAGAAAGATAAATAATAATTTGGAATCCTTTGTAGAATCATCACATATAGCAACAGATTATTTAAACAACCCTCAAATTATGAGAGATACACCTTCATCTGCAACAAATACCACCACATCTCTCCATGAAATTTCTCTAAATAAAATGGAAAATGAAACTGAGGAACCTGCAATAAGTCAACAAGCTAAAAACAAGTGAAAAAAGATCCAATTTTCCCCAGAAGAAGTCACAGTCCCTAGCAAACCAATTACTAGGTCAACAACTAAAAGAATGCATTTCATGCACACATCACAAGCACCCGAGGAAGATCAAAAAGCCTTCATAGAAATAGATTGTTCTAGTGACAAAGATAACCTAATCTCTGAGCTGCAATAACAGTTACGGAAAGCCTATATTTTCATAGCACAGTTGCAGCATGAAAACAAGGAAATGAAAAAACAAGCTTTGGAATAGGCCTCCAAGAAAGACATTTCAGTAACAGGTGAAAAATCAGTACCTGCAACTCCAACAAGATCTAAAACAAAGTGTAAAGGGAATACAGTGGAGGACAACTCAAAAGTGAAAGAAATACCTAAATTTATTTTTCCTTTGACTAGATCTTTAGCCAGGAAGTTGAAGACCCATAAGAAACCTCCAACAAAAAGTTAGCCAATAGAAAGGAAGGATGATGAGAGACATCATACTTTCAAAAGGTTAAGGAAACAATTGAGAGAAGCACAATATATGATAATCCAACAAAGGGAGGAGCATAAAAAGACAAAGATGAAATGTAAAGAAATCCTTGATTATTGTGAGTCTGCAATAAACAATTTCATATTCATGGTGAAAAGGAATCCACCTCTACATAAATAGCTTAATAAAATATATAAGCAACATATAACTTTGAGAAAGGAGAGCAAATCTCTCAAACAAATCTTGCAACATTTGGAGACATAAAACAAGGGGAAAGACAAGCTTGATTTTCTTGTTGAAGAAACATAAATTTAATGCCCTGGAGATAGATTCATCATTTTTTTCTTTTTTGACTATGCGCAACAAAAAATCCTAATTCTAATTATCAAAATAACCTAAGTTTTTGAATGGAATTTTTATGTATACTGGTAACTTTGATGGATAATTATACATGATCATTTTTTCTTCCCTGCTACACATTGGAAATTTCAGTTTTGATCTTTGAATGACTAATTTACAGTTGCACAACATGCACACTGTGCAACTATATCAACCTAATTTGGAACAATTGTATGAGGTTATTATCAAAGTTTGGAATGGAAGATATCAATGTGATAATGAGATAAATGTTTACTACATCAACTTAAATAATTTGTCAATCATGAAGTAACGTGATCTCTTCATGGAAGTTTACATATGTCAAAGATTTAAGGTTTGAGAAGTAAACATGCTTTCTGAAGGAAACAAAGGGTTCTTGGGAAACTTGCCATGATTTGAGTTTTTTTTTATCGTTAACAATATACATCAATCAATCCAGATCAAGAAAAACAAGAAAATTATAAGAAGATCGGTTGCTGCGCAACTGCGCTGCGCTTCTCCTATAGGTTTTTGTTGCGCAATAGGAATGTTGCACAACGATGACATAGCAACCGATTTTCCTCCATATCAAAAAGGTCAGGTCATCATATGTGTCATCTCATATCCAACGAGTGTCAAGGTCAAATATAATAATTTTTAGGGACTCAAAGATTGGTTTTATCAAGTTGTTATGATGTAATTAATGAGTCCAAGTTGACTCCTTCCTTGTAGCTATTTTTTGAAGATTTTGTTGCTAAATATCTGTAATTGTTAGCATTATCATGGGATGATAGTTGAATTCAAATTTTGGCAGCATAGGAAGATATTTTTGTATATATTTAATGAATCTATGTGCGATAAAGGTTGGAAAGTGTGTAAGGAAGAGAATATTGAATACATTTTTGTAATTTATCTGTGATATTAATGAAATTGTTGGATCAGAAGTCCCTAAGATTTTACTCCAGAGATAAATGTGATTGTGCTACTTTATGCATGTAATCTTACAATCTTTGTCTTCTAGTTTAAATGAATCTATGTCACTTGGATTCTTCTTTGTGCTAATTTGAACTACATGTATCCGAATTCATCTAAATCTCATGCTTTGTTACATGTAATTTAGTTGTCTTTCTACTATAATCACATTGGGATTAATCCTTGTTAGATTCCATAAGGGGGTATTTGTTTTCTTTGTAATATTCTATCTACAATGATGTCTAATTGGAC
Organism: Picea engelmannii; assembly: GCA_009831015.1. Classification (NCBI taxonomy): domain Eukaryota; kingdom Viridiplantae; phylum Streptophyta; class Pinopsida; order Pinales; family Pinaceae; genus Picea; species Picea engelmannii. The sequence goes on from ML780744.1 coordinate 315,827, forward strand.
TAAAGAACTTCTTTCTATCTTTCCTCTGATCAACCACTTCTCAAACCACCAAGTATCTAGTAAGATTTTATTCATTTCTGACCTTTAGTGACTCCATTTCCCAATGGAATTTCTATCCACATTTCCACCAACTCTATAAATTCAATTTTACCTTGGAGCTCTAGCCTTTGTATGAAATACCAAATAAATCATTTCAGTGATTGATTTGAAGAGAGAGAGAGCCCTCTCTAGGTTGGAAGGGATATATTTTTGGCCTCAAGATGGTTTGTGGTTACCTTTGTGAATTGCTTTCGTCATCCAAAATAAATTTATAGAGCGATAAAACCTCATATTCCATGAAAGGTCAAAGAAAATTGAGATCAAGTACTATTTTATCTATGATAAATTCTAGAAGGGAGAAGTGATTCTCTAGTACATCTCCATTGATGAGCAAACAACTAATATTTTGAAGAAGCCTTTGTCCAAGATAAAGTTTTCATACTTGAGGGACAAGTTGGGCCTCATGGAGATTTCTCCCTTGGTTGAAAGGGAGGAGATTCCTTCCTCGGTTGAGAGGGAGTGTTGATACATGGTATCATGGATAGTCAGTGTGTTCATGGATAGAATTTCTCCCTATGGAGAATGGTTTAGGTTGACAGATTGTTGGTCAGTATCATGATAGTAAAACTTAGATATGATGCTTCGACATCATGATAGTACAACTTAGATATGATTCTTCGACATCATGATAGTACAACTTAGATATGATACATATTTCTTGAGACACATCATGCTAGTACAACTTAGATATGATTCATTGGCATCATGTTAGTACAACTTAGAGATGATTCTTATGCCTAATTCACATCATGCTAGATATGATCATGCTAGTACAACTTATATATGATCATACAACTTAGACATGATTCATATGACTTGCATCATGATATATATGATCATGTTATTACATGTTAGATATGATGCAGAGTATCATGCTAGTACATATTAAATATGATCATACAACTTAGAGATGATGCAAATGATTCACATAATGCTAGATATGATCATGCCAATACAACTTAGATATGATGCAGAGCATCATGCTAATAAAACTTAGATATGATCATAATACTTAGAGATGATGCAGATAACTTGCATCATGCTAGATATGATCATGCTAGTACATCTTAGATATGATGCAGAGCACCATGCTAGTACAACTTAGATATGATCATACAACTTAGAGACAATGCAGAGGCATTGATCTACATCATGCCAATACAACTTAGATATGATGCATTCACATCATTCTAGTATGGATTAGAGACAATATAGTGGAGAGGATGGTTCTTGTAGACATTGTGGGATATTCAACATCTGTTGGGACAACTGTTCTTCTAGGATGTATGTCTAGATTAGAAGAATGGTCCTTGTATCACTCTGTTGAGTGAGCGACCTATGCGAGACACTTTGTTGAGTGTGATAGATTAAACACATGACTTATTCAACATTATGCCTAATTACTCAGATGGAGTATGGCCTTGATAGATGATGGAGACGATGATACAATTTGATGCTAGGAGATTTTTTTACTACATGGTGATAGCTTGTACAAATATTAATTGATTCCAATGTAAATTGTGTGTCTATGTACAGTATCTATGTACTATTGTGGTGGATGTGTTCCACTCATAATGAATGTGTGTCACTAGATAGTAGTTGTGCACTATTAGGAGTGGTTGTGTACTGCTGGATAATAGTTGTGTACTACTATGGATCGACATTGTTGTGATCTATTAGATGGCATTGTAGTAAATGTGTACTACTACTAGATTTCCATGGAGACTACTAGTAGTGATGGAGGTGATTTCCAGCTACATGGATAGTGCTGATGTTTCTCGTGGCTTGATCTACATGATCATGATATAGATTGTGTGGCTATTATAATGCTACCTGTAGAATGGCTTGCAAGAGTATGAGAGCCTTTCCCATACCATGTGAAATGGATGGATCTGTTTGAGACCATTACAATTAATACCTCCCTAGATATGAGGTAGTGTTGATATTATGGTAGTTGCAGGAGGTATTAACCTCCATGTGTAACCTTTGTCTAGATTAGAATATTTTAGAATCAAGAAAAACCCTAAACATATGTGTAACAACCATAGAAGACAAGTTAACTTAGTAAAAGAATTAATATTAAAGTATTATCCTCTAAAAGGACAAGTCATACCAAACAAGTGACAAGAACCACTATGAATAGAGGGCACTCTATCTCATTTGTACTCACTCACCTCACTCACTCTCTCAAGAATGGAATAAGTTTGGAGCTGTAGCTGAAAGGATGGAAGGTGGATATTATAGGGTGGTTCTTGGTCTCTCTCTCTAGTGCTATCTAGCCTAAGATATGCACCCTACCTCTTAGTATATCTTGGTGGTATTCTTGATGACATTCTTGGTGGTAATCTTAGTAAATGTAACTACAACTACTGCAGTTGAGCAGTGTTCTTGTTCTGTGGTTTTGGGACTTTATGTCTGGTGAGGTATCTTTGTAGAAAGATGTGTTCTCTTGGTTATCTGTTGGTTCTAGTGATGCTTCCAAAATCATTCTATCTAGAAAAGGTTATGGTGCTCGGGGGTGGCTATGTTCCTATGGCTGGGTGACAATATTGTGATATTGTCTATGGTAAAACGAGCACATCGAATATCTTAACACTTCAATTGGCCATCTTGTATAAAAAAAATCAGGAAACATTAGATATATACAAATTATGATTTTTTTGTACAATGAATAGTGTTTTCATTTATAATAGCATATATTTAAAAAAACGAAATTCTTACTCTTTTTTTTCACTATGCTTTTTCATTGTATATACCGTAAAGGTACGCTACAATGTGCATACACAAACATCATATGTAAAAACACTTACTATACATTTAAAAAATTAAATTTTTCATCCAATCGATGTTCCACTTAATGAACACTGGTGAATGTATACGTATAAATGTATCGATACCAATTTTATTGACCAAATATAAATGCAAACCTCCGCAATTAAAATTTACAGATATTTTACTTTGTGGAGGCTCTAACGAAGGTCAAGGTTTGGTGTGTTTCATAGTGTAGCACACTGGTGTGTAAAAAAATTAAAAGCGTTGATAACTTCTAATATCAAATTCATGCAGGTATTGATGATGGTTTTGACTCAAATAGAGGGAAAAAAAGGTTATAATATCAAATAGCCAATTCTTCATATTCCATTTCATTCCCTATCATTGCAAGTTTCTTAACTTCTCCCCCATCGTTTGAGGTAAGTCTAGATTTTATTTATAATTCATTTATCTGATTGGATTTATGTGATTTATGCACATGCATTTGAATAATTATTCATTGAATTTTTTAGGATCATAATTCAAGATCGATTTTAGATGTGCAAGATATTCCAGCAGTGAAAAAATGTTGCAAGCTCCTATGAAGAGAAAGGTACCGCATGCTAATGTTTTATGAAAATTGACAACTTATTTACCCTGCCAATTGTAACATGCCATGTTCCAATAACCTATAGCTTGGGTCAATGGTATTACATTGTGAATTGGATCTCGTTTATGACACACCGGTAGTATGTGGTTGTTCAAAATGTAAAGGGTTGAGGAAGAACCCTTGACATGTCACATTGTCCCATTATATTAATGATTGAGTACCCAAATTTGTTGGTCTAATACCTCCCATTGCAGTCAAGAATCCAATAGGTGATATAAAAAATACATATAGGAACACTTTCATATGCTCCTTTTTAGGAAATTTGGAAGCTAGATCAACTACATTTCATCCTAAATTGGCCAAACTATCTCCTTCTGTTGATTCAACGAAGAGTTCTTATAGTGAACCAAAGTATGATATCAATAAGTTACCCAAAACATCTCTACCAGGATATCCAAAAAGTTGTATGAGTTAAGAGTAAAAATTTCCAAGTACACACCAAAGTATGTTCAATTGTTGGAAGGTTATGATGACTTCCCTCTTCCTACCCACTTGCAAAGTAAATACCAAACCTGTTACAACCAAGCTTTGTATGGTGCTTGTTCGGATTCCATGCCTGTGTCAAATGTTAGAACCAAATTGTCTTTTTGTGTTAATAGTTATAATATTTCCAAGTCTAAAATAGATGTTTCAAATATTGGGTTGTTTATCCTTTCACATGTATTTGTTCCTCCCAAACAATCAATAATACTTATGCCATTTTGTGCTCCTCTTTGTAGTTGGTTTGATTACTTGAATATTGTTAAATACAAACATAACATTTCCATGTATAGTATGTGCATGAATTGTTATTCTTCTAGAAAATTTAACAGGAAAAACCTGTTATAAATGGATGATCGTCCATGAACTCATGAGAATATTGTAGGGTTAATAAATAGTTGCAGGTCCTCATTATTTAGTGTAAATTTCTACTTTTAGGAACACTCCAATGACAAAGAGTTCTTTATGAAAAAGAAGGAATCTTGATTTGTTGATGTGGATGAAATACATAGTTTGTCTCCTAGTGATGAGTTGTTAATAAACTATAAATTTTGTATACCACCAACCGCTCGTCAAAAATGCCTTTCATTGGGTCTAGCTTTAGACATCCCCTTGGGGAATAAGAAAACAAATAATTGAGCAATTATATTTTTGGATTTCCAATGGAACTAATGTAAATGTATTTCTTAATTATACATTTGTTTTATAAAGTGGTTGGTTGCATGTTACAATCATTACATCAAATATGGGGACTAAGCTCTATAACATCTACACATGGACTTTTGTTTATTTTGTTTATTTTTTTTTCTTAATATTTTTAAATATTAATACAAGACTAATATACTTTATTATTCTTTTAACCATAACAAATTAATTAGTTTCTTCACTAACCAAATCTAATACTTAAATTTCCTTATGAGAAGATTCAAAAAGTTGGTGGTGGAGAAAAAATTCATAAAGTCGTTTAGAGAAAATTGGGTATATTAAAATTCATTATTATTAATGATTTCATTTTCACACTTAATAATTTTAATTATAATAATTTTTTTTAAATACAACAATTATAAATTTAATTATGAAAAATTATTATAATGTTATCAATAAAATAAATGAGACAATAACATTTCATAAGATAATTTTTTCTTTGTAAACATGCTCAATCAACATATTTTATCTTGTTGGAAAAAAAACAATTCACCTTAAATAAGAATTAAACATTATATGACATTAATGGTTATAATTTTTTGCGATTACAATCCAAAGTAAACAATTTCATAAAACTAAAATTAAACATTATATGAAAACTCTAAATTCTAATGAGGGATACATCTTAAATTTAATTAAAAAATAGAGAAATCATTAGAGTACTTACAATAATTTTATAAATAAAGCAATAACAACAACACAATGATTTCAAAAAAGACAATATACATGTGTGTTATACTGTTTAAAGCACACCAATGCAATTAAAAGTGCACCAGTGCATTTGTTACATACAAATGTATTGAGAAACAATTTAATTAACAAAGTACATATGCAAACTTCCACGATTCAAGTTTTGTGGTGTTTTTTCTTTGCAGAGGCAATCACTCTTTGGTACCTCTCATAATTTAGTGCATGGACTTGATCCTTTACCACTTCCTCGGTGTTTTTCCTCACATCTCCTCCTCGGTGGGTCACTCAACTTTCTCCAAGATAACATCCTCATCATTCTTGTAGCCATAATATGAATTGGTGTTAGTTTTCTTGTAATTTTCATACCTACACCTCCTCTTCTTTTCCTCAAGGGGGATTATCGAATACATCTTTGAGGATGGGGAGGAATTTCATAGCCATGGAGTATCTGTAACCAAGTCCCTTTCTAGTGGCACTAGGCACATCAACTTCATTCCCTTTTAGTTACATCATCTTGGCCCCTACTTTGACATAATTAAGACTGCCAATCTATACAATCAGAGCTTCTAAGTGCCCCTTTTCCTTGATCAACAAGAAAGGACCCTAGTGGATGTATTAAATGTAGTACTATGTCAACCTTAAGAATGAACTAATGTCTATATTGTATATTTAATAGAAGATAAGAAGCACACTTGGAAAAACAACTAATCATCCATAATATTTTTTAGCATTCCTTATTGCTAAATATTAATCATTTCCTTGGCCTTGCCCCACTCCTCCATGAGATCCTCACTCATGTACTTACTAAGAATATCATTTTTCTTCTTCTCCACAACCATGATCTCGATCTCTTTCTAATCTGGTTCAAGGGTCACATTGGTTAAAAACTCTTACTCTCTCTGCTGCTAGTTTCCCTTGTCCCACTCTCCCATTTCTTTCACCATGTCCTCCTCTTCCTCAAATAGGATTGGATTAATGGTAATGATGTCTCCACTCTTAATCATCAACCTGGTCTCCCTCTAGATAAACTCGACCCTCTACCACTCCCTCATTTCTTTGGCCTACATTTCTGCCTCCATGGGCTGCTCAACTTTCTCTAAGATATCGTTGTCATCATCCTTGTAGCCATAATAATTGGCATGAATTCACTTTAAATCACATACCTAGACCTCCTCTTATTCACATCTAGGAGACTATCACATATCTCTTTGACACCGAGGATGAATTTACCATCCCCACTTGTACAATTTATTTTCAACAACCAATTGTATAAGTGGGGTTGAAAAATTCCTCCCCAACATCAAAGAGATATTTGATAAGACCCCCAAGGAGAAGAAGAGGATTTCTAGGTATGAGATTTACAAGTGAATTGAAGATATTTATTATGGCTATGGGGATGATGAGAATGATATCTTGGAGAAAGTTGAGCTTCCCATGGAGGACAAAATGCAGGTTTGAGTGCTAAGAGAGTGACAAAGGATGGAGTCTATCAAGAGGGAGGCTAGGTTCATGAACAAGAGTGGGGAGGTCATTTATATTAATTTGTTCCTATTCAAGGAAGAGGAGGATGTGATGAAAGAAATGGGAGAATGGGACAAGGGAAACCAGTACAAAAGAGAGTGGTTGATTAAGGTTGGTTGTCATTGATGTCAACTCTTGAAGGAAGTTGGAGAACCCAAGTTTGGGTAATGGACCCAAGTTTGTTTGATGGATAACAGTATGAGTTTTGATATATTTGCAGGCAATACTATTCTATATGGATATTACATGTCATTCCATTTCCAGTGGTATGTGGAATGCCACATAAATCCTCATGGTTAGAGAGTTATGGCCATGTGAAGTTGGAAAACCATCATGAGTCATCTAGAAGCCCCAAAAGGTCAAAGTAGTCAAAGTGGTTTAATATGGTTAGAAGGTAACCCCTTGAGGTAAAGTGAAGTGATGAGTGTATTATAAGTCAAAGTGGATACAAAATAAACTATTTAAATAATAAAGTTAATGGATAAATTAATAATTGTACAAGTGGTTAAAAGTTGGTTAACCCTAAAATAAGGAAAGTGGGTTAAGATGGTTAAAAGGTAACCCCTTGAGGAAGCTACATGAAAGTATAAATAAGAGGAAAGGCTCTCTCATTTAATATCACACCTGAGCATATTGAATATCTACAGGTGACTGTGGTAACCAAAGGATATCTAAGTTGAATTTCAGAGAGAAGGTGAAGTAAAGAAGGCCAAAATTCAAGGGAGGATAAATGTGTTTGATGATGCTTTCTAAGGTATGTTATTTATAGGTCATCTCACCATTTTAGAAATAAATTTTTTTATGGAATAATTCAGATCGTGAAATTGATATACCATTGAGAAAATATATCCAAGTAGTTGTGCTACAAATTTCAGCTTGTGGGTCGTTGTAGTTTTGGAGTTACAGTCTGTGGAAAATAGTGTTTGTGGCTAGTCCCAAAACTAGTCTAAAAAAAGTGTTTCGGGTAAAAATGTCATAACTTCTTCATAAAATCCAAATGTGTTGGTTAGAGTACAGTTTGTAGTATTCTGTATAAAATTTTCAGATCCATAAAACATATATTTTGTGTGGGACATGCTCTACAAGTTCACTATCTAGAATACGCCAGAACTCAACAAGGTATGTCAGTTTTTCTATGACTCCTTTTCTGAGATGTTACAAGTAGTGAAACCTGGAGGAATTGCATAAAACAAACTGAATAACATTGTGTACTATTTTTAGATCTTTATTCATTACAGGTACATAGTTATGATTATTTCAAGTTAAGGTTATTGACTAATCCAAAACTAGTCACATGAGACTAAAGAAAAGTTTGATGAAAATGCTAGTCTCTTGTTGTTAAAGTTAAGAAAAGTTTGGAGGTATGTGATCATATATACCATTTCCATTACAAAGTTAAAAATCAGAGTTGGATGATGAAATTGATGAGGGATTTTGGTTGAGGTACATGTTGGGTACATGGTTAAGACAAGCAGTTGATGGTTGACACATACATGAAGTGTATAGTTGATGATGTTGGTACATATTGATGAGTAATAGTTGATGAGTAGTTGATACATGGTTGGTACATACTTGGTACATGGTTAGATGCACTTGTTTATCGTACAGCTTGATTACAGGTTGTTTGGTACCGGTTGGTGCATGGTTGATGCACTTGTTTATGGTACATATTTATTACAGGTAGAGGTATAGGTTGATGGATGGTTCAGGTTTATTGGTACAGGTTTAGATTAGTATATCTCAAAGAGATAGTGTGATAGTGGTTACATCATTTTACTTATACATCAGGGCGGTTGGACGGGGCAAGGACATGTGGTTGAAGCCACCTTTCGGTTGTAGTCAGAGAACATAGGGGGTTGTAGCCTCATTATGGTAGTATCCATAGAATTGGGGAGTTAGAGCTTCCCTCAGGTTGTATCCCGAGAAACTAGGGGTTGGAGCCTCCTTCTAGTTGCAACTTGGAAACAAAGGAAGTTGGTGCTTCCAATGAATGTAATTCTTCAAGACATATAAGAAAAATCATTTTGTGGTTTTCTCTTGCTTTGGGTTTCAACGTAAAACATGGGTGTACTATGTATGTGTATGATTTTTCATTTGTTTATTGTTTATTTACTCTGCAGTTATTGGATAATAATTCTACATTGATATAACACTTGGATTATATGGTTAAAAATGATCAAAATTTTCTATTATTGATTCACCCCCCCTCTCAGTAATCCAACAATTGGTATAAGAGAAGGTTCCTTAAGAAATCAGTTTAACCACTGGAAGGTAGATCATGGAGAGAAACAACTTGTTTAAAAATGGAATACCATAGTTTGATGGACAAAAATATGCATTTTGGAGCATAAGGATGAAGAAATATATATAGGCACATGGATTTGAAATTTGACAATCATTTGTAGATGGATACACATAACTAGCAGTTCCTCCAACAAATGACAAAGCAGTGAAACTTGGTCAGAATAATTCCAAAGAAAAAAATGCACTTCTGAATGGTCTTGGTGAAATGGTATTCACCAAAGTTGCACATTGTAAATCCACTAAAGAGCTTTGGGACAAACTTCGAAATATTTATGAAGGAGATTCAAAAGTCAAAGCAACAAAGCTTCAAACTTACAGAGGTCAATTCTAACAAACAAAGATGAAGGAATATGAGAATATTGTAGCTTACTTCTTACGATTCGATGAAACAGTAAATGAAATCATGGGATTCAGAGAAGAAATTAGAGAATCTGTAATTGTTCAAAAGGTATTGAGATCTCTTTCTATGATATTTGACCCTAAGATATCAGCACTAGAAGAAAGAGTTGATCTAAACTCAATAATCATGGATGAACTACATGGAATATTCATAGCATATGAAATGAGAACTGAATATGAAAATCCATATGTAAACAAAGCAGCCTTCAAAGAATCTAAAAGATAAAAGAAGAAGGGAAAGAAACAAGAAAAACAACATAGCAACAATAGTGACGTCTCATAAGATGATGAAGAAGTGGCCAACTTTGTCAAAAGACTGAACAAGGAAACCAACGATGGGTATAGAGGTAAGATTCCTTTATTTTTTTTTAATTTTGATGGTATTGGTAATTTTCCTAACAAATGTCCTCATAAGAAAAAGAGAAATGATGAAGGTTACTCAAAAAACAAACAAACATATAAAGGAAAAAGAACAACAAAGAAAGTTTTCAAGAAAAGATTATGCACCAAAGAAGACAAATCATCATGAGATGAAGATGAAGTCAGTGTTAGTGAAACATAAAGAGTTCTATTCATGGCAATAAAAGACTTTGATAAACAAGACTTCGAATAAGAATATGAAGAAGCCGAAGAAGAATATGAAGAAGTCGAAGAATAAATTGACGAAGCAGAAGTTGACTACTGAGAGGAATTGTTGAGTTCCATAGAATTTATCAGAAGAGAAAAGAGGAAAAACAAGAAGCTACAAGTGGAACTAGACAGGAAAGAAGACACTCAGGAATTAGAACAAATGATCCAAAATTTGAAGGTTCAAATTGAAGAAGATAAAATAATTGAATAAGCACTCAAAGAACAACTAGAAGGAAGATACATGATCATTGCAAATTTGGAAGAAGATATTGTCACATTAAGAAAGGGTCTTCAAAAGAAAAATATGCAAAACAACTCAAAAGTTTTGAATGACATTATCAATAGTCAAAGGCCTAATCATGACAAGTCCAGACTTGGATACAATCAGACAGAAAAGGGATCAAGCTCCAAAACAACAAAACAAGAAACATATCCAAAAAGCTATGCAGAAAGAATCAAAGGGGATAGGAAGGTCTACAGAGAAAATTACAAGGACACTTCTCCACCGAGAAGATTCAGATTTCAGAATCAACGACCGACATAAACAGATAGGTCTTAGGAAGAAGAAAGATTAATAAGAGCACCTCCTTTCAGAAGATCTTCAACTCCCAAGTATCAACTATCTTTTTTGGTTTATGTTATGCATGTAATAATTTTGGACATAAAGTTGTGAATTATAGAGCTAACAACAGAAACATAAACAACTTTGAAATTCATACACAAAAGGGTTATCCAAGAAGGCCTAGTGAAACACATAGAAGAAGTTACAACAGGTTTGAATCATTAAGAATTGAAGTGGAATTCTACAAGTGTAACAAATTTGGACAAATGGTCAAATATTGTAGAATGAAAATCCCTCCTACATAACCACAATATAATAAAAATAACCACAGATAGGAACCTCAGAAAAGGACATGGATAAGAAAAAAGAATCAGTACAATAGTGAAGAATGCACACTCGCTATACAAGCTACGCAGAAGAAACATGGCTGGTATGTTGACATTGGCTATTCAAAACACACGATAGGTGATAGAGATAGGTTTCTTACATTAAGAAAGGAAAGAGATGGACCAGTCTCCAGAAATGATGATTCAACTAAAATCATTGGAAAAGGCACAACCATAATTGGGAACAAGAATACAAAAGCATAAAATTTTCTACTAGTAGAAGATATGAAACATAATCTTCTAAGTGTGATTCAAATGTGTGAACATGGTCATAAATTTTCTTTCGATTCACAAAAGTGCGAGATAAGAAAAGAAGGTTTGGGAAAATTGATTGCTACAACTGTGAAAACTTCAAGCAACATATATGTGTTAAGTGAAATTGGAAATGAAAAGTGTTTTCTAGGAAAGGAAGATGAAATTTGGCTATGGCACAGAACAATGGGTCACATACATTTTGATAACCTTGTCAAAGTCATCAAAAGAGAAGAAGTCAGAGAAATTCCCTAGATCACAAAACCAACCAACACCTTATGCAAGCATTGTCAACAAGGAAAGAAAACAAAGACCAGGTTCAAATCAAAGGAATATTCAACAGCAAGGCCACTGGAAATTATGCATATTGATCTAGTTGGACCAACTACAACAAAGGTTTTACAAGGTGAGAAATACTTTATGTTATTATTTGATGATTATACAAGAATGATTGTAGTTTCATTTCTCAAGAATAAGTCAAAATCTTTTGAAAACTTCAAGATCTACAAGGAAATGGTTGAAAATGAAATGGATTCAAAAATCAAATGATGGAGATCTTATAATAGAGGAGAGTTCACTTCAAAGGAATTTATGGACTACTACAACAGACAAGGAATAAAAAGACAATTCTCCATTGCTAGGACACCTCAACAGAATGGAGTTGTTGAAAGAAAGAACACGACAATACAAGAAACGACTCGAACAATGCTAATGGATTCCAAATTGACAGATATTTTTTGGACACAGGCAGTGCATACAACATTTCACATTCAAAACAAAGTAATTCTCATAAACAAAACTGGAAAAAAATCCCTACAAGCTATGGAAAGGAAGACCAACAAATGTGAATCACTTCAGAGTTTTTGAAAGAAAATGCTACATCAAAAGAGAAGATGGAAGAATGGGAAATTTTGACTCTTGTGTGGACAAAGGATTACTTGTTGGTTTCTAAAGTACAAGGAAAGCATAAAAGTGTTACAACCTGAGATTGAACAAAGTTGTGGAAAGCATCAACGTAACAATTGATGAAATAGGTAGACAAGAATTAAAGGAAGAAGAAAATGAATCAATGGAAAAACTTTACGAAGAAGAAACAAAAGATGAAAAAGAAGTAGAAGGGAAAGATGAAGAGTATCTAACAGAAGAAGAACAATAATTTAAACAAGTTCCTCCAAAGACACTTAGAAGACGAGTACAGAAGAATAATCCTTCAGATCAGATTATCAGAAACAAAGATGCAAGACTTGAGACTATAAGAAGAATTCGTTCAATATACTAAATGGACCTAGCACTCTCATCTACGATTGGACCAACCTGTTTTGAAGAGGCCAATAAGGATGAATTTTGGAATAAGGCCATGGATGAAGAATTGGATCAAATAGAGAAAAATGACACTTGGGAATTGGTTCTAAGACCAAAGGATAATAATGTGATTGACACAAAGTGGGTATACAAGAATAAATTGAATGAAGATGGAAAGGTTACAAGGAACAAATCTAGATTTGTATGTAAAGGATATGCACAGGTTGAAGGAATAAACTTTGAAGAGACATTTTCCCCAGTTCCCAAAATGGAAACAATCCGATTTCTTTTAGCTTATGCATGCTCCAAAAATATTAAAGTGTATCAGATGGACATAAATTCATCTTTTATGAATGGAGAAATTTAAGAAGAAGTATACATTGAAAAACCAGAAGAATTCCAGTTGTCAGAGAACACAAATTATGTGTGTAAATTAAAGAAATCCATGTATGGTCTAAAACAAGCTCCTAGAGCATGGTACTCTAGACTGGTTAAATATCTACAACAGACAGGTTTCAGAAAAGGAAGTGCAGATAAGAACCTCTACATCAAGGTAATTCAAAATAGTATTTTATTAATTGAAGTTTATGTTGATGATATTATTTTTGGTAGTGATGATGATAGGTTAAGCCATAAATTTGCAAAGGATATGCAGAATGAATTTGAAATGTCATTAATTGGAGAACTATACTTCTTTCTGGGACTTCAGATACACCAAAACATCCAAGGAATTTTTATTTCTCAAACAAATTATATCGTAGAAATGCTAAAGAGGTTCGGAATAGAATATTGCAAACCAGTTATCACTCCCATGCAAACCAATTGCAAGTTGAGAAAAGATGATGATTCAAAGTCTACAGATTAGAGGCAATATAGATCAATGATTGGTATCCTACTGTTATTGGATTAATCAGTAAATGCAGACATAAACAAATCTCCCTAGATCCACTTGGAACTAGAACAAAACAGAACATAATACAAGACTTTGCCTAAGCTCTAAGTATTGAGTTTAATAATTAACAAGAGATATACAACATACCATTTAAATGTCATTTCCTCTTTCCATTTCCATCCTAGCTCTATTCCAATGCTCCAAAGATATTGAACCTGCAAGGGAACACAAGACAACCAAAGTGAAAGAAATATAATATACTCAACAAGAACCTATGTATGTGATCAAGGAATCATACAATAAAACAAGAACAATTTTATGGGAAATAAATATATTGTTGTATGAGAAATATCAAAAGGAGAATACAACTGATGCCTTGATGTTGTAAGGTCCCTTCTAATATTTTCTTTCTTCCTACACACTTCTTCTCCAAGTATTCTGATATCAACAATCTATCTTGACAAATAAAATCTCAAAGCCAACCTATAAGCTCCAAAAACACCAAGCTACAAAACTCAAGAACATTCCAACTTTCCCAAGATAACTTTTCCCATGAGAACTCTTCTCCTTTTATAATATGAAAAGGATAGGGTGAGGAGGTTAGGATGATCCCATAAGATCAGGGATGTGAATCAGATCCAAACCAATCGGAGTCCAACTCACCTTCGAAGCTTCTATTCTAGAGCTTTCGAGAAATTCCTCTATTTCCTTCGTACGAAAATCGTCGCACCCTTAACATTGAGAAAATTGCAAAAAATTCATAGGCCACTGTGGTGAAACCTATGAATATCCTATATCGTCACACCCTTAACACTAATAAAGGTGCGATTATCCTTTTTTCTAAGGTTTTTGACAAAGGAAGAGTATAATTTCATCTCTCTAGGAAAATGTATATTCATTCTTCTTCAGGGATTTAGGCCATTGATCCTTCTCAATACAAAGGATATGTTTACATAATTAATAGTCATAGGGGTGACAAAAATAATGTGTAACAGTGATCCCCCCAGAGTATGAAGTTAGAACAGAGTGATAGCTGAAATACTTTGTCGAGTGTGTGTAGGGAACAAGGAACATTCCAGTCGAAAACTTGCCAACAAATAAGGAAATACAGTACAATAATATATCATCATTGAGTTAGGAATTCCCATACTTAGAATACAAATTACTCAAAGAATAAATGAAAACATGCAAATATCCATGTCAATAAAGACAGGTCATGACCACCAAGCATACACTGTGGATCCATGCCAATATGACTGAAATATGAACATAGCCACCAAAAATACACTGTGGATCTATGTGTTAAAGAATCAAATTTGAACATAGACATGAGACATAGACTGTGGATCTATACAAAAGTACAATCTGAATATACTCCAATGCAACCTGAATCTGTCAGAAAATATTCAGGGTCTTCATCTCCACCACTCTATAGTATGAATCTAACCATGCGAATACATGTGCTGAAGTTGAACATGGTAGAAACCACTTGATTACCAATCATTAGTGAATATCATTAACAAGTGTGAGGGATATAAGCATTAATGTCAATGAATCCCAAGGTACACCAATACAATCCAACGGGTGTCAATTTGTGAGCTAAATTTGAACACTCAACAAAATCTCCTGATCAGGGGTCAATAATGAAAAACCAACGTCGAAAGCGAGGAAACCTGCCATTGAGGCATGCAAGTTCCAAGGTACCAAATAGTTTATAAGTCCAATTCTTGGATAATGAGTTTGAGTCAACAGGAAAATACTCGTCATAGGAGGGCCTTAATGTATCCCGCATCAATGACATGAAACAGGTAAAATGATTTGAGGTAGATCAGAGTAAAAAGTAATTAAGGACTAATTTAGGGATGGTCAATGCAATAGAAGTATTAAGGACTGTAGAAATGGCTGATGCAATAGAAGGATTTTCAGGTTTAACTTCTCTTTGAACACATTGACGACATGAAAACTATCTTGGAAACACTTAATCAACAACAAGGATCACAGACCAATTTGTAATCTTATAAAGGAGTATGATAAAGAGACAAGAAAAATTTCCAACCTAGAAACAAAGCAAGTGAAAGGGTGTCATGTTCAAAAACGACTCTTCCATAGAATACAGGTTTCAACACATATCTTTCCCAATTTCCCCCCACCATTTATGGCGAGTACCTCTTTATTTTACACAATCTTGAGGAGGATAACATATGCTTGAACTGTAATATCATCCTTCAGATTAGTCCCTCAGAGTATGTTTAATAAAACCTAGGAAGGAGTGGCTTGGTCCCATATGGGCCTTTCGATGTTTGTTAGTCCAAAGAAAGTAAACTCGGTGGCCTTTTCATATTTAGAGAGTGTGAAAAACACTTAAAGGAAACTCAAAAATGTCCTTTTTCATAAAGTAGTCTGATGAGATTGAAAAAGAGATAAACTACCACCCAATAGATGTTTTCTTCAAATACTTTAACGAACATGAAAATAAAATATCACTCGAAAATCTTTTCATGTTTAGAGAGTCTGAAAAGAGATTAAAGGGAACTCCAGGGGGTTCCTTTTTCCTATAACTTTTACGAGTCTGAAAAAGTGATAAAATTTTACTTGGTTACATTCTCATGTATTTAAAAGCACAAGAAAGAACAAATACTAAGCTCGAGATTGTTTTCATTTTTATGCAAGCTTAAAACAAAAAAAAACTATGCTTGGGATAAATTTTATTTTTACACAAGCTTAAAACTAGCCAAAACTTTGCTTGGTCCTGGTTTCATTTTTACACAAGATTGAACCAGAGGAAACTATGCTTGAGGTATGTGATTTCATTTTTACACAATCTTGAACCATAAAAAACTATGCTTGAGACTTCCCAATGCATTATTCAGGGATGGTTGGTACTTAGCCCCCAACTTAAGAAGCTAGTGGTTTAACTTCAACATGAATTCTAGAGGCTACAAGCATTTACCCCTAATATTAATTTCATCCAATAGCACATGTGAAGGAAAGAAATATTCAAATACTATACGCAACTAAGTACTTGACTCAATCAAAGAGGGGGGAAATATATTTCATTTTTTAATGAGCTTGACATAGGAACAAGAATTATGTTTGTAAGCTCTGTCTCTTTTTTAACGAGGTTGCCATAGAGACACAAAACTATCCTCGTAAGATGGTTTCATTTTTGAACGAGCTTGCAATCATAAAACCATGCTCAAGGATGGTTTAATTTTTTAATGAACTTGAAATAAAAAAACCATGCTCAAAGATGGTTTCATTTTTTAATGAGATTGAAATCAGAAAACCATGCTCAAAGATGGTTTCATTTTTTAATGAGATTGAAATTAGAAAACCATGATCATAGATCTCTTCTTGATCAAAGATTCCAAGAGGACAATTCACTGGAAGGACACCATGTCAAGGGAAACAACTCGGTCATGCCCTCCAAGANATTTGATCAATAGTTGCAACTCTTCCATCATGAGGGAAATATATCACACAAAAAAGAGTGGACACGATAGCTTTCATGGCAGAGACATAATCTCACCCAAGGAGTAAATCGAAATCCAAGGGGTCATGGACTACCACGATGTCAATAAAGACATTTTTCCCTCCCAAAGTTACGGGAAACTGAGGAAGGGTACCTAAATGTTGACTGGTTCTTCTGTTAAAATCTAACATAGTCTGGGTAACTGGTACAAGATGAGGATAACCCAAATCTTGCCAAGAAATATAGGACAAAATACTAATGGACGAACCTTTGTCTATCATATTCTGAGGAATGTCCCGACCACAAACCTGTACTGTAATATTGAAAGGAATGTGAGAAGGAAGATGAGGTCCAGTTAGCGCACCCCAATAAAAAATGATGGCCTCATTACTTGAAGGGGGTTCCACAAGAGAAGGAGGAACTTCTTCGGAGTCTTCTTTATTACAGTCTTCTACTGCCATGAATAGAAATCTTCCTGTCTCACTATCACCGAATTCATCTTCATCTGATGATGAGATGTATTCTTTGGTGCATAAGATTTTCTTGAAAACTTTCTTTGTAGTTCTTTTTCCTTTATATGTTTGTTTTCCTTTTGAGTAACCTTCATCATTTCTCTTTTTCTTATGACGACTTTTGTTAGAAAAATGACCAATACCATCACAATTAAAACAAATTAAAGGAAGCTTACCTATATACCTACCATCGGTTCCCTTCTTCAGTCTTTTGATGAAGTTGGTCACTTCTTCATCATCCTCCAAGATGTCACTATTGCTGCTATGTTCTTCTTGTTTCTTTTCCTTTTTCTTTGATCTTTTGTATGCTTTGAAGGCTCCTTCTTTTACATATGGATTTTCTTGTTCAGTTCTCATTTCATATGAATTAAAGATTCCATGTAGTTCGTCCATGCTTATTGAGTTTAGATATGATCTTTCTTCTAGTGTTGATATCTTAGGGTAAAATCTCATAGGAAGAGATCTTAGTACCTTTTGAACAATTACAGATTCTTCAATTTCTTCTCCCAATCCCATGATTGCATTCACTATTTCATCGAATCGTAAGAAGTACTCTGCAATATTCTCATCTTCCTTCATCTTTAGTTGTTTGAACTGACCTCTGTAAGTTTGAAGCTTTGCTTCTTTAACTTTTGAATATCAATAAATATTTCGAAGCTTATCCCAAATCTCTTTAGCATATTTACAATGTGCAACTTTGGTGAATACTGTTTCACTGAGACTATTCAGAAGTGCATTTGTGGCTTTGGAATTATTCTGACCGATTTTCACTGCTTTGTCATTTGTTGGTGGAACTACTGGTGCTTTGTATCCATCTACAATTGATTGACAAATTTCAAATCCATGTGCCTGTATGTATGTCTTCATCCTTATGCTCCAAAAAGCATACTTTTGTCCATCAAACTGTGGTATTCCATTTTTATACAAGTTTCTCTCCATGATCTACCTTTCAGTGGTTAAAATGATTTCTGAAGGAACCTGCTCTGAAACCAATTGTTGGATTACTGAGAGGGGGGGTGAATCAGTGATAGAGAAATTATAATCCTTTTTAACCAAATAATTCAAGTTTTGTATCAATGTAGAATTATCATCCAATAATGAGAAATGAACAAATGAACAATCATACACATACATAGTACACCAAATTTTTACGTGGAAACCCAAAGAGGGAGAAAACCACATAATGTTTTTTCTTATATGTCTTGAAGAATTACATTCATTGGAAGCATCAACTTCCTTTGTTTTTCAATTGCAACTGGAATGAAGCTCCAACCCCTTAGTTTTTCAGGCTATAACCTGAGGGAAGATCTAACTCCCCAATTCTCTGGGTACAACCAAAAGGAGGATACAATCCTCTATGTTCTCCAACTACAACCGGAAGGTGGCTACAACCACCTTTCCTTGCCTCGTCCAACTTCCCTGAATTAGAAGTAGAATGATGGAACCACTGTCACACTATCACTATGAGATATACCATTGTAAACCTGTACCAATAAACCTGAACCATGCATCAACCATGCATCAACCTGTACCTCAACCTGTAATAAACCTGTACCATAAAAAAGTACATCAACCATGCACCAACCTGTACCAAACAACCTGTAATCAAGCTGTACCATAAACAAGTGCATCCAACCATGTACCAAGTATGTACCAATCATGTGTCAACTAATCGTCAACTATGAATCATCAATATGTACCAACATCATCAACTATACACCTCATGTATGTGTTAACTCATCAACTACTTGTCTCAACCATGTGCCCAGCATGTACCTTAACCAAAATCCCTCATCAATTTCATCATCGAAATATGATTTGTAACTATGTAATAGACCTGGTGTATATGATAACATACCTGGAAATATTCCTTAACTTTAACAACAAGAGTCTAGCATTATCATCAAATGTTTCTTTAGTCTTACATGACTAGTTTTAGATTAGTCAACAACCCTAAATTGAAATACTAATAAATTTGTACCTATAATGAATAAAGATACAAAACTGATACACAATGTTCTTCATATTGTTTTGTGAAATTTCTCTAGGTTTCACTTCTTGGAACCCCTCATAAAAGGAGTTATAGAAAAAATGGCATACCTTGCTAAATTTTGTCTTATTCTAGAGAGTGACCTTGTAGAGAGTGCCCCGCACAAAATGTTTGTTGAATCACTTTGAAAATTTAAAAAAAAGTACTATAGACTGTAATATAACCAACACATTTTGTCTTACTAAATTTGTATTTGTTATGAATAATTTATATGTTTTTAGCCGAAACACATGTTTTAGACTAGTTTCAGGACTAGCCACAGATCCTATTTTCCATAGAGTGTAACTCCAAAAATACAATGACCCACAATATGCATGTTTTACCACAGATACTTGGATATGTTTCATAATTGGAATATCAATTTTATAGTCAGAATCATTCTAGAAAAAAAAATTATTGCGAAAATGGTGAGATGACCTATAAATAACATACCTTAGAAAGCTTCATCAAAAGAATTTATCCTCCCTTGAATTTCGGACTTCTTTTCTTCACCTTCACTCTGAAATTAGGCTTAGATATCATTTGGTTACCTCAGACACCTATATATATTCAATATTCACAAGTGTGATCTAAAATGAGAGAGACTTGCCTCTTATTTATACTCTACAAGTAGATTCCTTAAAAACATCTTCTAGGTCACTTTGTCCACTTTCCTTATTTTAGGGTTAACCCACTTCTAGTTTCTCCATTAAATTTATTATTTAAGTAATTTATTTTTTATTCACTTTGAATTATATTACACTCATCACTTCACTTTATTATCTACCTTCTAAAATCTCTTAAACCACTTTGACTACTTTGACCTTTTTGGGCTTCTAGATGACATATGAGGGTCCTCCAACTTTGTAAGGCCATAACTCTCAAACCGTGAGGAGTTGTGTGGCGTTCCACATACCATAAAAAATGGAATGACATATAATATCCATATATAATAGTATTACCTACAAATATATCAAAACGCATACCATTATCCATAAAAAAACTTGGGTCCATTACCCAAACCTGGGTTCTCCAACTTCTCATGTCCATAACTCTCTAACCATGAGGAGTTATGTGACGTTCCACATACCAATGGAAATGGAATGATAAGAAATATCCATATACGATAGTTTAAATGAAAAATTCATTGACCTGCATCTCATTATTCCACAAATAAGTATGGTTTATCTAACCATACTTCTAGGATAACTCAATCTGCAAAGCGTCTTCCCATGAGATATTTCACCATAAGGGGACCAATTTGGAGTTCATCCATTTGTACTTATTATCAACCATGACAAGACAATAATGAGTCATGTTTAAATCAGACAAAATTGGGTCCATTACCCAAACTATTTTTCTACCGGGATTCATTCAAGGGTTGACATCAATGGCAACCAACCTTAATCAACAGATAATACTTTCTCATATGATATTGTTTTGAGATGTACTGGTTGGTCCTCTCTAGTAGGAATTTGTATATGACTGATATAATCTACACATGTATTTTGAGTAAGGCATATGATATAATAGAATGATGATGGATATCAAATTTTAAAAGAAGACCCATGTCTATGATGATTTATGTTTCCATAGAATGATATTATGTTTTGTCTATTATGCATGATTCTTTTGTATTTCTTTATGATATTATTTGCAACTCTATTCTTTTGTCTTGGGTTATTAGGTGTTAAAGAATCCGATATGGCTAATATGGCATGCATAAATAATGGTATTAATATTGATAACTTGTAGATATGAATAAGAATTCTTCTTACCCTTCCCTGATTCTCATTTCTCATTCATGCTTCGGGTGATACTTCTTCCCTTATGGGAAGATGAAAATGCCTACGTGCTAGATCACATCGGTACCCTTTTGTTGGTAACCTAAAGAGGAACCTGGTCAAACAATTTTGTGCCAACAACACTCATTCAACATAACATAATAATATCTCTCTGATTAAATTTCCCCTCTTCTCCCTCTTGGTTGCATATTTATTCATAAAATTCAATAGGAAGGCTAAGATCCAATTCCCCAATCCCAGAACAAAAAATCAATTGAAATATGAGTTTTAAGCAAGTTTTGAAAATTGGATGCAACAAAAAATATGGGAAATTGTTGGTTATCTAGCTACTCTTTTTCACTGTCTGAGTTTATTGAACCAGGGTTCATGTTTGTTCAGGTTTCCTATAAAGAATCTAAAACTATCGACCCTCCTAGTAAACCAGAAGGAAACATAACACACATGATGCATTGTGCGGTCTCACCCAAGATAAATTTAATGGGTGGTTGTAAGACTCAGGTTTTTACAAGCTAGGATTGAGTGGGATATAAGTGAGATAAATATTGAACCAATGTCCTGACTTGTAAATACAACATACTGTTATTCATGACTTATGCAGTAAATCCATTGGTTTATTCCCTCAATATTGCAATAGTACTTAAACATGCATTATAATGACTCATTCATTCAACATCATAATAACTTCTTTAGACAATAAAGATATCCATACATTCATCACGTAACACAGATATTATCGTGGTTCACCCCCCCTTGGGGCTACATCCACAAATATTTGGCTCTCATCTCTTTTATTATATTGTATTTGCATCTACAATGTCACATGCTTACAACTCTTCTCATTCAGATAAGAGCTATGTTAGGAAGACTAGGTCACACCAGGCTCCACAACTTGCGATGTAACCCTCAAGATCTACCCTACCTCGTCCTCTCTAGTTTAAAATATTATACAAAATAGTTCTTATAGTAAAAAATTACATATCACATAAACTCATGCATAACTACAATACTCATAACCAAATCGACAATTACTAACTAATTCCCACCACCACCACCAACAACCCTTATGATACCTAAGTATCTATATTTATACATTTTAGGCTCTTCATCCATTAAACTATATTACCAAAACCCTAACCCTGCCATTGTTAGGTCTTCCCTTGTGCATGCTTTCTTGCATGCACACGTGATGTGTTTCCATCCAGCTGTCACTTTCCATGTGCACGCTTTCTTTCCCAAAAAATGCCTTGTTTTTCCTCTTTGGCCTTTTGTCTGCCTCTAACAGTCCCCCAACACTGACATGTGGCTCATCCCGAGCCACCTATCCTTTGTGTGCTTCTTCGATCTCCCTGGTGATCGCCTAGAATTTTTCGTTGAGCTTTGTTTCCTATGTCTGAACCGACGTAGTAATCTCCTTGAGTGTGTCCACTCTCTGGATTGCAATTTCATTATTGATTAGTTCCATGCAGTCTTCCTGAGTCTATGCTATATTTTACTTGGATGCCTCTTCTTGTGCCAAGAATTCTACTACCCATTCTTGCAATGGTTCCATTTGAGCCTGCCGCTCCTATTTTTTTGTTTGTGCAGTGGTGAGCTTTGCCTACAATTTCTTCATTTCCTGTGTTCCCTTGACGCGTTCGGTAATTTTCATTTTCTTATGCCTCTTTTTGAGTTCTTGGATCGCTATGTTGATACTTTCTTCTTCCTTATCCCACTTTTGGACTTGTTGATCGTCCTCTAACTTAGTCCAAAGTTGTGCTTCTTTATCGAACAAGTCAGTTGTTGTGCTGACCTACTGCTCTATCTCCTGCATCTGCATTGTTTCTTCCTTCTTCATTTTCTCCTTGACTGCTGGTGGAGTGGTTGGTATGAGCCATTCTCAGAGATTCTTTATCTTCTTCTGATATTGATCAATTTCCTACGCAATCCGATCAATCTTTTATATTGCTGTGATTTCATCTTCCTGCGTGGCCTGCAGAATCTTCTCGTAAGTTCCTGCCACTTTCTACTCCAGTCCTTTTATGCACTCCCTTTCCTCCTAGGTCTCATATTTATCCTAATCATACACTATCTCCAGCATGTCTTGTTTCTTTGTTTCCTACTTCAGTTCAGTTAAGTGTTTACGTGCGTGAGACTGTACCTTGTTATGCTCACTTGCAACTTGTGTAGTGCCCCTGATGGTATCCTTGTCAATACAAGTTGGATTTGTCTTAAGTCCTTCAAAGGTGTCTTCCCCACAATTTCGTCCATGAAAATCATACTAGGGTTGATGTGGAATGTTACGTGCAACTGCAGTATTTCCCAGACTAACTCCCTTTATTCTTCTGACACTCTTCCTTCTATCTACAGTGTTGATGGTTCGATCCCCCTACTAATTATTGGCTACCCTTCCTCGATTTTCTTGAGGAGTTGTCATATGTTTTCCAGTTCCTCTTGAATTCTTTCCATGTGGTGTGCAGTGTGGTCGAATTCCTCGGATAGAAAATCCTGGACCATTCAAGCTATCATTTCCCCATCTTCATCTATGACCGTATACTCTAGAAGTTCTCTTTGTTCCTTTGATTTATTTCATGTGACTCCTATATACATGAATGGCCTATTGTTTGTACCGTATGCTTGTGGGTTGGGCCTTGCCTCAGTCTCTTGTGTAGGATCAACCTGTTACTGCTTCTCCTTGGTCAGCTGCGTCTTATTCTTCTTCCCATTCTGGGTCCCTATCTATGTTGTCCCCTCTTCTATCTGTGTTGATTTTCCCTAGCCCATTCTTCTCTTCTTGGGCACTTGAATCTCCT
>ML780744.1:340126-372199 GCA_009831015.1 Picea engelmannii
ATTTGATCAATAGTTGCAACTCTTCCATCATGAGGGAAATATATCACACAAAAAAGAGTGGACACGATAGCTTTCATGGCAGAGACATAATCTCACCCAAGGAGTAAATCGAAATCCAAGGGGTCATGGACTACCACGATGTCAATAAAGACATTTTTCCCTCCCAAAGTTACGGGAAACTGAGGAAGGGTACCTAAATGTTGACTGGTTCTTCTGTTAAAATCTAACATAGTCTGGGTAACTGGTACAAGATGAGGATAACCCAAATCTTGCCAAGAAATATAGGACAAAATACTAATGGACGAACCTTTGTCTATCATATTCTGAGGAATGTCCCGACCACAAACCTGTACTGTAATATTGAAAGGAATGTGAGAAGGAAGATGAGGTCCAGTTAGCGCACCCCAATAAAAAATGATGGCCTCATTACTTGAAGGGGGTTCCACAAGAGAAGGAGGAACTTCTTCGGAGTCTTCTTTATTACAGTCTTCTACTGCCATGAATAGAAATCTTCCTGTCTCACTATCACCGAATTCATCTTCATCTGATGATGAGATGTATTCTTTGGTGCATAAGATTTTCTTGAAAACTTTCTTTGTAGTTCTTTTTCCTTTATATGTTTGTTTTCCTTTTGAGTAACCTTCATCATTTCTCTTTTTCTTATGACGACTTTTGTTAGAAAAATGACCAATACCATCACAATTAAAACAAATTAAAGGAAGCTTACCTATATACCTACCATCGGTTCCCTTCTTCAGTCTTTTGATGAAGTTGGTCACTTCTTCATCATCCTCCAAGATGTCACTATTGCTGCTATGTTCTTCTTGTTTCTTTTCCTTTTTCTTTGATCTTTTGTATGCTTTGAAGGCTCCTTCTTTTACATATGGATTTTCTTGTTCAGTTCTCATTTCATATGAATTAAAGATTCCATGTAGTTCGTCCATGCTTATTGAGTTTAGATATGATCTTTCTTCTAGTGTTGATATCTTAGGGTAAAATCTCATAGGAAGAGATCTTAGTACCTTTTGAACAATTACAGATTCTTCAATTTCTTCTCCCAATCCCATGATTGCATTCACTATTTCATCGAATCGTAAGAAGTACTCTGCAATATTCTCATCTTCCTTCATCTTTAGTTGTTTGAACTGACCTCTGTAAGTTTGAAGCTTTGCTTCTTTAACTTTTGAATATCAATAAATATTTCGAAGCTTATCCCAAATCTCTTTAGCATATTTACAATGTGCAACTTTGGTGAATACTGTTTCACTGAGACTATTCAGAAGTGCATTTGTGGCTTTGGAATTATTCTGACCGATTTTCACTGCTTTGTCATTTGTTGGTGGAACTACTGGTGCTTTGTATCCATCTACAATTGATTGACAAATTTCAAATCCATGTGCCTGTATGTATGTCTTCATCCTTATGCTCCAAAAAGCATACTTTTGTCCATCAAACTGTGGTATTCCATTTTTATACAAGTTTCTCTCCATGATCTACCTTTCAGTGGTTAAAATGATTTCTGAAGGAACCTGCTCTGAAACCAATTGTTGGATTACTGAGAGGGGGGGTGAATCAGTGATAGAGAAATTATAATCCTTTTTAACCAAATAATTCAAGTTTTGTATCAATGTAGAATTATCATCCAATAATGAGAAATGAACAAATGAACAATCATACACATACATAGTACACCAAATTTTTACGTGGAAACCCAAAGAGGGAGAAAACCACATAATGTTTTTTCTTATATGTCTTGAAGAATTACATTCATTGGAAGCATCAACTTCCTTTGTTTTTCAATTGCAACTGGAATGAAGCTCCAACCCCTTAGTTTTTCAGGCTATAACCTGAGGGAAGATCTAACTCCCCAATTCTCTGGGTACAACCAAAAGGAGGATACAATCCTCTATGTTCTCCAACTACAACCGGAAGGTGGCTACAACCACCTTTCCTTGCCTCGTCCAACTTCCCTGAATTAGAAGTAGAATGATGGAACCACTGTCACACTATCACTATGAGATATACCATTGTAAACCTGTACCAATAAACCTGAACCATGCATCAACCATGCATCAACCTGTACCTCAACCTGTAATAAACCTGTACCATAAAAAAGTACATCAACCATGCACCAACCTGTACCAAACAACCTGTAATCAAGCTGTACCATAAACAAGTGCATCCAACCATGTACCAAGTATGTACCAATCATGTGTCAACTAATCGTCAACTATGAATCATCAATATGTACCAACATCATCAACTATACACCTCATGTATGTGTTAACTCATCAACTACTTGTCTCAACCATGTGCCCAGCATGTACCTTAACCAAAATCCCTCATCAATTTCATCATCGAAATATGATTTGTAACTATGTAATAGACCTGGTGTATATGATAACATACCTGGAAATATTCCTTAACTTTAACAACAAGAGTCTAGCATTATCATCAAATGTTTCTTTAGTCTTACATGACTAGTTTTAGATTAGTCAACAACCCTAAATTGAAATACTAATAAATTTGTACCTATAATGAATAAAGATACAAAACTGATACACAATGTTCTTCATATTGTTTTGTGAAATTTCTCTAGGTTTCACTTCTTGGAACCCCTCATAAAAGGAGTTATAGAAAAAATGGCATACCTTGCTAAATTTTGTCTTATTCTAGAGAGTGACCTTGTAGAGAGTGCCCCGCACAAAATGTTTGTTGAATCACTTTGAAAATTTAAAAAAAAGTACTATAGACTGTAATATAACCAACACATTTTGTCTTACTAAATTTGTATTTGTTATGAATAATTTATATGTTTTTAGCCGAAACACATGTTTTAGACTAGTTTCAGGACTAGCCACAGATCCTATTTTCCATAGAGTGTAACTCCAAAAATACAATGACCCACAATATGCATGTTTTACCACAGATACTTGGATATGTTTCATAATTGGAATATCAATTTTATAGTCAGAATCATTCTAGAAAAAAAAATTATTGCGAAAATGGTGAGATGACCTATAAATAACATACCTTAGAAAGCTTCATCAAAAGAATTTATCCTCCCTTGAATTTCGGACTTCTTTTCTTCACCTTCACTCTGAAATTAGGCTTAGATATCATTTGGTTACCTCAGACACCTATATATATTCAATATTCACAAGTGTGATCTAAAATGAGAGAGACTTGCCTCTTATTTAT
The DNA here is from genome assembly GCA_009831015.1 of Picea engelmannii. Classification (NCBI taxonomy): domain Eukaryota; kingdom Viridiplantae; phylum Streptophyta; class Pinopsida; order Pinales; family Pinaceae; genus Picea; species Picea engelmannii. The sequence continues at coordinate 343,328 of ML780744.1, forward strand.
ACTCTACAAGTAGATTCCTTAAAAACATCTTCTAGGTCACTTTGTCCACTTTCCTTATTTTAGGGTTAACCCACTTCTAGTTTCTCCATTAAATTTATTATTTAAGTAATTTATTTTTTATTCACTTTGAATTATATTACACTCATCACTTCACTTTATTATCTACCTTCTAAAATCTCTTAAACCACTTTGACTACTTTGACCTTTTTGGGCTTCTAGATGACATATGAGGGTCCTCCAACTTTGTAAGGCCATAACTCTCAAACCGTGAGGAGTTGTGTGGCGTTCCACATACCATAAAAAATGGAATGACATATAATATCCATATATAATAGTATTACCTACAAATATATCAAAACGCATACCATTATCCATAAAAAAACTTGGGTCCATTACCCAAACCTGGGTTCTCCAACTTCTCATGTCCATAACTCTCTAACCATGAGGAGTTATGTGACGTTCCACATACCAATGGAAATGGAATGATAAGAAATATCCATATACGATAGTTTAAATGAAAAATTCATTGACCTGCATCTCATTATTCCACAAATAAGTATGGTTTATCTAACCATACTTCTAGGATAACTCAATCTGCAAAGCGTCTTCCCATGAGATATTTCACCATAAGGGGACCAATTTGGAGTTCATCCATTTGTACTTATTATCAACCATGACAAGACAATAATGAGTCATGTTTAAATCAGACAAAATTGGGTCCATTACCCAAACTATTTTTCTACCGGGATTCATTCAAGGGTTGACATCAATGGCAACCAACCTTAATCAACAGATAATACTTTCTCATATGATATTGTTTTGAGATGTACTGGTTGGTCCTCTCTAGTAGGAATTTGTATATGACTGATATAATCTACACATGTATTTTGAGTAAGGCATATGATATAATAGAATGATGATGGATATCAAATTTTAAAAGAAGACCCATGTCTATGATGATTTATGTTTCCATAGAATGATATTATGTTTTGTCTATTATGCATGATTCTTTTGTATTTCTTTATGATATTATTTGCAACTCTATTCTTTTGTCTTGGGTTATTAGGTGTTAAAGAATCCGATATGGCTAATATGGCATGCATAAATAATGGTATTAATATTGATAACTTGTAGATATGAATAAGAATTCTTCTTACCCTTCCCTGATTCTCATTTCTCATTCATGCTTCGGGTGATACTTCTTCCCTTATGGGAAGATGAAAATGCCTACGTGCTAGATCACATCGGTACCCTTTTGTTGGTAACCTAAAGAGGAACCTGGTCAAACAATTTTGTGCCAACAACACTCATTCAACATAACATAATAATATCTCTCTGATTAAATTTCCCCTCTTCTCCCTCTTGGTTGCATATTTATTCATAAAATTCAATAGGAAGGCTAAGATCCAATTCCCCAATCCCAGAACAAAAAATCAATTGAAATATGAGTTTTAAGCAAGTTTTGAAAATTGGATGCAACAAAAAATATGGGAAATTGTTGGTTATCTAGCTACTCTTTTTCACTGTCTGAGTTTATTGAACCAGGGTTCATGTTTGTTCAGGTTTCCTATAAAGAATCTAAAACTATCGACCCTCCTAGTAAACCAGAAGGAAACATAACACACATGATGCATTGTGCGGTCTCACCCAAGATAAATTTAATGGGTGGTTGTAAGACTCAGGTTTTTACAAGCTAGGATTGAGTGGGATATAAGTGAGATAAATATTGAACCAATGTCCTGACTTGTAAATACAACATACTGTTATTCATGACTTATGCAGTAAATCCATTGGTTTATTCCCTCAATATTGCAATAGTACTTAAACATGCATTATAATGACTCATTCATTCAACATCATAATAACTTCTTTAGACAATAAAGATATCCATACATTCATCACGTAACACAGATATTATCGTGGTTCACCCCCCCTTGGGGCTACATCCACAAATATTTGGCTCTCATCTCTTTTATTATATTGTATTTGCATCTACAATGTCACATGCTTACAACTCTTCTCATTCAGATAAGAGCTATGTTAGGAAGACTAGGTCACACCAGGCTCCACAACTTGCGATGTAACCCTCAAGATCTACCCTACCTCGTCCTCTCTAGTTTAAAATATTATACAAAATAGTTCTTATAGTAAAAAATTACATATCACATAAACTCATGCATAACTACAATACTCATAACCAAATCGACAATTACTAACTAATTCCCACCACCACCACCAACAACCCTTATGATACCTAAGTATCTATATTTATACATTTTAGGCTCTTCATCCATTAAACTATATTACCAAAACCCTAACCCTGCCATTGTTAGGTCTTCCCTTGTGCATGCTTTCTTGCATGCACACGTGATGTGTTTCCATCCAGCTGTCACTTTCCATGTGCACGCTTTCTTTCCCAAAAAATGCCTTGTTTTTCCTCTTTGGCCTTTTGTCTGCCTCTAACAGTCCCCCAACACTGACATGTGGCTCATCCCGAGCCACCTATCCTTTGTGTGCTTCTTCGATCTCCCTGGTGATCGCCTAGAATTTTTCGTTGAGCTTTGTTTCCTATGTCTGAACCGACGTAGTAATCTCCTTGAGTGTGTCCACTCTCTGGATTGCAATTTCATTATTGATTAGTTCCATGCAGTCTTCCTGAGTCTATGCTATATTTTACTTGGATGCCTCTTCTTGTGCCAAGAATTCTACTACCCATTCTTGCAATGGTTCCATTTGAGCCTGTCGCTCCTATTTTTTTTGTTTGTGCAGTGGTGAGCTCTGCCTACAATTTCTTCATTTCCTGTGTTCCCTTGACGCGTTCGGTAATTTTCATTTTCTTATGTCTCTTTTTGAGTTCTTGGATCGCTGTGTTGATACTTTCTTCTTCCTTATCCCACTTTTGGACTTGTTGATCGTCCTCTAACTTAGTCAAAAGTTGTGCTTCTTTATCGAACAAGTCAGTTGTTGTGCTGACCTACTGCTCTATCTCCTGCAGCTGCATTGTTTCTTCCTTCTTCATTTTCTCCTTGACTGTTGGTGGAGTGGTTGGTATGAGCCATTCTCAGAGATTCTTTATCTTCTTCTGATATTGATCAATTTCCTACGCAATCCGATCAATCTTTTATATTGCTGTGATTTCATCTTCCTGCGTGTCCTGCAGAATCTTCTCGTAAGTTCTTGCCACTTTCTGATCCAGTCCTTTTATGCACTCCCTTTCCTCCTAGGTCTCATATTTATCCTAATCATACACTATCTCCAGCATGTCTTGTTTCTTTGTTTCCTACTTCAGTTCAGTTAAGTGTTTACGTGCATGAGATTGTACCTTGTTATGCTCACTTGCAACTTGTGTAGTGCCCCTGATGGTATCCTTGTCAATACAAGTTGGATTTGTCTTAAGTCCTTCAAAGGTGTCTTCCCCACAATTTCGTCCATGAAAAACATACTAGGGTTGATGTGGAATGTTACGTGCAACTGCAGTATTTCCCAGACTAACTCCCTTTATTCTTCTGACACTCTTCCTTCTATCTACAGTGTTGATGGTTCGATCCCCCTACTAATTATTGGCTACCCTTCCTAGATTTTCTTGAGGAGTTGTCATATGTTTTCCAGTTCCTCTTGAATTCTTTCCATGTGGTGTGCAGTGTGGTCGAATTCCTCGGATAGAAAATCCTGGACCATTCAAGCTATCATTTCCCCATCTTCATCTATGACTGTATACTCTGGAAGTTCTCTTTGTTCCTTTGATTTATTTCATGTGACTCCTATATACATGACTGGCCTATTGTTTGTACCGTTTGCTTGTGGGTTGGGCCTTGCCTCAGTCTCTTGTGCAGGATCAACCTGTTACTGCTTCTCCTTGGTCAGCTGCGTCTTATTCTTCTTCCCATTCTGGGTCCCTATCTATGTTGTCCCCTCTTCTATCTGTGTTGATTTTCCCTAGCCCATTCTTCTCTTCTTGGGCACTTGAATCTCCTTTGGTTGGGTCTCTTCCTGCCCTGCCTCTTCTTCTGTTGTTCTTTCCGACAATTCCTGGGAAAGGAAGGGAGTCTTCCACCGCCATCCCATTCATTGATAACCATGTCGATGTCACACTCTGTGATACAGTAGAATATTTGCATCCACTATTTGTCCAGATCCTTCCTTACTTGTATCCACATTGTGTGTCTTGTAGTGTGTAATTTGGTGATGTCCCCATATCACACGATGACCTCTGGTGTTATTCTCCACATATTGGAGATGGTTTCTTGTAGGTCGCATAGGTATCCTTCAAAGATATCCATGTTCACCTTTTTGTTCCTAGCATCTAGCCTGGCTCTGAGAAAAAAATATCTAGCACCCTGATTTGGTTTGGGTCTGGTACCAAAAACTATGTACCTTGGTTCTCTACATCCCATGAAGGTTATTAGTGTGATCAACCATGAATAGTGGAACTCTATTCCTAGATCTTGCGCATCCTTGCAGTCATCCAGGAATAGGTTCAAAAGATATGGTTCCCATCTCATTGAGGTGCCTTCTGCGCATTGAGTTGCAACTGCAACAACTCCAGCTGAGACTTTCTCCCCGCGACATTTTCTCAGCAACTTACATGCTAAGATTTTTGCACCAAATTGTGTTGCGGCATCGTTGATCCTTTTGATAATGATCCCTCTTGTCCCCCTTTCGGTGCCATACTTCTTTTTCATTTATTTTGAGAGCGCCTTCTCCCTGGATTTGTCATCTAGAAAGTGAAAGGGATCCATGCCCTGAGTTGGCAATCTTGTTATTCTCGCGATAAGCTCGAAATTTATTGACACGATATTGTCCAAACATATGTCCTCGATATGTGTGACTGTTAGTAACTATTTGACGCATGTAGTTGTGTACTGACCCCTGAAAAAATGTGGTAGGTCTACCAAACCTAAAATTCCTGTCTTCTCCAATCTGGTTTCCTATTGGAGTGGTTGATCAATCGGTTCCCCAAATGGACCCGTGACCATCGTCTCCATGTATACTCTCTTTGAAATTTCCAGGAACTTGTCTTTATTTGATACATCATGGTATGAGTATTTGAGCTTCCCTATGTGACCCAGTAGCTCCGGTCCTACCTGTACCCCCTCTGGTATCCACAGTAGAATGATTTTTGTTGTCGGTTTCTTGCAAGGTGATCTGGGTATCTATATCTTGTCTTTCTTTGACGTTGGTGGTTGGCTCAAAGTTCTAACAACTTCCGGTTGTTCTTCAATATTCCACTCTGGATGACTCATGATATCCTCAATTCTTCCCTCTGATGGGTGTTATGATATGGTCGTTGGAAACTCGTCTAGGTCAACTGTTGTTTTCTGATTTGGTGTCGTTCCATTGACTTCCAGAGATGCTTTTGTGTTCTCTGGTTGTACCTCCTTCGGGGTTTCTATGTCCTGGTTCAACTACTCCCATACCTCTGTTAGTATGTTTGTATTATTTCCCTCTGATGCTTTCTATTGGATTTATTCCACTATGGGTGTAGGGTTCACTGGTGTTATGTCTAGAGATGGGATTTCGTCAAAATTGATGATCTCCGACGACTATTGTTCACCTTATTTCACCTGTCCTTGTGACCTAGTATGAACTCTTATTTTCCTGGTGGTTTGGCTTGCTTTCTCTTGCTTGGGAAATTCCATGGCGATGAATTTCGAATGTTTGTTGGGTTTGAATGGTCTCTGTGACCTCTTTGAACTTGCTCTATGTTTTTCATTATCTATTTCTCTCTCTCTTATCTTCTTTCGCAAATAGACTAGTTTCTCCTGCGTCCGTGTGTTGTGTGGATTTTCCATGAAGTTTGTCGATGACACTTCCTTCATTATGGGTTTAGTGCACCTTAAATACAAGTTCAATTCATCTCCAGTGGTTTTGTACTTTCCATAAATCTGTCTTTCTATCTTCAAATGGTGCTTTTAATGTGGCATCCCATTGCTCCTTTCCATCCTTTAATTCCGCCTGGTACTGTCATGTTGTCCTGCTTTTGCTAACTTTCCTTTTCCTCGCTTATTTCCCTTTTTATGTGACCATTATCCTTCTCCTCACTGAGTTTGTGTTTATAAATTTGTGTGGTCTTCCTATATCTGGCGTACTACATCCTCTTTGATTCTTTCCTCTTGGTTCTTTTTCAATATACCATTTTTTTTTTCACTGTGCGGTGGGTTGTCGACTATCCTTAAACAACTTTAGTCGGCTCCCATTGATCATCCCTCTAAGTTCAACGCCTGATAAATCTCTTAATTATATATCTCCTCCATCTATGATAGATTTTACTACATATGGTCCTAACCATTACATTTTGAGCTTTCCCGGGTGCTGAAACAATTTTTTGCCATACATCAGTATTGGATCTCCTTCCTTGAACGTTTTCTTCTTGATGTGTCTATCATGCCAAGCTTTATCTATTGATTTCTGAACTTGTTGGTGGAATCCTACCAATATCTGGTCTTCCTCCATGGTCATTAACTGGTTCAGTCTCTCCTGTACTGCTCCTCGTTCTTTTATTTGTGCAATTGCTACTATGCGTAAGCTTGGTACTAGAAATTCTAATGGCACCACTGCTTCTTGGCCATAAACCAGTTTAAATGGTGTGTGCCCTATCAATGTTTTGCACGTAGTCCTGTAGGCCCATAATATTGTTGGCACTTTGAGATCCCAGTCATCTCTATTGACATTACAAATCTTTGTTGGTGCGTTCTCCATGATTTTGTTAAATGCTTCCATTGTTCCATTTTCCTGTCGGTGATATGGTGTTATTTTCTAATGATGTACTTCAAACTCTCCAGTCATTGCGTTGATGGTGTTGTTTATGAAGTGTGTGTTGTGGTAAATCATACAAATTCTTGGGCATCAGAATCTAGTGATTACTTGTTCAAATAGAAAATACATTGTTGTTCCTACATTGTAGTCCTTCACTGGTGTGGATTCTGCCCATCTTGTTAGGTATTCCATCGCGGTGATAATGTACCTTTCTCTTGTTCTTTTTGTCGGTGGGTTGATTGGCCCCACAAAATCTATTTCCCATTTATCAAATGATTAGAGTGTTACCTATGGTCATAATTTCATCTTGTCCCTTCTGTTGGGTTTTCCTACCCTTTGACATACATCACATGTTTGACAATAATCCTCCAACTCTCTGTGAATTGTTGGCCACCATATTCCTGCGTGTAATACCTTATGCACGATAGTTTTACCTACATAATTTCCTCCTTCCATTTTGTCATGGGATTCTCTTAATACTTGTGGTATTTTGTGTTCTAACACATACCGTCACAAGATGTTATTTGCGCCCATCTTATATAGATGTCCTGCAATCAGTTGATAGTCGGCAGCACGGACTACCAGGTTTTTGTTCTACGTGGTATTATACTCTTGCGACGTAGTACCTATGCTCAAGTACTGAATGATATATGAGAAGTGTTCATCAATGATCTGAACTGAGAATAGCTATGCATCTGGAAAGTTTTCTTCTAAATTCATAAGTTCTTCTCCGTTTGTGACCCTTGATAGGTGGTCAGGTCCTGCGTTCAACTTTCCTAGTTTGAAGATTACTTCAAAGTCAAATTATTGAAATAGGAGTAGTCATCGATAGATTCTCTCCCCCAACACTAGCTTGTTGACTAAATATTTTAGGGCTGAGTGATCTGTGAACATCTTAAAGTGTTTTCCTAATAAGTAGTGTCTTCAATTTTGCAGTGCATAGACCATAGATAGGCCTTCTCTTTCCGTCGTGTTATAGTTATGTTCTGAGTCTGATAAGTTTTTGGTCGTGAATGCTACCAGGTGATCCAAATCCCCCGCTCCTGGCTGGGCCAAGATACCTCCAAGTGCTATGGTTGATGTGTCTACATGTACATGGAATGTCTTCTCCCAATATGGAAAGACTAATATTGGCGCGGTGACCATATTTTCCTTTAGGGTATTCAGAACCTTTTGGCACTCATCGTTCCACTGAAAATTTGTATCTTTTCATAGAATATTTTCCATCGATGCAGCAATATACACGTACCCTTTGATAAATTTTCGGTAGTATCATGTGTGTCCCAACATCTCTCTTCACTGATGGACCGTTTTTGGTGGTGGAAATTTAACAATGACTGCGATCTTTGCGGGATCTACGAGTAAACCCTATTGTCATACTATATGGCCCAATAATATCCCGAACAATGTTCTGAAGATGCATTTATTTATATTCAGTGATATCTAACACTATCTACATCTTTCCAACATTAACCATAAAACTTCTACATGGTCTTTCAACAAACTATAGACTTTCCAATCATCTAGGTATACTTCAAGAAATGGGTGGATGAATTCCTTAAACGCAACAATGACTACTCTGAAAAATATTGTTGGTGCATTCTTCAGTCCAAATGACATGACTGTGCATTAATACAAGCCCCATTCTGTCACAAATGTGGTCTTGTATCTGTCTTCTCGTGTTATCTTAATCTGATGGTATCCTGAGAATCCATCGGTGAATGAGTAGGCTTCATGTCCTCCCACATTTTCTAACACTTCATCCATGAAAGGTGTAGGTAATGGGTCATGTAGGCATGCATCGTTCAACTTCCTCAAGTCGATGCATATCAAGATCCCTCCTTTTTTCTTGTCTTGTACTACCATCGGGATTATCCATTATGATTCTTTGACCGGTTCTATGATGTCAGCTTCGAGCATCCTGTCGATCTCAGCTTTGACTTTTTGTTTATATATTGGGTTCAGTCTATATGGTCGTTGTCTGGTAGATATTTCTTTAGGTCTGGGTGGTATGTTCATCTCTCCTAACTCTCCTGCTATACCCTTAATATATGTAAATGTTGTGGGGAACAAGTTTCTATATTCGTGCAATAACTCTGTCATGATTTCCACTGTTTGTTCATCCCAGTAATCTCCAATGTTGGCCATTTTGGGATGCTCGACTGTATCGATGTTGACTTTATTTACTTTAAGAGATGCATAAATGATTTCTAATTCTATGGGTGGGCCTTCCACACCCCTTTATCCTTATGCTTCTTCAATATAAATATCGCACAGATCATCTTCATCCGGTGCGTCCTATTATACATGGTAACATGACAATAGTTCCTTGACTATCTATCTATTTCGTTGTTGCGCTTCTGTGATAAGCTCTGTTTCTAGTTGTTTAATGAATATCACTCCTCTTATATGTTTAAGAACTACATCTATATTAGGGTTCTCATGGTAGAATGAGAAAGTGACTGTAAAATTTTGTTGCAATGTCGTCCAGGTCGTAGTTCCTTTGTGCAATTCCTAGTTTGTATACCAGTTCCATGGTATGCCCTCTAGGGTGTGTATAAAGTGACAAGGCCATTCCTCTGGAGGTTTAATTTTCCACAGCATCATACACTCCTCCAAGTGTTCCACTGGTGGTCTTTGTCCATCATACTTCTTATGTTTTTTGTTTTTCTGTTCTACATCGAACCGTATGCGCAGTAACCGCTTACATTGGTACCAGTATGTGATTGTTTCTCTGTGTGCGCCCCACCATATTGCGAGTGTGGCCTTGAGTTCTAATTCCAATGTTGATGGTCTTTGGTTCTCTAAGACTTCATATTCATACTGTGCTAAGAATGTTTCCAAATCATTTACTCCATGAAAACTGGGTGGTTCTCTAATTTTTGTGCCTACCCATCTTACGGCTCGGTCTATTCTGGCACATCTCCTTGTGCATACTTCGTGTAGCCTTTGTTGTCAGTTTTCTAAACTGGTATTTGAATCTGTTGCATAGCAATTGATTCTCTGCCAACTGAGTATCTTGTCTGTAGTTGGGTTTATATAATCCTCATCGCACACAGTTGTTTTGTACAACTAGTCGATTTCCTCTAGGTCCAAACAAGTAGGTTCTACAAACCTCTCCCCTTTTGATGGGTCTAATGACATGATGACCTTGTAGTCTCCTAACTCAAATGTCATTTTCTTGGTCTTCAAGTTGATTATAGCCTGGTTTTTAAATGCCCAATCCAGATGAAGAAATTTTGGGTAAGGTGTTGTGTTGTCCACTATTTCATTGACTTCAAAGTCTGCTTTAGTGCGCACTCCATCTAAGTCTATTTTCACAACTTTCAGTCTACCTATTGGTAGGAATCTTTGTTGGTTTTTCAGTGTCAATTGAACAGGTGAATTTCCTAGTGTGGTCTCTCCCATACATTTCCATGTATTTTTTGGTAGTACATTAACTTCATATCCTAGATCTAGTATAATGCCTCCCATATTGAAATCTCCAATGTTCGCATTCAGTCTAAATTTCCTTCTGGTTCTTCTTCTTGTGTGTATCTAATTGACTGTATTTGGTTCTATTTTTTCTTCCATCTCAATACTACATTTTTCTAGTATGTTTTGCAATATTTTCACAGATGATGGATCACTTAATACCTTTACACATGATGGAAAAAATCCTTTGATTGTACTTAATTGTTCCATAGAATGTATTTTGGTAGTATGATCCAATAATGTAGGCATTTCGTATTCAGGTACTTCCTTTCTTTGGTGCATAGTTGAAGTCATCGCAATATATTCCTTCTGAAATTCTTATCGAGCTTGTTTAAATATCTCCTTTTCCTTCTGCATGTTGAACTTCTTCCTGGGTTCAACGTTCTTTTTCACCCATTGATTATATGCTAGATCTTGTCGAATAGTGTTGTACCTTGTTTTAGCTCCTCCGTGAGTAACTATATTAATGTTCCATCCTTCATCCTTTGCTTCGATGAAAATCCACTGAACATTCTAGTTGTTTTGGTTCCTCTTTTCCTATATCTTTACTATTAGTGTCGAGCATTCTTCTATATTGTGATCCGATGCATGACAATACATACAAGATGGTGGTGGAAGTGGACATTCCCTTGCATAATGTCCCGGTTGTTGAAAATTGTAACACACCACTTGTAATATCCCTAAGGATGAGCCATTTTGTAATCATGTTCATGAATTGTAAGTCATGTATTGTAGGATGGTGAGCCGAGTATTGATAAGCTAGTAGGATTATGTGTTTATTAGGCTGGGAGCCTAAGTGTTAAGGCCAGGAGCCTGGTTTTGTATATGTATTATGAAGAACATTAATAAAAATATAAACATCACTGCGTGCAGACCGACCGCAAAGAAAGAGTGATGGGGGACTAAACTTCCACAAGGTGGGTAAGGGAAAAGGGGTTGAAAGGTTGGAAAGAGGGGCTAATCTTAGGGGCTTAAGTCCTTGGGAATAATAATTTATTATTAATCCAAAATCTATATATAATGTATGTTTTTATCCAATGTCCTAGAAGGGGCAGTGCATGCATATCCAAGTGTGCAAAAGGATACACATGCAACTCCAGGGAGACAAGTGTCAACCTAGGCACATGCGGTTAAAAGCTGAAACGTCAGCTGAGTTCAGGGTCTATCCTCCATTCTGGCACCCATCTATCTGAACCGTGTTTCTATGCATCTAATATCTGTGTTTGAATTCTGAAAGCCTCGCGTAGCTCTGAAACTTGGGAAATTCCTGTGATGTTTCCTGAGAAACCGATACGCCTCTGTATGAACCGTTGAGTCTGTGTTCTACCCTTGTGTGTATTCATTTTCACGCACTCTGAAAACTGGCAGAAAACATGTGTATTGAGCCATGTCATCTATGCGTCCTGTGAGCCAACTAATCCTCTCTTGAAAAGTTGAGTCCATCCCTGAACTGTCTTTGAGTCATTGCCTTCTGTGTTCTTGAGTGGAATTGACCAGTTGCGGTTGTTGATTATCTTCACCTTGCGGGAAATGGGTTGAAACTAGTTAAAGAAGCGGGTTTTCAGGCCCGTGGTAGAAGATGTAGGTTGTCATACCTATGAGAGACTCTCTTCAGGTGAGAGAGATTCTACTTAGGAGTGGCTCTCTTCCAGTGAGAGTCCAACACTACCTACGGAGCTCTGAGAATTGCTGATCTGGCCTGTTGTCGAGGCCCAGAGGGGAGGTGAAGCACCAATGGAATGTGCTTGTGAAGGTGTATACTCTTGGGTGGAACAAGCATGCAGGGAATGAGAGTCTATGAGTAGTGGGCATAATAAGGCTCCTCTAGAGAATCCTTCTGATTTCTCTGTGGAGTTTTCCTATAACATCAACCTAGCCTAGGATTCACTTGCCTTGGGTGGAGCTTAGTCCCATCTCGAGGGTGACTTGTTGTTGAGCATGATGAGTAGTGAGGTCTAAGGTTGGGATGATCATGGAATGTTGTTGGCCCTTGGTTATGAAAGTAAGTGAAGATCAAGGAAGAAAAGGAAAAATGCGAACTGCGCGGAAGACACAATGACTGTTACTGGGTCGAAGTGAGCAAAAGAGAAGAAAATACATAGATAAGTAGAAGGAAGCAAGTCGTTGGATGAGGATATCGAGGTTGATAGATCAGTAAGGAAGAAGGATCATGGACAACTCACCAAGTGGAAAAAACCACCATTGGATGCTTTGGAGCACCCCGCGAAAAGGAAGGAAGGACAGGATGGTGAAGCCTTGAAAATGTGGGCCAAGTTGAACTAGGGTTTTAGACACCTAGGGTTTTGTATCTAGGTTTTTGAAACCTAGGTTTTGGCCTAAGGATGTCAGTGATTGATTGTAATGTATAAATAGAGGTCAAGAGGACCTGGGATGTTTGGTTGTCATTGTTGATACTATTGTTGGTGTTGTGATTGTTGTTGCGTGATCGAGTGAGTAACATTGTGTGAGAGAGAAGTGCTGAGTATGAGAGCCTTTTGTGTTGTAATATCTTCAACTGGGTGCGAAGATCAACCCTGCAGCTGGGTGCGCAGGGAGGGGAGAGATAGAAAGGAGAATAAATAAGATTTTCTAGCTAAGATCACATACAAGAACTGTATTCTTCATCTTAATACATTATAAAGAATAGTTCGGTGGATGTAGCCCTAGAGAGAGGGTGAACTACATATATCTTTTCTTCCATGTGTGATTGATGCTATGTTCTTTTTCCTTTGATATATTTTTATTTCATTACTGTGTTAGATCTTATAGGTAGTTGTGCGAAGTAAGAGATAAGTTGGTAAGTGATATATAGATGATTGAATTTCTCTGGTAGTCGATCCACTTGAGATTCCCCTTCATTGTAGACATATTTTTCTTGCAACCCCCTCATAGTTTCTTTAGGTGAGACTGCATCTACCTCGCAGGTGTTTCCGAAAGGGCCAATAGCTAGGGTTTGTTGGTACACTATTGGAGTGAACCCTGGGTCTGCCCCTATGCCAACAAATGGTTCCATTGTTGGGACAATAATCTTCTTGAGGGAATGTCAATGTGGTTCCCATCAAAGACAAAGATTTAGAAGTGCATAGAGGATCAAGAAAATAACTTCGTTGAAGCCCATAACAAGAACCATAATCTTAGTACAAAGGACTGGTTAGGAAGGTATATTTTTACTGATATACAGAGATATTATTTGGAGGAATCCATCAGGAGCTATATGAGTGGTTAGCCAGGTTAGCAGATACTGAGTTTGAGATCAGATATAGAACTCATGTAGTTTGGATGTCGACGTTGATCAAGAAGGTCAAGAGAGTTGATAGCGTTGTGTCATGAGCAATATATCACTGGTTTGATAGTGCCATTGGAGGGTACATCACCGAGTTTGTTGTTGATAGAGTAGAGTCATACAACTAAGTCGAGAGGTATTTCTTCAAGGGACCTAGAAGGAAATTTTTACATTTTATGAAGTTTAAAATCAAGATGCTATTGCATGAGAAGAACATATTGAAGATATAGTAGATTGGTCAGATTTGAAAAATCCAATGTTCAAAAATTTAGACAATGACAATGACATAAAGGCTGGACATAAATGCAGTGGAAGAGCGTTCAGAGAAGTTCATCTTGTGAACCTATTTAAGAAGAACTACGAGGATGAGGGTTTCTATAGTGGAGAAGATGCATATCTGATAGATAAAGAACATTCATAACTCGCTAGGGAAGAGGAAGGAAAAGATGAAGAACCTCGCCAGTACGAGCCAAAAACTTCAAGAACTGTGCAGATTGCCGAAGTAAGTACTATTATTTCTCCTGTCGATTCAGTAGCATTAAGAAATCAGAGTAATCCAAGCGACCAGAGCATTCATAGCACTATCACTAGTATTATACCACATACTCAGACAGTAAACCTAGGAAGATCAATGGGAGATGATATGGGGCTCCCTATCTTTAGGGGAGATGGATCTGAAGATCCTGATCAACACTGGTTTCTGTGTGAATCAATATGGAATATTAAAAATGTCATCGATGAAGTTGTTAAGAGAAATCAGTTTAGTACTACCCTTCGAGATCACGCACTGAGCTGGTACATGAAGCTTGTCCAAGGACTTGCACAACCTAAGCCATTGAATGACATCAAGAATGCGTTGACTGCAAATTTCAAGAAACTCAAATCAGAGTCACAGTGTATCATAGAGCTGAAAGAGATCAAGCAGAAGGTAGCCAAACCTATTTGGGAATTCAATCAGATATTTAATACCTTAACAGGTCGATTGACTTTTCAGATCCTAGATGAGAAGAACAAATAGTGGTTCATTGCTGCCCTCTTACCACACATTAGAGTTCCTCTAATGCAACAAAAGATTGCTTCGTAGACTAAGGCACTAGAGATCGCTAAGTTATAATCAGCCCCTATGGGAGAATCCATCTCAGGTATGAGTTAGATCTTGAGTCAACTAACTATTTTGTCTCTGCAGGTCGAAGATATGAAGAAAGACAAGGGAAAATATAAAAGAGAATCCATCTGGTGTGTCAAATGAAAATCAGAAGTCCATGACAAGGAGCATTTCCCCCTATTTTATGAATACTTGTCCTCTAAATCTCTGTTCCCTTTGAAGAAAGTCACCTTACTCTGGTGCAAGGTATGCCGAAATAGACATTCCCCTGGTGAGTGTTGTTACATACAAAAATATGTTCAGACACCCACAAATTTGTATTTCACATTCTATAAGTCTGTGGGGAATGATGATAGGGATTGTATGGATTATGACCTCATGCACGAAGTTCGAGAGACATATACAAAATTCAAGGTGAAGTACAACAAGAAGGAAACACTACGCAGTATAACTCCCCTAGGAGAGGAAAATTCAACCCTCACGGTGGATTCAAAGGACAAGGAGGAGGAGGAGGTATGGGTCGAGGCCAAGGACGGATCATCTAGTACAACTTTCCACAAACAGGACACCTTGCAAGGGACAGTTAGAACCCTTTCACTACTTACATCTACTACAACTCATTTGAACATGTTAAAGAAGATTATGTTGAGTTACTAGCTAAGATTTAGGAGAGACGAGGACCTCAGCAGAACCCGTAAGTGAAACTAATATATGTTGAACCTCACGGAGAATACCCTAGAGTCATTTTTATAACTATAGAAGGCGTTGTTACAGGAAAAGACAAATTGACCCTAGGGAAGACTACAAAAGACTCAGGAGTCAGGAAAGCTGCAGAGAAGACCCAAACTTTTGATGCAAATAAAGAAAGACAAGTATTCAACTAGGAAAGAAAAAAGTTCAAAGGAGATCAAGGCTCTTCATAAAATACATGACCATAAGTGAGAGAATATGTAATTTCTCAGGAATTTGATCAGTCTGCTTTGCCAAGAGAAGGAAAAGAGGTAAGCAAGATCATGGAATTTCTATATACTTGTATTAAGTTGATTTAGGATGAGAGCGTTGTACAAGAACTACAAAATTTAATTAGACAGTATGATCTAGGAAATATAGACCCCTTACTGAATAGGGAAATACACCAAATCGCTAAAAAGAGAAGGAAAAATAAGGAGCTACACTTTAATTCTCAAATAGGAGAATATCATATAAACTATGTAGTCCTCGACTTAGGGTTGGAGGTCAATGTCATGATGAAGAAAACCTGGGAACTAATGAGAAAACCTAAGTTGATATATTCCCCTATCAAGATCAGGATGGCTAACCAACAAGCTATAAGCCCCTTTGGCAGACTGGAACATGTCTCTGTGGACATCGACAGAGTAAGAACGTTTGCAGATTTTGAGGTAATTGAGATAGTTGATGATAGTTTCCCTTACCCTACACTGTTAGGAATTGATTGGGCTTTCAATAATTCCACTGTGGTTGATTTAAGGAAAAGACATATGAATTTTGCAAGAGATGTCCTTAGGGTCATTGCGCATTTAGATCCAGATGAAGGTCAGCGATACATAGATCCCGTCAGAGAGGAAGATCACACATATGAGTTGGAAAACATATACAAACTAATAACCAGGCAACAAGATTGCATAAATCCTACAGTTGATGGAAACCTAAGTTGGGGAAGTGACATTGCATGTTCATCAAACTCAGAAGAAGCACTAGAGAAATGGTAGAATAATATGTATGAAGTATCTACAAGAAGATGTGCTAGATTAACGAGATAAGTTCACTGGATCGGCACAACAATAAGTAACTTACCCACCCTTGATGGTCTGAATCCTTTAGAAACCTTCTTGTCAGACATTGAAGAAAGTGTACCAATGCAACAAAGATTGTTGGCAATGGATGAGGCCCTGAAATAAACCCCAGCAAGATGGTGGGGGACACACAAAACCAATATTGCAGACTGGGTACAATGTCATACCTTGATGACAGTGCGGTTCTTAGCATATGTAGAAGGCTGCGAAGTTTGGTACACAATTCGAAGCTGCCCAAAGGACCATGTGCGAAGTTGCAAGGAATCCTGGAGAAACATCCCTCAAGAGAAGTGGGTGCACAAATTCATCAACACACTAGACACGACACCTATTAACTGGTACCTTCAAGAAGAGTTGTGCTTTGTCACTCCAGATTGGGAAGGTATAAATCAGAATTTTGTAACCACCTTCTTATTTGAAAGACAATTTCCTTCAGTAGATCAAGAATTATAGATTGTCAAACATAAATTATTTGAGGAGGCCTATAGCCTCCCTTTAGAACAAGAAAAGGATGAATGGACTGCACCTCTCCAGAAACTGCAAGGTTGTTACAACATCAATGTTGATGAGGACAATGATCCTAGGAAGGTGAACATCGTCGAAACAGAAGGCCAAAGAGATGTGGAAGGACCAGGAGTTGAGCTACCATTCATTGGACAACCAATGAATATTAGTAAAGTCAATATTGGAATAGAGTAGACATTGAAGCTTGCAAATGTTGGAGATTACTGGGATGCTTCTGTTATCGACAAGATAACAAAATTACTGCATGAATATCAGGACTTGTTTCCAACGAATTTCACTGATATGAAGGGAATTAAAGAGCCTATGGGAGAGGTTAGGATCCATTTGAAACCATATGAAAGACTAGTTAAATAGAGACCCTACAGATTGAGCCCTAAATATAAGGAGAAAGTGAATATTGAGCTCGACAGAATGCTGGAAGCAGGGATTATAGAACCTGTGGAAAAGTCAGAGTGGATTATCCCTATGGTGGTGCAAGACAAGAAGATAGGAGAGATCAAGGTCTGTTTCGATCTCAGGAATCTGAATAATTCCTTTTTTCATGACCCCTTCCCTACACCATTCACCAACGAAGTTTTAGATAATGTGGGAGGCCGGGAGGTATATTCTTTTACAGATGGATTTTTAGGATACCATCAGATATGGATTTCCAAGGAAGATCGCCACAAGACCACATTTGTAATAGAATGGGGATCCTATCAGTATACAATGATGCCATTTGGATTGAAGAATGCCCCAACCATCTTTTCTAGGGTGGTGGTCAAAGCATTCAATGAGTTTCTGCATAAATTTCTAGAAGCATATTTTGATGATTGGACAGTTTTTATTTTATTGAAAAACCATATTAAATGTCTAAGGTTAATGTTGGACAAATGCAAGCAGTGTCAAATTGCCTTGAATCTAAAGAAATGCATCTTATTTTCACCATTTGGAGTGTTGTTAGGTCATATTGTATGCAAGAAGGAATTGTTGGTAGACCCATCTAAGCTTTCCATTATAATTGATCTGCCACCCGCTGTTTCAGTCAAGAAGTTGCGCACTGCACTGGGACATATTGGATATTAAAGGAAGTTCATTAAACAATACACCTAGATTACAACACCCATGGAAAAGATTTTGAAGAAATACTGTCAATTCAGTTGGACAGAATAATGCCAGTAGAGCTTCGACACATTGAAACAAAAAATGATTATTGCACCCATTCTGGTTTTCCCAGATTGGAGCAAGAAATTTCACGTGCATGTCGATGCATCTTCCATTTCATTGGGAGCTATGTTAGCACAACCTGGCAAAGGATATATTGACCATCCGTTAGCTTTTTCTACCAAGAATCTATCAAAATCTGAGATTAATTACACCACCACTGAGAGAGAAGGATTATCCATGGTATATGCACTACAGAAATTTTGCCACTGCTTGTTGGGAGGACACTTTAAAATATTTACCAATCACTCTACACTGAAATACCTAGTCAATAAGCCAGTGTTGGGGGGAGAATATGCATATGGCTTCTTCTATTTCAGGAATATGACTTTGAGATCATAGTTAAGCTGGGAAGGATGAACAAAGGTCCTGACCACTTGTCAATGTTGTAACATGGTGAAGAGTCGACCAACTTGGAGGATACACTACCAGATGCACAGTTACTGGCCATTAGAAAGATTGATGGCCACTTCGTAGAGATAGTCCAGTTCCTGTGAATAGGAATGGAACCTAGTGAGTATACAATTCCTCACAAGAAACAACTAGTAGTGCACATTGGCGAATTTTCACTTATAGCTGGACATCTATACAAAATGGGACTTGATGAGATATTGAGAAGGTGTGTTATGGAGGCAGAGTGACAATTGATCCTTGAAAAATCTCATGAGGGTATCACATGAGGACATTACACAGGGAAAGAAACTATGTAGAAGGTTCTTAGAGATGGCCTGTGGTGGCCTACCTTACACGGAGATGCAAAGGACTATTACTGCGCCTGCGATGTATGCCAAAGAGTTGGAAAATGGTTCAAAAGAGATGAAATTTCATTAGCACCACAACTAACCCTACAAGCATTTGAGAAATGGGTCATTGACTTCGTAGGACCTATAAACCCACCAGGCAAGCGCACAGGAGAAAGCTACATAATTATTGCCACAAAGTACTTGACTAGATGGACCGAACCAAGAGCAGTTAAGGACTGTAGTGAAACTACAGCTGCGCGCTTCATATTTGAAAACATAATAACTAGGTTTGGATGCCGAAAGATTCTTGTGAGTGATAAAGGCACACATTTCATAAATAAAACAATTGAATCCCCGACTGAGGAATTTGCAGTACACCATAAAAAAAAAACGCCTTACAATCCACAAGAAAATGGGACAGTGGAAGCATTCAACAAGATCTTGCAGATAGCACTGACAAAAATTTGCAGTGTGAACAAGGATGACTAGGATTTAAGAGTACCATTAGTACGTTGGGCCTATAGAACCACTTGCAAGAAGCTAACAATGCAAACTCCTTTTAAGCTGGTATATGGTCTCGAAGTTGTCCCAATGGAATATTTGATACCAAGCTTAAGAATTGTTTCCTTTACAGATATGGATGACACTGGCACTGTTCGAGAGAGGCTTGCAAAATTGGTCAAACTAGAGGAAGACAGATTTGTTGCAGGATTTCATCAGAAGGTACAGAAAGAAAGAGAGAAGTCCTACCATGATAGACACATCAAGAATAAGACATTCAAGAAAGGCGATCTATTATTGTTATATGACAGTAATTTTATCAAACATACTGGGAAGTTCTGAATGCATTGGATTGAGCCATATGAGGTCACCTATGTTACAGAAGGAGGAGCTGCACAGTTGAAGAATTTGAATGGAGAATAAAGGAAGGATTAGTTAACGGGAGCCGGTTGAAGTTGTACTATGACAACCAGCTTCCTCACAACTCTAAGTAAAAGCATAAGGAAAAGGGTTGAGGTACCAGGTGCAGTTGAAACTGGGTACCCGACATAGAAAATATAGTCTGCATAGGGAAGGAGAGGAGGCATAGAGCAGAAAGCAAAGGTTTCACTGCGTAGTCTCAAGTCGAAGTAAAACAAAAGAATCAGATCTAAAGTGACCCAGGATGAGTCACAGGTGAGTGTTGGGGGCCTATTGGCCCTTGGTTATGAAAGTAAGAGAAGATCAAGGAAGGAAAGGAAAAATGTGAAATGCGTGGAAGACACAATGATTATTATTGGGTCGAAGTGAGAAAAAGAGAACAAAGGACAGAAAGAAGTAGAAGGAAGCAAGCCGTTGGATGAGGATATCGAGGATGAAAGATCAACAAGGTAGAAGGATTGTGGATAACTCATCAAGAATAAAAAGACACCATTGGATGCTTTGGAGCACCGTGCGATAAGGAAGGAAAGACAGGCTAGTGAAGCCCTAAAAATGTGGGCCAAGTTGACCTAGGGTTTTAGACACCTAGGGTTTTTGTATCTAGGGTTTTGACACCTAGGTTTTGGCCTAAGGATGTTGGTGAGTGATTTTAATGTATCAATAGAGGTCAAGAGGACCTGGGATGTTTGGTTGTCATTGTTGGTACTATTGTTGGTGTTGTGATTGTTGTTGCATGATCGAGTGAGTAACATTGTGTGAGAGAGAAGTGTTGAGTACATGAGCCTTCTATATTGTAATATCTTTAGCTGGGTGAGAATATCAACCTTACAACTGGGTGCGTAGGGAGGGGAGAGATAGAGAAGAGAAGAAAGAAGATCTACTAGCTAAGAGTGTAGACAAGAATTATATTCTTTGTATTAATAAATTATAAAGAAAAATTCGATAGACGTAGCCCTAGAGAGAGGGTGAACTACGTATATCTTGTCTTATGTGTGTGTGTGATTGATGCTATTTTCTTTTTCCTTTGATATATTGTTATTGCATTACTATGTTAGATTTGATAGGTAGTTGTGCAAAGTAAGAGATAAGTTGGTAAGTGATATATAATTGACTAAATTTATCTGGTAGTCGATCCACTTGATATTCCCCTTGGTTGTAGACATCTATGTCCTGCAACCCCCTCATAGCTGCTTCGGGTGAGACTGCATCTGCCTCATAGGTGTTGCTGAAAGGGCCAATAGCTAGGGTTTGTTGGTACGCTCTTAGAGTGAACCATGGGTTTTCCTCTATGCCATCAAAGGTTTGCATGTGGCTGGTGGAGTTACTAAAGTTCCAAAGATAAGTATCATTATGCATTTTAATTCTTTACTTAATTAGAGTGCATGTCTATGATGCTTGCGATACTATCATGTATTCCTTTGCAATGATATTTACTGTTGATTTCAATCATTCTATATGTTAGTATTAATTATGTGTTTACTTTTTTAAGCCATTTCATTCTCATTTAAATGCATACTACATAAATATGAGAATGTTTCCGCGTAGTAGAGTTGCCCAACAAGTGGGTTGATAGCCCGAGAATGTTACATTATGGTATCAAAGATAAAAAGGCTAAGTTAAGGTAGTGTTTGTAGAATTTCCTTACCTGTTGGTGGCTGGGGATGTTACAATATGGTATCAAAGCCCAAGGTTTCTATGTTGAGCCTAGATGGGCCGGATAAGTGGTCTTTGGACCAAAGTTTTTGAGAGGAAATTGAGTCGGAAGGACTAATTTCGAACCTTAGAATGTGTCTGAGTGCCAACAGGTTACTTGGTTGTGTTACGAAGATCAGGAGGAGTAGAGGTATAATAAAACCACAGTCGTAGATCAACTTTAGAGGAAAGGATATAGACTGTCAAATCCACATCTAGACACTTAGGAGAACGTGCAGAAGAGATCAGATCTGGTCCATCAAATCTGAGCATGGGGACCAACAACCATTAGATCTAGGGAATGTGCACAAGGCTTAAAACCCTTTGGAGTTTCATGGGACTGTGGATATCACGATACACGAAGTCCTGACATCATCATAATCATCCTTTGGGAGGGACGCGTGGGGAATGATCAACCTTTCGCTGACTCGTGACTAAAAATGGTCAAAGGGAAAGTTCGTGAGAATTCACAAAATGAAAATTTGTGATTAGATCACAACCATTGATCAAGGAGAGATCTAGACCATTAATTGTCCAGGAGGAATTTTGACATTTTGGGGATCGGGAGAATGAAAGTGGGAAGTATTTCAACCTCGTGACACACGAAATCCTGATATGAAAAATCTCGATGAGATCTGATTCATCGGATCATGGAGGAATCAAGACCATCAGATTGGGAGCTCTGAAATGTCGGCATTTCAGGAGTTCGGCCATCGGGATAATGGGATGTGTTGTTGCACAAACTCCCGAAGCCTGATGTCCCAAAACAAAAAAATAGGGGTGGGGATGGAAGGTATCATCTGAGGTAACGTGGAACTTCTTAAGTACACCATGTGTCACCACCGTGGTTGGTGAAAGTTGTGTTGTGGGTCCAGAGGCTAGAAAGGTTGAATGTTCGGAAGTCCGGAGTTGTAGAAGGAAGCAAGTGTGGCAGCCTCCAAGTCCGAAATATTGAAACCCCAAAACCCAAAATCCTGAAGTCCTGATTAGAGAAACTTGAGATATAGCACTTGGTCACAACCCATGGTCGCATGGTTTGGGAAACTGAGAGAAAAGGGCTAAGGCCTAAGTGCACTACAAAGATGAGCGAAGCTCGAAAAATTCATGGAAACTGAACATTTTCTTGAATCAAGTGTTTATGAATTTTGTGGAATTTGGTTAAGAAACAATGCCCTGACAAATTATGGTTGTCTGCACATTGTGTTTGCAGAAATTCAACAAGTACAAGAACCTAATAGAATTTCCATCGAGTGAAAAAGAAATGGAAAGGGCACAGACTGCTTCCAGCTCTGAGGATGAAGCAAAATGAATGGATGTTCACTTGGGAGTTGAAGGATCAAAATCCAATGGCCATGGAGAGGAGATAGATAAGGAAAGAAACATTAGGAATATCATTAAAGGATTGGAAAAATATGCCCAAACTCACCGAGAAGATAGAAAAAAGATCAGAAAATCTTAGGAAAAACAAGGTGAATTTAACATAAAGATGTTAAAGAGTTTGGAGAGAATAGAGAAGAAGTTGGAGAAGGAGAGTGCCTCAAGAAGAACAGGGAGTCACCAGATTTCCGAGAGAAGAAGTTCAAGGAGTGTTGGTTGACACCATTATCACTCCCAAGGTTGCTCCAAGGGAAGGGCACACAGTAGTTGAATCCCATCTCCTGCCATAAAGAATAGGAGATCAGGAGTGGATGAATTGAAGGGAGAGATGAACAATATTAAGCCTCCTACGTTTGATGGAGAACATAAGAAGGAGGAAGATGTTGAAACATGGTTGCTTGGTATGAGAAAATAATTCCAACTACAAAATTATTCCTCTCATGCAGAAGGAAGAATTGAGATGTATCAACTGAAAGGAAAAGCATCCATGTGGTGGGATCAACTTGTACAGGTGCAACACATTAGAGAGAAAGATATCACTTGGAAAGAATTCAAGAGGTATTTTGAGAAGAAGTATTTGACCAAGAGATACTATGACAGAAATATGAAAGAGTTCTTTGAACTCAAGTTGGCCAGCATGACCATTGATAAATATGAACATAGGTTTTTGGAATTGCTAAAGTACGTTTTGTTCATAAAAGAAGAGACTATCAATATTCAAAGGTATTTGACTGGACTTCCACCTTCCATTGGGGATGAAATTCAATATGATGACCCTAAGACCATGAAAGAAACAATAAGAAGAGATAAATGCTTATATGAACAACAAAGAGAAAAGCCTACCTTACAGAAGGCTTGGGATGACTAGAATAAGTTTAAGAAAGAGAAGAGGTAGAAGGGAAACAAACCTTCCTTTTTCAGAAATAGTCCTCAAGGAAAACCATCATTGAGAGAACCGAGAATGGATGACATAGGGGAACAAAGGCCAAGACAGATGCCCATTCAGTGTAGGGGTTGTCAGGGAAACCATAAGTACAGAGACTATCCCCACAAAAATGGTAAAGTGAGAGTTGTCCATAATGTTCAGCAATATGAAACAGTGGAGGACATGGGTAGTAGAATGCCAAGGATCTATGCATCCCTGGACAACAAGCAAGTTGAATTTCAATCACACATGATTGAAATAGAAGGTATGATTAACAACCAACCATTTACTATTTTAATTTATTCGAGGGCTAGCCATAGTTATATAGATCCTTGAGTGGTGGAAAGTTTTCATTTGTCGAGAAGCAAACATGAAAAGTCTTGGTTAGTGAAGCTGGCTATAGGAACCAAGAGAAAAGTGACTGAATTAGTTAAGTCTTGTCCAGTGGATATGAAGGGACTGAGCATAGAAGATGAATTGAATATTTTTCCTTTAGGATCTTATGAATGTCTAATTGGGATGGACTGGTTGGAATAGCACCATGCCATCTTGGACTATCATAACAAGACATTCATTTTTTTGGATGAGGAAGGGAATAAAAAATAGTCCAAGGAATTCTAAGAGCAGTTACTATCAAAGAAATCTCAGCAATGCAACTAAAGAAGTGCTACAGGAAAGGTTGCCAATTATTTGTAGCCCATGTGGAGGAAACACCTAAGGATAAGGTGTTAAGTATTGGATATCATGCAGTACTAAAATAGTTTGAAGATGTATTTCAAGAGGTACCCAGATTACCCTCGAAAAGACATATTGAGTTCTTAGTAAATTTGATGCTTGGAGAAACTCCACTATCGAAAGCTCCTGATAGAATGAGCCCGCCAGAGATGAAAGAACTGCAATTGCATCTTGAAGAGATTCTAAATAAGAGGTATATACGCCCAAGTGTGTCACCTTGAGGAGTCTCAGTCCTTCTCGTGAAGAAGAAGGATGGAATGTTGAGATTGTGTATCTATTTTAGACAGTTGAACAAAGTGACTATAAATAACAAGTATCCTCTGACAAGTATTGATGACCTCTTCGATCAGTTGAAGGATGCGAATATATTTTAGAAAATAGACCTTTGGTTGGGATATCACTAGGTACAAATAAAGGATGAAGACATCAACAAGACCGCCTTTAGGACAAGGTATGGTCATTACGAGTTCACAATGGTGTCGTTTGGGTTGTCAAATGCACCCATTGTTTTTATGTGCCTGATGAATGGTGTATTCAGGGACTATCTAGACAAGTTTGTCATATTCTTCTTTGATGGCATCCTGGTGTCCTCCAAGTTGGAGGAAGAGCATGAGAATCATCCGAGGATGGTGTTGCAGGTGATAAGAGAGCACCAATTGTATGCAAAGTTGAGAAAATGCTCGTTTTATCAAAAGCAAATCCATTACCTAGGGCATATTATTTCCAAGGATGGGATAACTGTAGATCCTGAGAAGATTGAGGCCATTATAGAATGGCCAGTGCCAAAGAATGTGACAGAAGTCAAATCCTTCATGGGTCTAGATGGTTATTGCATAAGTTTTATCGTACGGTTCTCAAGGATAGCTCACCCTATCACTTCCTTGCAAAGGAAGGAGAAGACGTTTCAATGGACAGATGATTGCGATAAAATATTTCAACAATTGAAGAAACTGTTAACCAATGCTACAATCTTGAGGATTGCAGATGAAAATGAATATTTTTTGGTGTGCACTGATGCGTGAAAAGAAGGACTGGGAGGAGTCCTTAGTTAGAATGGATTCGTAATCTATTATGAATCCAGAAAGTTAAAAGAGCATGAAAGGAACTATGCAACTCATGATTTGGAGTTGGCAGTCATATTATAGGCTCTAAAGAAGTGGAGGAATTACCTCATGGGAAGGAAGTTCGAATTGAGAATAGACCATAACAGTCTAAAGTATTTATTCGATCAACCAACCTTGAACGCTAGGAAGAGTAGGTGGTTGGAGTTTCTCTGTGAGTACGATTTTGATATCAAGCATATCAAAGGGAAGTAGAATAAAGTGGTTGATGAACTCAATAGGAGAGTGCATGAATTACATTCTACAACCATTAGCATGTACCAAACCGATATTAAAAGTAGAGTTTTGGAGGATGGAAATACAAAGTTGCAGTACAGGGATTTGGTAGCAAAGATACAACAAGGTAAGATGCCACATAAAGTGGATATTTATAAATTGGAAACTGAAGGAATACTTCTGTACAAGAACATAATTTATGTACCTAATGTCCATGATTTAAAACTTGTGATTTTGCACGAAATGCATAATGTGCCTTGTGTAGGTCACCCTGGATATCAGAAACCTGTGGCAACAGTCAAGAGCCATTAATTTTATCCAGGTATGAAGAAAGATATTGTTGAAAACATCGCCAGACGTATGGAGTGCTAGAAGGTTAAAGTTGAGCATAGGGACCCAGTAGGGTTGCTACAAACTTTACCCATTCCTGAGTGGAAGTGGGAAGTGGTGACAACGGATTTCATCACAGGATTGCCCAGAACAGGAAAGAAACATGATACAATCATGGTGGTGGTGGAAAAGCTTACGAAATTTTTCCATTTCATTCCATTAAAGACTACTCACAAGGCAACGAATGTTGCTGATATTTTTATGAAGGAAGTGGCACAATTGCACGGAATTCCCAAGACAATTGTGTCTGACAGAGACTTGAAATTTACTTCAAATTTCTAGAAGGAGTTGTTCAAAGGATTCAGAATGAATCTGAACTTTATCACAACTTATCATCCTAAGTCTGATGGACAAATAGAGAGGGTGAAGAGAGTGATAGATGACATGTTAAGGATGTACGTGATGGAAAAACCATCGAAATGGGAAGACTACCTACACTTGGTAGAATTTTCTTACAATAATGGGTATCATGCATCCTTGAATATGATCCCATTTGAATCACTTCATGGTAGAAAGTGCTATACTCCAGTGAGCTAGGATAATTCAGCTGATAGGGAAGTAGCTGGGCTAGAATTTCTCAAAGAAAAGGAAGAGAAAATGCTAAGAATTAAGTAGATTTTGAAAGCTGCCCAAGATGGGCAGAAACATTATGATAATAAAGAAAGAACCCAAAGAGATTTTAAAGTGGGATATCATGTTTTTCTAAAAGTAAAAGCTAATAGAAGTTCCTTGAAGCTGGGAAATTGTGACAAGTTGGCAGCCAGATTTTGTGGGCCATTTGAAATCCTAGAAAGGATTTAGCCAGTTTCATATATGCTTGCATTACCTGCATCCATGACTGTACATAATGTGTTTCATGTTTCATTTCTTAATAAATATATACCTGATCTGAATCATGTAATTGATTTGAATGTAATTCAGGTGGAACAAGAAGGTGTCATGTAAGTGCATCCTGTGTGCATATTGGACCGGAAAAGAAAACAACCCCAGAATCGAGCCATAGAGATTGTAAAGATCTAGTGGACTTGGTATGGTCCTAAGGATTCGTCATGGGAGCATGAAGATGCTATGCAGGCAGAATACCTGCATCTTTTTTAAGATTTTGGAAATCTGGTTGATACTGTGTAAAGTTGCACTAAGGACAGTGAAAAAATAAGGGGAGGGGATTGTAATATCCACAAGGATGAGCCCTGGTGTAATCATGTTCATGAATTGCAAATCATGTATTGTAGGCTAGTGAGCCGAGTTTTGATAAGCTAGTAGGTTTATGTATTTATTAGGCCGGGAGCTTAAGTGTTAAGGCAAGGAACCTGCTTTTGTATATATATTATGCAGAACATTAATAAAAATATAATCATCACTATGTGAAGACCAACCACGAAGAAAGAGTGATGGGGGACTAAGCTTCCACAAGGTGGGTAAGGGAAAAGGGGTTGAAAAGTTGGAAAGAGGGGCTAAGATCAAGGGATTAAGTCCTTGGGAATAATAATTTATTATTGTTCCAAAAGCTATGTATAATGTATGTTTTTATTCTAAGTCCTGGAAGGGTCAGTGCATGCAGCTCTAAGTGTGCAAAAGGGGACACATGCAGCTCTAGGGAGACAAGTGTCAACATGGGCACATGCAGTTAAAAGTTGAAATGCCAGTTGAGTTCAGGGTTCACCCTTTATTCTGGCGCCCATCTGTCTGAACCATGTTTCTATGCATTTGATCTCTGTGTTTGAATTTTGAAAGCCTCACATAGCTCTGAAACCCGAGAAAAGCTTGTGATGTTTTCAGAGAAACTAATACGCCTCTGTCTGAACTGTTGAGTCTGTGTTTGACCCTTATGTGGATTCATTTTCATGCACTCTAAAAGCTAGTGGAAAACCTGTGGATTGAATCGTGTCATCTATGCATCATGTGAGCCAGTCGATCCACTCTTGCAAAGTCGAGCATGTCCTTGAACTGTCTTTGAGTCATTTCCTGATGTTTTCCTGAGTGGAATTGACCAGTTGTGGTTGTTGATTATCTTCACCTTGTGGGAATTGGGCTTAAATTGATTGAAGAAGTAGGTTGTCAGGCCCGTGGTAGAAGAGGTAGGTTTTCAGACCTATGAACGACTCTCTTCAGGTGAGAAAGAGTCTGTTGGGGAGTGGTTCTCTTCCAGAGAGAGTCTAGCACCAACTACAGAGCTCTGAGAATTCTTGATCCAGCCTATTTTCGAAGCCCAAAGGGCAGGTGAAGCACTGATGGACTGTTCTTTTGAAGGTGTATACTCTTGGATGGAATAAGCATGTGGGGAATGAGATTCTATGAGTAGTGGGCGTAAGAATGCTCCTGGAGAGAATCCTTCCAATTTCTCTGTGTAGTTTTCCTATAACCTCAACCTAGCCTAGGATTCCCTTGCCTTGGGTGGGGCTTAGTCCTAGCTCAAGGGTGACCCACTGTTGAGCATGATGAGCAGTGAATTATAAGGTTGGGAGGTTTGTGGAAGGTCTGCACATGGTTGGTGGAGTTATTATAGGTCCAAAGATAAGTATCATTATGTATTTTAATTATGTACTTAATTAGAGTGCATGTCTATTATGCTTGCGATATTATCACATATTC
>ML780744.1:372472-403181 GCA_009831015.1 Picea engelmannii
TATTATACTATTGTTGTGTAGTGTTGTAGGGAGATGGAATTGGATTAATATGTCGTGTGGCTTTCCCTGTCATAATTTATGTCTACACTCTGTACATGTATGATGTTCATTCTCACATCATCTCCATAGTTTTGCAATCTTTTCATCGTGGCCCACTGACTTGCAAAAGGTTCCGTATGAATTCTTCATACCTTTCTAGTATTTCTGCATCATCGGGAAGTGATAGGGGTCGTGAAATGATTTCTTATATATTTCACACTATAGTCCTGTTGTGGGTAGTGGGTTTGGCATTCCTGCTGCTATATACTGCACGGATGATGGAAATTCATTCTTGTGGTGGCCTTCTATCCTGCATGTGGTACACCAAACAAATTCTCTTATGTAGTTGTTATTATTCTGGTTTAGTTGAAACGTTAAATTTTTCAAGTCCTCCTTCATCTCTTCAATAGCTGGGTCCATTTTCTCGTAATGGTTTTCTTCTAGTTGCAAGGTTCCCTGTAGATTCTTTGCCTGTGTTTGGAACTTCTATTGTCGCAAGGGGTATTTTAAGTGTGGGACTAGTGAGTTGACAAATAGGTGTCGATGTTGCATATCGGTCAAAAGATATTTTATCTTTCCCTTTAGTTCTTTGAATCTATGATCAATATCCCATACATATTCTCCTGGTTTTTGTCTTATTTCAATCATCTCTCATGTACTGATCTTCTGAGCTCAGCTTCTGGAACTCACTCATCAATAACTTCTTAATGTTTGTTAGTGTCCTTGTCATCCTAGGTGCACTGTTTGCATCTAAACTCATGTACCAGTCAAGTGCATGGTCTCTTAGAGTAATCACTAACTGTGCAAGTTTGGTATCTTCATCAGTGATCTGTTTTTCTTCCCAGATATTTTCACAAATAAACAAATGATTCTCAGGGTGTTTTGTTGCTTCTCCTCAAAATTCTGGTAACCTGATGGTGGGATCATCTCCTGCCATTATGGATGATGAACTACTAGCTCCTCGTGGTTCATATACTTGACTAGTGCTACTTGAACTAGCTCCTCCAGTTTTTGTTCCTTGTGTAGGTGCACTTCCTTCTATCAGAATTCCTCTGAACTTTGGTTGTCTAAACGTTGGTATTCTCTTTGGTGTATTAGTCACACATGGGTTTATGGTTTCCACACTGACATTGATATGGATAGGATTACTTCCTTCTCTCCCCTTTCTTGGACCTCTTGTCTTCCTCTCCTATGTTGCATGCAGGATTTCTGCAATCTACTCCATAGTCCAAAGATCCTCTACCTCTTCCTCATCACTCGCCAAGACTTCCCTTGTGGCTACGTCTCTCTTGTTGGTGTTCATCTTGTATTGGTAGGGTGCTCTGCTACGTGTCTTACCATTTGTCTCCAAGATCCACCATATATAGTCATCATCCATCATGATCAGGTCCAAGGGTTCCTCCTGCTTTCCCTTATCCTTTCCTCCTTCCATTTCTCCTTTTTCTATTAGTTCTTCCCTCCTTACCCCATGCGCACAGGGAAGTTTAGCTGTCTGATTCCATTGTAATTACACCTTTGTTATATAGTAGTATCTTAATAGAAGTATACAGTGATTGAATGTACCTTACTCAAGGTCCACTTAGAAACTCTTGTTCCTCTGTGCTATATGACTTCGTTGTGTCGACTACAAACTCTGTTATAAACCCGACCACAATGTTTTCAAGCCAAAAATCTACTGCGCGAGTGAATTTGTTGTTCACCTTCTGAAGTTGCTCAATCTGTACTGGGGTCCACTCTAGCCGTCGAATCTGTTTTGTTGTATGGTTATCCTGCAACCTTAGTATACACTCCTGTAATAGATGCCGAAAATCACAGAAAAAGACTTCGTGTAAATCAGTAAACACGTATTTCTCAAGATATTTGTGAGGCATTACTCTAGGGTTTCTATTGTCTTTCTGTGCAAACTCTAGATCTTTATTTCTTATCCAAGTTTCGATCTCTACTTTTGTGGGATTCCATGGTCTCAATATTCCCTTCTAATAGCTCATTGGTCTCTTCCCTAACATTTTCTTGGTCCTCCTCCGACAAATTTTCCGAGTTATCTCCTCTACTCAATCCTTTCTTGTTCCTTTCAACGACAACATAACCATTTGTTGGTTATCTAGCTACTCTTCTGCACGGTCTAATTTTACTGACCCAGGGTTCATGTCTGTTCATGTTTCCAACAAAGCCTCTAAAACTATTGACCCTCTTGGTAAAGAAGAAGGCAACAAAACACACATAATGCACTGTGCAGTCTCAACTGAGATAGATTTAATGGGTGGTTGTAAGACTCAGTTGTTTACAACCTAGGATTGAGTGGGAGATAAGTGAGATAAATATTGAACCATTTTCCTAACTTGTAAACACAACGTACTGTTATTCACAACTTATGCAGTAAATCCACCGGTTTATTCCCTCAATATTGCAACAATACTTAAACAAGCATTATAATGACTCATTCATTCAACATCATAATAATTTCTTCAAACAATAAATATATACATACATTCATCATGTAATACAGATATTACCATGGTTCACCCCCCCTAGGGCTACATCCACAAATATTTGGGTCTCATCTCTTTTAGTATATTGTATTTGCATCTACAACGTCCTGTGCTTACAACTCTTCTCAGTCGGATAAGATCTATGTGAGGCAGACTAGGTTGCACCATGATCCAATGCCTATGATCTAACCCTCAATATCTACCCTCCCTCATCCTATATAGCTCAACAACTTATACAAAATAGGTCTTACAGTAAAAAATTACATATCGCATCAACTCATGCGTAACTACAATACTCATAACTGAATCGAAAATTACTAACTAATTCCATCCAACAACAACAACAACCCTTATGATACCTAAGTATCTGTATTTATGCATTTCAGGCTCTTCAACCATTACACTATATTACCAAAACCCTAACCCTACCATCGTTAGGTCTTCCCTCTCATGCACACATTTTGTTCTTCCTTCCAACTGTTGCTTCCCTCATGCATGCTTTCTTGCATGCGCGTGTGTTGTGTTTCCGTCCAGCTGGCGCTTTCCATGTACACGCTTTCTTTCCCCAAAAACGTCTTGATTTTCTTCTTTGGCCTTTGGTCTTCCTCCAATAGAAACCCATATTAGAGAATCACCCTTATTAATCCATATTTTTTTGTTTTGAGAAATCTTCTCATGTATTACTCACATTTTTGTGTCCCACACAAAACCCATGTTCCAGAATTTCAATATTCGTATTCATTGCCTCAAGAATCACACTAGAAGTTAACTACTTCTAATTTGGTATGTTTTTTATTGAAAACCCTTGACCATGACTGCACACTATCATGTTCTACTTGGGTGTCATCAAATTAAAAAGAAACCATGTCAAGGGTTCTATTGACAAAACCCAGGTGGTTGAATTCTAGTTGGAGATGCAAAAGCATGCCAACGAATGATTTTGGGTACTGGAAGTGAATTGGTGGTATAGGATCAAAAATGAAAAGATTGTCATTAGTAAAATATGTTCTATAAATTCAACCTAATATATAAAGGACATAGGAAATCAATAAAAATGCACAACATTAACCTCTTAAATCTTGTTAAAGGCATTTGACTTTAAAAACATGAAAATATATGGTAATAGGGGTAATAACTAGGTATATGGATGATGTAAGGATAGTCAAAGTGGGTAAGTGATTGTGTAAAAATTGTAAAAACCATGAGCCAACATCTCCCCCACTCATGTGTGTTTTCATGTCCTCATGCAAATAGATCCTTTGACAAGTCCATAAAATTTGAAAAAAATGTAGTGAGTTCATGGGTTTCCAGGGAGGCCCAACAACATTTCTTCTTTTCAAATCCATTTCTCAAGTACCTGCTTCATTATTTTATATCCTCATAATATTGGAAATCTTAATGATGGATTTTTCATTTGAACACATACTGATAATAATCCCATTTGATCTTGTAGAAAACCGATAACAAAAGCAGACTAAATCTATAGGAATTTTGTCAAACACTTAGTAAACACATATTTTTGTCTTAAATGAAATCTAATATGTAATACCCACATACATCTATCGCATAAGTAGAAACATAAATTACTAATAAAGTATTGCAATGGAAAATAATAATGAACAACAGTCACAAAACACATGTGCACACCCAGATTTTGGCACAAACCAGGGAAAACCTACCAAGTGAGATTTATTAGAGCTTCAAGAAATCAAAAAGTTACAACAACAATGCATTTGGAAGCATGAAAACACTTACAGACACCCAAATTTTCCTACAAAATGATTCCTATAAAACCGTTCCCATAAATCTGTACTGTTGTATGACCTGCTCGAAATCAACACCTTGAAATGTGTGCCAATCAATTGTTGTATGGTATGATCGGTATGTCCATCCTTCAACAACCAACACCCATAAGTTTCCTTGAAAACCACTCATCCAATGCTTCTATTTTCGTTCCCACTTCTCTATTGTATGGACTGTACAGATCTGTATAGTACGACCTTCCTCTCAACAGTAGACTTCAACAACTTCTAAACATAAATTTCACCTTGGGATTTGTGCCCAATATCTCTTGAAAATTGTGCCAAATTTGTTGCTCACACTTTCTTCCAATATCTCTCTCAAATATCTCTTTGCTTGTCTTTCACACTACCCTAGGATTTCTCTTATAACTGAAAATGACTTTTCACCTTCCTCATCCTTAAATCTAATAGCCAAGATCTAATATTTTCTTTACAAGATCAAGGGACATGATTCATTCCCTCCAAAATAATTTTCTTACATTTACTAAAGTAATTTTCCCCTTTTTGACATAAAGTCACTTTAATACAATATTAGAAGGTCACTTTTACAAAAGTCACTGTAATAAAAGATTCATTTTATTACAACTTTAGAAAACTCCTATTACAAAGTTAAGTGCCTAGTAGTGAAATTGCAAGGTCACCTCCACATACAAGACAAAACATGCAGAGTACCTCCAAAGATATAAAAGCTAACACTCATTCTTAGAAAGGGTGGTACTCACTTCCATAACCATCACATGGTCCTGTCCTCAAATCCATCACATTTTTCGCAGTAGGAGATCCCTCTGAGCCTATATCCAACCTCAATACCTACACTGAACTCAAACCTAAATACATCCTCCTTGAATCCACTTTGAACCTTGATCTCCTATGAGAACCCACTCCACCCCAATATTTTTTCCACTCACACCAATTGAGCCTCTTTTCAATTCTTAGAAGAGACTCCCTCTCTTCCCTCATATAT
This sequence comes from Picea engelmannii, assembly GCA_009831015.1. Lineage (NCBI taxonomy): Eukaryota > Viridiplantae > Streptophyta > Pinopsida > Pinales > Pinaceae > Picea > Picea engelmannii. Next base: position 377,767 of record ML780744.1, read on the forward strand.
CGAGACTGAAGCATTGGGCCCACTGTAGTCTCAGAATCCTTCTACTTCTCATTCAACTCATCTCCAATTGTAGGTTGTCCTCACACAATGTACAACCTATCAACCTAATCACCAATAAATTGTGGCTCGACCGGATCCACTCCCTCTCTATAGACAAATACATTTTCACCCTTGAACAATGTCTCATATCCAACATCTTCCAAGGATGATACCGAGAGAAGGTTAACCCTCAGCCCTAGCACAAACAAAACTCCATCAACCTCTAGGAGTTCTCCAAACTCAAGATGGAATGTGACCCTTCCATCTCCACATATTTCTTGTGTCTGTTAGATGATCCAAAATACAAATATCATAGTTTAAAAGTTAGAATAAAATGATTATTAATTTAGAATATTAAATTATTAATATATAATATTTAATTAATAAATGGAGACATTTAGAAATAGAATATTGTTGTAAAATATATGACTCTAGAAAAGTGTCGTATCTTAGGCTGAAAATTAGGAGTATAGTTAGAAGATTGTTAAGATAGAATTTATTGTAAATGGACACTTGTTTATTTAATAAGTGATCCATAACTAGAGTTTGTTAGGAAATTTAGCTTATATATAGCTCATTTCAAGAGTGTTGAGTTGTTTGGGTGTAAACTATGTCAAATTCTCATATGTAATTTCTTTTCCTGTTTAATAAAAGTGTGTGTCTAAGGTTACTTCTGCCATTATTGTGGTATCAGAGCTCCAGTAATGCAGTTGAACTGAAGAGGCGATTGGTTGATTAGAGGAAGAGATTCCATCTCTACAGGCCAAAGAAAAACGTGGGCGCATTCCGTCAGTAAACTCACTATGGGCAAGACAATGTTAAGCAGAAAAGAATGAGTCTCTTTGAAAAGATGTATTTATTCCCAGCCATAAAAAAAACTGAGTGAAGAATCCCCATTGGCATGAAGTAATATAGTTCGATTTCTGCGCATGGACATTGCTAGTGCGTAGATATTGGATAGTTCTTTGAGGTTCTGACTAGGATCCTCGCATCAATATAGAAGTTGTGTGAAACTAGTGATAACATGAATGTAGTAAGAGAGGGTCGAACCTGTGTTATGATATGAGCATGGCATTGCTATACTGGCCTGAATTCAAAATTAATTGTAGAGTCCATAAAGCCTGTAATTGAATCAACAAGTTTCCAAGTGTTATTATCAATTACTGCTTGATACTCTTCAATCATAGCATGTTGCCATTCTTTATGTTTTACTACTTCTTTGTATGTGGAAGGCTCAGTAAAATCATTTTCTACCAAGGAAAAATTTTCTTCACTTCTGTGTGATCCCCTTGTTCCTGTTTTATTCTACTCATTAGGCCTTACATATTTCAAAAATTGAACTGCCCATTTTGGTATTTGATGTTCACTTGTTTTGGAATATGAATTACCATTATTGTAAATGGGATTAATGTAAACTGATGTTCGTTAATCAGTTGAAGATTCTAGAGGTATAGAATCATTGTCAGATGTATTGTCACTGCTAGGAGAGTCTGATGAACTGCTGGAAGACCCATATGATGTTGTTGAATTAAATGGACTAGATGTATCATCTTCAGATGAAGGAAAATCAAGTTCATAGCAATTATATGAATTTGGTTGACTTTGATTTTTTTTTTCTTTGATTGCCTTTAGTTTCTGACTTTTGAAGAAGAATTTCTATTTCTTCAGCAGTCTTACTTTCAGTTTCATCAAAAACTACATCCCTGCTCAAAATAAATTTTCCATTGGACAAAATTAGGTACCCTTTCTTCTCATCAAAATACCCAATCATTGTCCATTTAAAGCTTCTTGAGTCAAGATTATTTTATTTTTCTTTTAGAACTAAGACATAACATACTAATCCAAAAACTCGGAGATGTTTAACTAGAGGTTTGAAACCAAACCATGCTTCATAAGGTGTGTTTCTGTCCAAAGAAGCAATTGGAGATATGTTCCTTAAGTAGAGTTGTATGGATTGCTTCTACGAAATATGTAGAACTTAACTTTTTAAAGCTTAACATGGATCTGGCCATTCCTAACAAGTTGCGATTCATTCTTTATACAACTCCATTTTGCTGAGGAGTGTAGAAATTTGTAAGATGTCTTCTTATCCCATTGTCTATGTAATAAGTTTTGAATTCATTAGAAGTGAATTCCCCTCCATTATCTGTCTTGAGAGTGCCTATCTCTTCTTTAACTTCGTTTTCAACAAGTTGACGAAAAATCTTAAACTTTTCAAATACTTTCGACTTTTGCTTCACGAAGTAAACCCAAGTTATTCTATTGAAATCATCAATAAAGAGTAAAAAATATTTGAAACCACCTAAAGAAGTTTCTATTGGGCCACAAACATCACTGTGAACTAGTTGTAACCACCTATTTGCATGCCATGAACTTGTTGGAAAACTCTCTCGACTTTGTTTGCCATAAATGCATGCTTTGCATTTTGAATTTTCCTTTTTGAAAGTTTGAAGTCCCTTAACCATCCCTTGGTTTTACAATTGAGAGAGACTTTCAAAATTGAGATGTCCTTATCTCACATGCCACAATCGTATAGGTGAAATACATGTACTTACTGCTCCTGGAAAGTCTGAATGCCTTGGAATAATTGTCCCTTTCTTCCTCTGCCTGAATTCTGTCCTCTGCCTCTATTTTGACCTCTGTGTGGAGTTTTCCTCTGCCTTGATTGTTGCCTTGAAAATAGCCTCTTCCTTGACTATTTCCTCTTCCTTGAAAATACCCTCTTCCTTGGTTGTTTCCTTTGCCTTGAAAATACCCTCTGCCTTGACTGTTTCCTCTACCTTAAAAATTTCTCTTGTCTAAAAAATTGTTTTCTCTACTTTGGCTTTGACCACGACCTTGTACAAAATATCCTCTTCCTCTGCTTCAACTGTCACTTGAAGATTTACTTGTACATGGAGAAATTGACAAGTATAAAGAATGACTTGTGGCTAAAGGTTTTCCGTAGTAGGAAGGCATTGATTATGAGGAAACTTTTTCTCCTACAACTAAATGGAATACCATCTGATTAACACTTGCATTGGTTTCTCAAAAAGGTTGGAAAGTTCATCAAATGGATGTAAAATGTTCTTTTCTCAACGAAGACTTACAGGAAGATGTATATATGCAACAACCACCAGGTTTTGAAATTGCAGGGAAGGAACATAAAGTCTGCAAATTAATTAAGGCTTTATATGGATTAAAGCAAGCTCCTTGAGCTTGGTATACCAAAATGGATGAATACCTCAGGAAAGTTGGTTTTCAACGAAGTGAATCTGTTGATACTTTGTATATCTGTCAATAGGGTCCATATCTGGTGATTCTTGTTATGTATGTAGATGATTTGATCATTACAGGAAACAATGATGATCATATTTCATAGGTGAAAAAGGAGTTATATGCAAGTTTTAAGATGACAGATTTGGGACTACTTCACTACTATCTTGGAATTGAAGTATTCCAACGCCCACATCATATTTTCATTTCTTAGAGTAAGTATGCAGAAAAAATTATTCAACAATTTGGAATGCAGGATTGCAAACCATATCTTACCCCTATGGAATAACACTTGAAACTTTCAAAATTTGAAGGGGGGGAAATGGTAGACAACACTATTTATAGACAGTTGATTGGCATCTTGATTTATTTGACAAACACTCAACTAGATCTATCTTATGTAGTCAGTATTATTTCACGGTTTATGCAGCAACCACGGGACAACCACTGGAATGCAGCCAAAAGAGTTCTTCGATATATTCAAGCAACAAAAGATTTTGTTCTTCTTTACAAAAAGACTAAAATTTTTGTACTTGGTGAATTTTCAGATGCTGACTTTGCTGAAAGTATTGATGATCGAGCATCAAAATCAGGTTTTTTAATGAACATGGGTTCAACAACAGTGTCTTGGAATTGTAAGAAACAAGCTACAGTGGCCACTTCTATAGCAGAAGCAAAATACATCTCAGCATAGGAAGCAACATATGAAATTGTTTGGTTATGCAGAATTTTACAGGACTTGGTCATTTCTCAAGAAGAAGCTACATCATTATTCATCAACAACCAGTCATCCATTAATCTTGCCAATAATCCAGTTTTTCATTCAAAGACAAAGCATGTGGACACCAAGTATCATCATATCAGATCACTCATTGCAAAGGATGTCATCAAGCCAATTTATTGTCCTTCAGAAGATCAGATCTCCGACATTTTCATGAAACCTCAGGGATGAACTTGGTATATGTTGTAATGTATCTTTGGATCATAGGGGGGAATGTTATATGATCCAAAATAAAAATATCATAGTTTAAAAGTTAGAATAAAATGATTATTAATTTAGAATATTAAATTAATGATCTAGAATATTTAATTAATAAATGGAGACATTTAGAAATAGAATATTGTTGTAAAAGATATGAATTTAGAAAGGTGTCGTATCTTAGGCTCAAAATTAGGAGTATAGTTAGAATATTGTTAAGATATAATTTATTGTAAATGGAAACTTGTTTATTTAATAAGTGATCCACAACTAGAGTTTGTTAGGACATTTATCTTATATATATCTCATTTCAAGAGTGTTGAGTTGTTTGGGTGTAAACTCTTGAAAATTATCATATGTAATTTATTTTCCTATTTAATAAAAGTGTGTGTCTAAGGACACTTATGCCATTAGTGTCATTCCCTCTTCACTTTCAACTAGCCATTATGGACCCTTCTCTGTGATAATGAGGAATATACGCCACATTCTTGTCATATGACCTGAGGCTCCACTATCAATGATCCATATACTGTCACTCACAAATCCATTACTCCCGACACTTGACACGAGAGTGAACAATTAGAATTCCCTCTCAATATTGTCCAGAAAGTCCTCTATTGTTACTGTCATTGTTGCAACTTTCCCTTCCTTATCCTTCTTCTTATTCTTCTTCTCTAGACACTAAGTTGTAAGGTGGTCATACTGGTTGCAGAAAAAACATTTGACTTTTCTCAAGTCTTTCCTGGAACTCCATTGCTTCTTAATTTTTCTCTTTGTCACAAGAATGCCATTCTCTTCATCAGCTCCATCTCCCTTCTTTCCACTACTCTGAGATCCTTCCTAGATCTCCTCCTGAGTGAAATCGTCCCATAGTATTCTCTAGTATGGAAGATATTCTCAACCCACCATACACTTCATAAAGAATTCTCATTCCTTGGTGAATCATTTCAAGGATATCCTCACCAACTCTGAATCTGAAATTACCTCCCCAACTATAACCAACTTATATTTCACCTGTGATACCCGAGTAAGATAAGAATCCACACTCTGACCCTTAGCCATCTTAGTATCATGCAAATTTTCCTTTAAGGAAATTTTCTTGTTTTCATTCTTCACCTCATACATGTTTTTCAATGTCTCCCACTTATCATAAGTTGTCTTCTTCTCAACTAAATGTACGATAAGTGAGTCCTTCACCCCATCCAGAATAATCCTCTGATATTTGTCTTCCTTTCCCTCATGAAAATACAAAGCAATAGGTTCTTATGTGGGAAAAACTACTAGAGATATGAAAAATATCCAATTTTTTTTCTCCTTGAGAATAACTAACATTCTAACTTTCCATTGAAAATAGTTGGAAATACCTTCCAACCGGTCCTCATAGTTGATGCAAACAACCATCAACTTATCAATTGTTCCAAGGAAAACAAATAACCAATTTCCCCCCTTCAAATCCTTTCCAAAATAAAATTGCTCATTGTAACATAGAGCACTTGCTCTGATACCATGTATAAAATCAGTAACAAAAGTACACTAACTCCATAGGACTTTTGTTAAACACTTAGTAAACACATATTTCAGTCTTAAATGAACTTTGATATGTAATATGCACATACAACTATATCATAAGAAAAAAAACACATTACTAAGCAAGTATTACAACAAAAAATAACAATGAACAACAGTCACAAAACACATGTGCACACCCATATTTTTTCAAGCAGCAAGGGACAACCCCAGTTTGGCAAAACCAGCCAAGAGAGAGATTTATTATAGCTTCAGAAAGTCCAAAAGTTATATTAGAAATGCATCTGGCAACAAGAGAACACTTATAGACACCCAAATTGTCCCACAAAATTATGCCTAGAAAATTGTGCCCATAAATATGAACTATTTTACGGTCTACTCCAAATCAACACCTTGAAATGTGTGCCAATCAGATGTTGTATGATTTTATCTATATTACCTTCCTTTAAAAACAAGAACCCATAATCTTCCTAAAAAATTGTGCCTCCAATGCCTCAATTTTTGTCCCCACTTCTTATTTGTACGGACTGTACAAACCTGTATAGTACGACCTCTCAGAAATAGAATTCAACAAATTCTAAACAAAAATTTCACCTTGGGATATGTGCTCAATATCTCTTAAAACTTGTGCCAACTATACTTCTCACACTTTCTTCCAAGCTCTCTCTCAAGTCTCTCTTTGCTTGTCTTGCACACTACCCTAGGATTTCTCTTATAACTAAAAATGAATTTTCACCTTCCGCATCCCTAAATCTAGTGGCCAAGATCTAATCTTTCCTATACAATATCACAAGACATGATTCACTCCCTCAAAAATAAATCACTTACATTTACGAAAGTATTTTTCCACTTTATGAAAAAAGTGCACTTTGTGACATAAAGTCACTTTAATCAAATATTAGAAGGTCACTTTTACAAAAAGTCACTTTAATAAAAGAGACGCTTTATTAGAAATTTATAAAATGCCTATTACAAAGTCAAGTGCCTAGTAGTGCAAATGCAAGATCACTTCCTCATACAAGAAAAAACATGTGAAGTACCTCAAGAGCTATAAAATCTAATAAATCTTGTCTGAACTACTACATTTGTAGATGCATTCTCAACCTTAACATTTTTATCATCATATGAAGATATCAAATATGCTTGGCATGTATCCTATGGGAAACCTCTTTCAATGCCATATAATGGATCTACTTGATCTATCAGTAAATTTTATCATCCTTGATCAAAAACATTAATTCCATGTCCTCTATGAGGATGAGAATCATGGCTAACATCACCTAAATATCTAGAAGAAACTATAAAATAAACACCATAGCAACCAACAAAATGGAGGGAGTCTTGTAGATTCTATACTCAACCTAGAAACAACTGTAACAATCAAGCACATAAAAAAAAACTAGGATTGTTATACTAGAAAGAAAAATAGACAACAAAATACATAATGTAGAGGGGCCTCATGGAGGTGAAGCATAAACTTTGGGCTCTGGTTTCACATTGGCTTCATAAAAATAGATTTTTTCTCATGCGGTGTATCATCCTCCTCAAATGTGTAGCATGATTCTACAACCAACAAATGACCATCTCTATCAAATTATAAGGCTACAATTTTGAATACTGGTATAACCTCTTCTTGTTGTTACCAACCATGAACCCCTATTCTATTGGATAGAAATGAACACATATAATTTGATGCTTCAAGAATTATTCTCTCCATTGTTCAAGTTGTCACATGTTGTAGAGATCAGACACATTTATGTGAAACCTACCAATTGTGGCTACCACCAAGTGGTGACCAACTAGTGATACACACACTCTGATTGATAATATGTACCAATGAGAGTCTTCTTCCTCCCATTTGAACTTTGATTGCATTGAAATATTTTGTATTCCTTGCAAATTAGTTTGTGTGAAACCAGTGAACCCAAACCTCTAGCGCACTTCCTTATGACCCTACCAAGTGACATTAATCATATGGAAAAAAATCAGTTTCTACAATATGAATTTCAACGATGACAAGGTATGTTTATTGGATGATATGGATCTGATAATCTATAATAATATTAAATACCTGACTAAACTCGATAGCACCATTATTATTGGCTCACAAAATTTTTCGTGATGTTGATATATGGAGATGGTCGATAGGAATGAATTTGTGCTTAGGTGAGAATCTTATGTGACCAACTTGGGCACATTTCACTCATTGGGGAAGAAGAGAGACTCACGTGATGTTTCCAAAATCCTTCATAAGAAAGAAACCAAGGATCCCTCAAACCTAGGGACATCGAATCCATTTTTCGAAGATCAAAGATAATGGGATTCGATCCAAAAAATCCTTTATGGTAGCACCAGTGATAATAGTTGTTAACGATGAAAATTCTAAATTTTCCTCATCTATCAATGCCAGATCACCAATTGAAAAAAAATAGTTGTCCATTACTAGGATGGGAGTGTAGATAGAAGGAAAATTGTACTAAGTTGAATATCATTACATTGATATTGGTCAAAGTGGAATACATGAAATTGTCCAACAAAACATGTCTCTCTTACATCTTATTAACAATACCTTTTCCAATATCCCAACTTATTTCTCTCAAGATATTTCACAAAACTATGTTGTAGGAAATGATATATGGCATATAAGCCCCTATTCCTGATTTTGTACAATTATTGTGATATTGCATAGCATTTGTTCCTTTAAACTTTGGAAAGAACCTATAATTCTTCCATATTTCAATTCACTTGTGATATAAATATTATAACAAAATTAAGAATCAAGAATCCACAAAATAATCTACTGCTACAATGACAATTAGAAGAGTGTTAATTTTCTTTGTTGTCGCAAAAACAATGATTATTATACCTTGAAAAGTTTCCGCTTTTCAGAGGAAGATCCAAGTAATTAAGATTCAATGTCTGTGTCATACCTAGAAAAAGACTAGCACAATCATTTTATGCAGTAGTTGTTCCACTTTTATTAATGGAAGAAGGTTTTTCAAGTTGTTGCAAAATTTTCATAGGACCTTGAGGTATGAGGCCCATGTTAGAGCCTTTTCCAACAATTGTAGACAACATTAAATTGGGTAGATCAAACAATACATGAGCCTCCTATAATAAAATGTATTGTTGGTGCATTCTGTTATTTGTTTCATCCTCAATCAGTTTTCATGCCAAGTTCATTAGTTTTATATATTGTAGAGAATAATAGGAAAATATTGAGGTTGAAAACAGGAACCAAAATGGGGATCTGAAATAAATTGTTGCTGAAAACCTAATACAAAAGACCCAACAAAACTATTTCAACAGTATGTATATTTCTCCAACATTTCCATTATTATTTGCAAAATGGATAAGATAATTGATCCAAGGTAGAACCTTCAACTGATTGCATAACTTTATTGTTAGTATTTCCTACTAGTTTCCTAGTTTTCAAGCAAAACTCATGTCCAGTTGCACTAGTAAATTGGTTTTCATAACTGAACTTATTTTTCTCTTTGTTATTCTATTTATTTATTTATTACACTTTCCTACTCTACTTGGAAAAATAAATCATTTCCTCAAGTATAAGAGTATTTCTAGTGTGTGTAACAAGATTACAATTATACTCATATTCAAGTTTCAAAACTATACCTCGATAAATGTCGGAACATGAGGGATCAACTGCATTGCTTGATATGGTTCCAAGAGATGTTGAAGGATGGAGTGGTATTGTGGCCTCATAACTATTTAGAACTAGGTTTTGATGGGATCTTTGTCTCCTTGGTTCTCTTGTCCGTTAGTAGCTATCACCATGCCCTCCTTTGTCATGCCATATAGATATCCTCCCTAATTTATCTCTTGAATGCATCAAGGATATGATGATAAATATTATAGAAATTCCTTGATATTAGGTTCTAATGTCTTCTCTCTGTCAATTTTTTTCCATGGTTATTTGATCTATCCTAGGTTTTTTTTTTTTATTCTTCTCATGGAATTGTTTTCTCTTCGATCACTTCCCAAGATGTAGATATTCTCCTGATTGTCGTCAATATTTTCTCCTCCTGAGATGCATAGATGTTTCAAACTAATGTTGAAAAAACATACTTCAAAACAATATAAATGAAATCAAATGAAAAATCGCCATAGGACATATCACTAGGATATAGAAACAACTGGATTCTATAAAGGCTCTGTATCACAATATTTCATGCATATATGTTCATGCGATCTTTCGTGAGAATATTACTAAAGTTTTAGTCCTTCAATGAGTTCTTGTAGTGAATGGAAAAGATGTGGGAAACTAAATCATGGAAATATAAAGAGAAAACAATTCAGAAAGAAAAAATGAAATTAAATCGCACATAAACCAATTAAAGGAAACCCAAAGTAAATCTCAAACACCTTAATATTTCATTCACAAATATATATCAATATGAACAATGACATAACATAATATATCCAAATGTTTGATCTACAAATGTATGTTACCTTATGAGATATCATTTAATCAATGAATACATAATATTTCAATGTATGAGGGAATTAAAGTATTTAAAACCGGAAATCAAACCTATGGACAATGATCAATTCATTAGTTTAGGTTTCATCAATTCCATGTGTTGTAATATTTCAATTGAAAACTAAGTGTTAATGTACTTTGAGAGATGAGTAAATCGTCAAACTAATGAATTCTAATCATTGTATCTTAACTCAAGAAACATGAAATGCAAAGATAAAATACTATTGAAGATAATCTTCAAATCATTCAATGAAGCATGAGTTAAACTCTTGCAATATGCTACTAACCTAACCTTGAAATTATTAGCGAGAAATGGAATTTGTAATCTAAGGTAAACACATAGAACTAATGGTGAATCCTTACACTTGCATTCATAATTTATATGTTAAGTATAACAAGTTTTTACGATGGTGTCAATTCATTAGTTTAGGTTTCATTAATTCCATGTATTGTAATATTTCAATTGAAAACTAAGTGTTAATGCACTTCGAGAGATGAGTAACTCGTCAAACTAATGAATTATAATTATTGTATCTTAACTCAAGAAACATGACATGCAAAGGTAAAATACTATTCAAGTTAATCTTCAAATCAGTCAACGAAGCATGAGTTAAACTCTTGCAATATGCTACTAACCTAACCTTGAAATTATTAGCGAGAAATGGAATTTGTAATCTAAGGTAAACACATAGAACTAATGGTGAATCCTTACACTTGCATTCATAATTTATATGTTAAGTATAACAAGTATTCACGGTGGTGTTGTACATTAGATTCAGATATCTTTTCAATCATCTCAACATATTCATTAATTCAGAGAAAAGTGTTAAAGATGATAATAAAACCAATTACCAGTCCTCTTGAGATATGTTCTCACAAAGGCTCGAAGTACACTCTTTCACATTAAGTTTTCATATACCTATAACAATGATTGATTCCGTTCTTAGAATATTCTGATAACTATGTCAAACCAAAGTCTATTAAATTGAATTGAAAAAAAAGAAAGGTAGCAAATAAAATGTCAAACTAAATGAGAAATTAATCAAACATTAGGATTTCTAAGTTTGAGACAAAATTTAGGCCTATGGTTGATACAATGATCTAAATCAAATTGAAATAATGATATAGATCACAATCAAATCACTACCGTGCATAACCAAACATAAATTTCAAACTAAGCTAACAAAATAAAATACAAACTAGCTTCATATTCTAGATTGGTGGGCCATTTCCAATCTAGTCAGTGAGTTATTTACTTACATTCATAATATTATGGAGAACACTCTATATCATAAAGTTCATTTGGAATTAACAAGTAAATATTTTGTTACAATATCACTCCAAACGTTGATGCAAATGTTGAAATATTAATTCAAAATTCCCCCAACAGTCCCCCTCTCCTCCCTCTTGGTTACATATTATTCATAAAATTCAATGGGAAGGATAGAATTGAATCCCCCAAACCCAAAACAAAAAATCAAATGAAATACGAGTTGCAAGAAATTTGGGAAAATTGGTTGCAAGACCAAATCTAGGCAAACCCAGATTAGAGAATCACTCTTATCTTCTCCATATTTCAATTTCTTATAATTCTTCTCACGCAATACTCATATTTTTGTGTCCCCCATAGAAGCCATGTTCCATACTTTCAAAATTTTCTTCATCACCTCAGGAATCGCACTAGAAGTTAAATGTTTCTAATTTGGCACATTTTTTACTGAAAACCCTTGACCAAGGCTGAAGAATTCCATGTTGGACCTGGGTGTGACATAATGAACAAGAAACCATGTCGAGGTTCATAGTGACAAAACCTAGGTGTCTGAATTCTGGCTGGAGATGCAGAAGTATGCCAACAAATGATTTCGCGTACTAGAAGTGAACTGGTGGTACATGGACATAACTAAGAAAAGAATCATTAGTAATATGTGTTCTATAAATTCAATCTAATCTATCAAAGGAAAAGTAAATCAACAAAAATGAATAAAATTAACCTCTTAAATATTGTTGCAGTCATTTGACTTCGAAAACATGAAAAAATATGGTAATAGGGGTAACAACTAGGTATATGGATGATGTAAGGATAGTCAAAGAGGGTATTTGATAATGTAAAATGTGTCAAAACCATGAGCCAATAGTAACATCACCTTTTGGAAAGAGACATGATTAGAGGATGGAGTCACCTTATTTAATCCCTCTACGCTCACACATGTGGATTTTTAGGAGGACATTGTCATGTCTTTTTTTTGTATCTTTATCTTATAATAATTTTGGGGGGTTTTCATAAGACCTATCCACGTTGTATCATGGATTTTAATTGTTTAAACTTTATGTGGTGTGATATTTTATAGTTCATTTCTTTTATATTTTCCATAGTAGAATTCATATTGAAATGGAATTTTGAATTCTTACATGGATTCATCTTCAGGACAACTAATTTCCTCACACATATAGAGGGAGTTCTACCTCATTGTAAATCATAACACAACTTGTGGAAAATTACTACTACTCTTCTATTATTTTCTTCTTTTTCACTATGGATGACTTATGCACCTATTTTAGGAAATGATTATTTGGATGCTTTCATGTTTTGATGGATGATTTTAATGGTTAGGGTTTCATTGTTCCTCATTGATTTACCTAGTAAGTGTTCTTTCTAAATATTTGTTGGTTTATTTCTTGAATGTATTACATGCTAATGTGTTTATCAAAGTGGTGATAGTGTCATACAATTGTCTTAGGTTGATGGATAGTTGGTATGTATTGTTGGTTGTCATTGATGTCAACTATTGGAGAGTGATATTGTAGATTTATGTCAACCCTTGGAGAAAGTCTGGTAGCGAATTTCGTTAGCACAAAGGTTTGGGTAATGGACCCAAGTTTGTTTGATGTAAATATGACTCATTATTGTCTTGTCATGGTTGATAATAAGTACAAATGGATGAACTCGAAAGTGGTCCCCTTATGGTGAAATCCTTCACGAGAAGACACTTTGTAGATTGAGTTATCCTAGAAGTATGGTTAGAGAACCCATGCTTATTTCTGGAATAATGAGATGAAGGTCAGTGAATTTTTTAGTGAAACTATCCTAGATGGATAGTTCTTTTCATTCCATTTCCGTTGGTATGTGGAACGTCACATAAATCCTCATGGTTAGAGAGTTATGGCCATGAGAAGTTGGAGAACCCAGGTTTGGAAAATGGACCCAAGTTTGTTTGATGTATAATGGTATGATTTTTGATATATTTGTAGGTAATACTATTCTATATGGATAGTACATGTCATTCTATTTCTTTGTTTATGTGGAACGTCACATAAATCCTCACGGTTTGAGAGTTATGGCCTTACAAAGTTGGTGGAACCTCATATGTCATCTAGAATCCCCAAAAGGTCAAAGTAGTCAAAGTGGTTTAAGATATTTTAGAAGGTAAATAATAAAGTGAAGTGATGAGCGTACTATAATTCAAAGTGAATACAAAATAAATTATTTAAATAATAAATTTAATGGATAAATTAGAAGTGGGTTAACCCTAAAATAAGGAAAGTGGGCAAAGTGACCTACAAGATGTTTTTAAGGAAGCTACTTGGAGAGTATAAATAAGAGGAAAGGCTCTCTCATTTTAGATAACACTTGAGCATATTGAATACCTATAGGTTTATGAGGTAACCAAAGGATATCTAAGATGAATTTATGAGGGAAGGTGAAGAAAAGAAGGTTGGAATTCAAGGAAGGATAAATTCTTTTGATGATGCTTTCTAAGGTATGTATTTTTTTTGTGAGTAAAAAAGTGGATCCTTAAATTAATTCCAGCTGAGAGCTTAAAAAAAACTTGCATCCTATCTACTTACAAAGATGCTTGCATCCTATCTGATTACAAATATGCATGCAACCTATCTACTTATAAATATGCCTGCAACCTATTTTCTTACAAAGATGCCCACATCCGATCTACTTACAAAAATGCCTTAAACTTATCGGCTTACAAAATTGCCTAAGATCAATGGAGTTGAATCAGAGGTTCTGATCTCCTTCGTGATATTGCAACTTCATGTCTTGGCCAGATTGTCGGTTCAGATCTTCCCGAGCACCAACAGTCCAAATCCACTTTCGTATTTCGCGATTTCATGGCTTGGGCGCCTGACAACTTCCTCCATGCTTCGAACTCCCGATAGTCAAGTTCCCGAAATATCCTCACATCCGATCCAAGGGACCAGATCGATGGTTTAGATATGCTCTAGCACGAACAATCTAGATCCGCTTTTGAGTTTCACAATTTCACATTTTGTGATTTCGTGACTTGGGGGTGTAGCTCCCTTCATGCTTCGAACTCCCAAAACTGGAGTTCCAAAAATTTTATCACGTCAGATCAATGGGATCATATCGACAGTTGATATCTCCTCTAGCACCGATGGCCTAGATCCGCTCTCTCCTATCACAATTTCATGAGTTGGGAAGACAACCCCCTCTATGCTCCAAAATTCTGAAACCTGATTTCCTGACATATGCTCATGTCAGATCTATGGGACCATATCAACAGTTGTGATATCCTTTAGCACTAATGGTCCAAATCCACCATCGCATCTTGCGATTTCACATTTCATGATTTCGCGACTTGGGCAGACAGCCCCCTCCATGCTCCAAACTCTCGAAACCTAAGTACCCAAGATTTTCTTGCATCAAATCAATGGGACCATAACAACAGTCTAGATCACCTCAAGCCTCGACGGTCCAGATCGACTTACGCTTGTCGTGACTTCGTGAATTTGGGAAACAACAACCTCCATGCTCCTGACTCCCGATTGTTGAGGTTCCTGAATCAACTGCCAAATTCTTCTCTTCTGCATTCACTTCTAAGCTTCTGATCATTTCTAACTTTGAGGAGATGCTAAGTTGAGGAAGGTGGAATCCTGTCCATATTAGGGCCATCCATATGAGAAAGCTCCTCACATTGGAGCCAAAGGGGAGAGCTTTGGGACTGCCTGGAATCATGGAGAATGATCTGCTGCATAAAATCAACCCCTGCATTGGCCAACCTGTCTGCAACTTTGTTTACACTTCATCAAATGTGTGAAGGGGTTAGAGTTAGAGAGGGTATGAGAAGAGCCTGGAAGATATAAAGAGAATTAAGGAGGTTCCAACTGGGTGTGATTTTCCCTGGATCTCGGCCATTCAGGATTTTTGTTTCCAAGTCTGTTATGATTTTGGAGTCTCCTTCAATGATCAGGTAGATGAGGTTTTGATCTAGTGCTAATTGCACCCCTCTGATAAGACCCCAAAGCTCTGTTGAATTGTTGGTATTGCATCCATGATTTTCTACGATGAGGCTTTGAATTTGGCCGATGTTGTTTCTTATGACTGCACCATATCCCGAGTGTCCTGGATTTTCTTTTGATGCGCCATCAAAGTTGACCTTGTGGAAGCCTTGCGGGGGGAGCCACTTAGAGGGACTAAGGAATTTTGAAAAAAGTGGGGGTTGTTGAGGAGGGTTGGAGTGTGAAAACGAGAAGTCCTAGGAGTTGAGGAGAAAGAGCTCACTTGGGTCAGTTGGGAAGTCGTCCTTCGTCCATGAATGAAATTGAAGAGTTCCTTGGAGATGTAGGAGGACTGTGTTCCAGAGAAGGATGAGAGGAGAAGGCTGGGAGTGAAAGATTATTTTTTTTCTCTCTTTCCATAGTTTCCAAAATCTGAAGCCTGGTAAGAGTTTCCAAATTCTATTCAGGATAGGAATTTCAAAGGGATCAGATCCCCATTCCCTGATGGTGCTTATTATGTTCTTTTTAACTCATCTAGTTTTTCTAAAGAACTGGGTGGCTTGGTTCCAGATGTTCTCACTGAGTGGAGATTTATTTAGGAGGTGGTCCATGGTTTCTTCCCAGAGATAGAAGAGTTGGTAGATCGAGGGGCCGATGAAGCCTTGTTTTTGAAGATTGTCCCAGGTTAAGATCTTGTTATGAGGTAGAATATAGAGGAAAGTAGAGATTTTGGGCTAGAGTTTTGATTTCCATATTGTTGTCCAGATGCTATCTTTCTAAAGGTTGTGGAATTTCTCCTAAAGAGTGTATCCCTCCTTGAGAGTGAAGCTTCCATGAGGTGTGTATTCCCATCCAAGAATGTCTTGGTCTATGATTTTTCAGATCTGCCTTTGGATTTTATCTTGTTTCCAGTGCTACAGGTCACAATCCATTGCATCTTGGAGTTCCTGATGAGTATATTTCTAGCTTCTCCAGGGAGAGATGTTAGGGGTATTTTTCCACAAATCTACCACTTTGAGAGTGGCCAGATATTGAATGTGATTTTCGTAGGATTGTAGATTTTCGTTCAGTAGTAGGGGTGGGATTTTCTTCCAAGAATCTGTCAAGAATAGGGCATTCTGGCCATTGTGGACTTCCCAGAAGGCATGTTCCTATATGAGTGGCTAGCTTTTCTAGGCCGCATTCCAGATGTTGGAGTCTTGGATTTGCCCCTGGATTTTTATGAGTTGATTTTGATGCATGTTTGGGGTGTATTTTCATTTCTAGAGTTTTTCCCAGATCTTTGTTCGTGTTTTGAGCCATCTCCACCAAATTATTGCTCCCATGGTGTTGTTTGATTTTCCAGGGCCCCAAAGGCCCATACCACTTGAGGATTTGGGCTTACAGACCTTGTCCCAGTTGACAAGGGCCCATTTTTTGTTTAGGTTGTGGCCATGCCATAGAAATTTTCTTTGCATATTCCTTATTTTCTTTATGGCATATTGGGGGGAAGCTAGGGATGAAAAGAGGTAAGCTGGGATGGCTTGGAGGAATGAATTTAAGAGAACCAATATGGATGGAAGGTTGAGGGAGAAAAAGTTCCAGTTGTTGAGATGATTGGTGATGGAGAGTAGGAGGGAGTCCCAGGAGATTTTTTTGGCTTCCGATTCAGAGAGAGGGAGTCCTAGGTAGTGAGCGAGAAGAGTTAAAACATGGGCATTCAGAAGTTGAGAAAGGTTTTGTTGGATTGCTACTAGATTATTAAAAAAGAAGAGCTGTGATTTGGCCAGATTAAAGGTGGTGTTAGAGGCTTTGCTGAAGTCGGAGAGGATGGAACTTAGTTTGATTGCTTCACATTGGGGGTGTTCATTAGAAATGTTTCATCGAAAAATTGGTTGTGGGAGGCTGGCGATTGTAATGCATGAAGAGGGAGGTCATGGAGGGATCCATTTTGAATTGAGGCATTCATATAGTGACCTAGACCTTCATCCATTATGAAAAAAAGAAAAGTGGAGAGAGGGTCGCCTTGCCTTATTCCTCTTGAGGGGGAGAAGGGTTGGGAGGGGACACCACTGATGAGGATCGAGAAATTTTTTGAGGAAATGAGGTTCATTATCCAGGAGATTCAATCCTTGTTGAAACCAAAAGTCGATAGGAGAGCTTTCATGTATTGCCAACTTAATTTGTCGAAATCTTTTGAAAGGTCAAGTTTTAGAATCATACTTGGAGTGTGGGTGCTCTTGAGCGAGTGACTGATTTCATTGAAAAGAATGACGATGTCCATGATTTTCATTCCTTCCACATATCCTGATTTCTCCTTGGAGATGATGAAGGGGAGAATTGGTTTTAGCCTAAGAGCTATAACCTTGGAGATGATTATGTAGATCACATTGCAAAGAGCTGTGGGTTTGAATTTCTTTGGATTTGTGACCCTTTCTTCTTTGGGAATTAGAGTGAGGAAAGTGGAATTTAGTGTTGGAAGAAATTTTCCTAAGATGCAAGATTCCTCCACCAGATGCCACATTTCCTCCCTTAACATAGGCCAACAAAAGTGGAAGAAGGTTGTTGTGAAACCATCTTGACCTGGAGATTTTCCTGTGGGTAGCTATTGAATGGCTTGATCCACTTCATCTTGCATTATCGACGTCTTGAGAGCCTCATTCTGTTCTTGGGTGATTATAATTGGGATATTTTGGGTCACCCACTCTATTACTGAGGTGTGGTCCACATTGGGTTCTGAGAGGAGATCCTTGTAGAAATATGTCATCTCGTGTGTTATTTCCTGATGAGTTAACATGGTTTTGCCTTGCCATTCATCCCACTTTGTGATATGATTGATGAGGCATCTGTGGATCATGGAATGGTGGAAGAATTTGGTGTTTTTATCTCCCTCTTTGAGCCATTGAACCCGAGATTTCTGTCTCCACAGGATCTCTTCATGCTTGTGTCTTTCTTCTAGTTTCCTTTTGAGTTAATTGTCCTCTAGCTCTTGAGTGATTGTATATCCTGCCTGAATGATTTGTCCCTGAAGGTTCTCTAGTTTTTGTTCCATAATTTTCCTTTCCTGGAAAATGTTCCTAAGGACCTCCTTGTTCCATTTGTGTACCTGTTGTTTGAAATGTTTGATTTTTTTTGGAAGAAATACATTTTTGTGCCTTTGTGAGTTTCCGAAGTGCTACACCAATGGCGGGATAGCTCCTAGAAATCTGGATGGGAGAGAAAAAATTTCTCAAATCTGAAGGGTTTAAGCTTTGGGGTAGCAATAGTGTAAACCCAGAGCTGAACCATCCAATGGTTAGAGCCTGCCTTCAGGAGGATGCTGGAATCTACTATGGGGACTTATAGAAGGAGATTTTCTGGGATGATGAAGTGATCAAGCCTACATGTTGTTTCTTGGAGCTGATCTTTTGTTAGTCCAGGTGTAGGTGTCGTTACCATTCTCAATATCTACCGATCTGAGGTTTTCTATGAGTTCCTAGAATTTTGCATTGTCCTGATCCAAGTGCTTTTTCCCCCCTCATTTCTCCTCCAATGTGAGAATCATGTTTAAGTCTCCCCCTATTATCCATCACTTTCCTTCTGCTAAAGAGCATAGGTAAGATAGGCTCTGAAGAAAGAGTTATTTTTCTTGGTTGTTCTGGGGTACATAGGAATTTGTGATCATTCCCTCCTTGTCTGAACCAATGGCTCTGTAGTGCGTTGTGATGGTTCATGGGGTGGAGAGGCCTTGATTGAGGATGACTATAGTGGGATTCCATAGGATGGCTAGGACTCCTGAAGCCCCTTTGGATTCTATTTTATAGGATTCGCAGTTGTGCCAACATCTTATGATGATATCTTCTGTAGTTTGCCCTGCACATTTTGTCTCTTGTATCAGGAATATATCAGGGTCTTCCATTTTGATGCAGTTTTGAAGAGTCCTTTGTTTGGATCTTCCATTTAGGCCTATGATATTCAAGGTGAGGATATTCATTATTAACAATTTGGTGGGTAGGAAAAGGAGATCTCCGAGTGCCTGTGGATCTGTCCTGAGTTGATCATGTAATTTCCCGTCTCCTTTATTAGCTAATGAGCCGATTTTTTGCCCCTTCGTTTGTTGTAATTTGGTTGTTTTCTTAGATCTTGGTTTTGTTCTGTGTTGATCCACAACCTAGATGTATCCCCTGCTGATGAGTCCATAAATACTTTGTGAAATTTCCTCAGCTGGTCCTTTGGTAAGGTTTGGAGATCCTTCTTGTTAGGTTCTTCCTCTAACCTATCTAGGTCGATTTCTGATAGGTCCTGCTCATCCATTGCCATGGTTGTGTCTTCCTCTCTTTTTGGCTCTTTCCCTGAAGCTAGATGAGTGTGTAGATTTTCTTGGTTTACTAGGGTTTGATGTCCTTGTGTCGACTCATCTTCCTTGTTCTTGTTGGGTTCGTTTCTCATGATATTATGGGGGATTTCCACCTCTTCTACCTCTGGGAGGTGTTTCAGGGCTTCAAAAGAGTTATTATTTGGGTTCTTTCTTCCATTGTTGGTTGTGGGATTCTTCTACGCTTTTCTTATTCAATTTTGAACCTGAGTAAATCCTTCCTTTAGTTTCTCTTCACTTCCCTCTTGGGGATGGCATTCAGAGGGAAGTCTCTAAAAAGGTGTCCATGTTCATGGCATTTTCGACATCTGAAAGGGATGTGTTCATAGTCTATGGTTTGGGCCCATTCCTCATCTTGGTATTCTAAAGTAACTATTCCCAACAGAGCTTTGGAGATGTTCATGTAGAAACATATCCTAGCATAAGAGGTGTATTTTCTTTGCTTAGTAGCTTTGAAAGATTTGAGATGCCTAGTAAAATTTCCTCTAACCAGAACTCTTGGGGCAGGGAGTAGAGGAGAATACATACCGATGCATATGTGGAGTTTTCCTTTTCTAGGCAAAAGCAGTCTGTCCATAAATGTAGGTAGAGGCTAGCCGAGTTGTAGAAGTATGGCCCCCCTTAAATGATCCTTTCCTTGTCCTCCAGGTTGTAGAATATTATTGTAAAGAAACCTTTGGATCTCAGCTGAATCTCATAGGCTCCCTTGGGGTTCCACCATGCCTTTATCCAACAAAATAGGTCCTTTTCTGAGGGCCAGAGACCTAGACATTTTCCTATGAGGGCATGTTCTCGCATGAACTGTGTATTCTCCCCTATGCTAGTGGTTTTGATGACATACCTAGATGCAATCGGGGCTTGGGGGATACATTTATCAGGTATCCAGACCCGAGCTACTTTTGGATGCGAGCACTCAGCATCCGTGTTCGATTCCTTGCTTATATCCATCTCTTCTTGCATATATTGATCTCATAAGTTCAATGGAGGCTGAAAGGAAGTTCGGGTTTCTCGTGAGTTCTTCAGATCATTGGCAACGATGTTTCGGTAGGATGGGGCCTTCAACCCCACGTCTATGCCCATTCTTTTGAGTTGGTCAGTGCAGCAGGGATGAGACAGTCAACACGCTCCTAGGGAATCAGAGAAGGTCTGGGTAGGCAATATTCGAGAGCATGAAGAAACCCTAAAGTTGCATATCCTCCATTGGAAACACAGGTCCACGCTTTCTAAGGTATGTTATTTACAGGTCATCTCACCATTTTCGCAATAAATTTGGTTTTAGAATGATTCATATTGTGAAATCGATATTCCATTAAGGAAAAATATCCAAGTATATTTGGTAAAACATTCATCTTTTGGTTCGTTGCATTTTTGGAGTTACACTCCGTGGAAAATAGGGTTTGTGTCTAGTCCCGAAACTAGTATAAAAAAAGGTGTTTCAGGTGAAAACGTCATAACTTCTTCATAATAGATCCAAATTCAGTAAGACCAAATGTGTTGGTTAGAGTACAGTATTTATTATGTTTTATAACAGTTTTAGATTGATTCAACAAACTTTTTGTGCAGGGAACGCTTTACAAATTCGCTCTCTAAATTAAGCCATAATTCAACAAGGTATGCCTTTTTTTCTATAACTCCTTTTCTAAGAGGTTCCAAGTAGTGACACCTGGGGGAATTGCATAAAACACAATGAGTAAAATTGTGTATTAGTTTTATATATTTATTCATTACATTTACAAAGTTACGGTTATTTCAAGTTAGGTTTTTTGACTAATCCAAAACTAGTCATGTGAGACTAAAGAAAAGTTTGATGAAATTTATATTCTCTTATTGTTAAAGTGAAGGAAGGTTTGAAGGTATGTGATCAGATACACTAGGTCTATTACAAAGTTCAAATCACATTTGGATGATGAAAATGATGAGGGAATTTGGTTGAGGTACATGTTGGGTACATGGTTGAGACAAGTAGTTGATGAGTTCGCACATACATGAGGTGTATAGTTAATGATGTTGGTACATATTGATGAGTCATAGTTGATGAGTATTTGATACATGGTTTGTACATACTTGGTACATGGTTGGAGGAACTTGTTAGTAGTATTGTTGACACATGGTTTATGGATGATGTAGTATACTTGTATTATTAGAAGCACATATTGATCTTGGTGATGATTATGAGTTGTTGTGTTATACTTGGTTGATGCACATATTTGAGATCTATCTTGGTGATTGATCTTGGTGAGTAGATATGATTTGGTTGATAACATTGATGAGACAGGTTGTTGTGATAAGTTGTTTGGACAAGTTGTTGGGGCAGGTTGTTGTGACGGGTTATTTGTATAGATTTGGTGCATGGTTGATGCACTTTCTCATGGTACAGGTTGAGGTACAGGTTGGTGCATGGTTGATGCAGTTATTTATGGTATAGGTTGATTATAGGTTGAGGTACAGGTTGATGCATGGTTTATGCATGGTTCAGGTTATTGGTACAGGTTTACAACAATATATATCACCGTGATAGTGGTTCCATCATTCTACTTATATGTCAGGGTGGTTGGACGGGGAAAGGAAAGGTGGTTGTAGCCAGAGAACATAGGGGGTTGTAGCCTCCTTTTGGTTGTAGCCATAGAATTGGGGAGTTGGATCTTCCCTCAGGTTGTAGCCTAAGAAAATAGGGGGTTGGATCCTCCTTCCAGTTGCAGCTCAAAAACAAAGGAGGTAGGTACTTCCAATGAATGTAATTCTTCAAGACATATAAGATAAATCATTATGTGGTTTTATCCTTCTTTGGGTTTCCATGTAAAACACTTGTGTACTATGTATGTGTATGATTGTTCATTTGTTCATTGCTTATTTACTCTGTAGTTATTGGATGATAATGATACATTGATATAATACTTGTATTATATGGTTAAAAATAATTAAATTTATCTATTATTGATTCACCCCCCTTCTTAGTAATCCAACAATTGGTTTCATAGAAGGTTCCTTCAGGAAACAGTTTAACCACTGGAAGGAGATCATTGATTATTCCAAGAATCGAGTACCAATGTTTAATGGTCATAATTGTTTTAAGTATGAGATGTGGAGCATAAGGACAAAATTATTTTTACATGCACAAGGACATTATATTTGGCTATCAGTTGGTGCAGGATATGATAGTTCAAAAAGGGAAAAGACTGTAGCCAAGAAAGATTTGAGGAAAAATAACAAAATAGCAATGGATTTCATCTGGGAAGGATTACCTAATCCGGTAAGAGAAAAGATTGGTAAATGTTCATCAACAAAAGAACTTTGGGATAAGTTACATGACATATATTCTTCACCCATCACAGATTCATAAAATGTCAAAGAAGATGCATATACAAATCAAGAAGAATTATGTGCACCGTGTCAAGAAGATTCAAAAGATGAAGAGTACATAATCACCAGAGGTATGTTGTTTTGTTTTAATTGTGAAAAACATGGACATCTTGAAATAGAATTCCATGAAGGAAATGAGACAGAAAAAATAATTGAAAAGGAAGACAATTATAAAGAAGAATTGATTAGTTCTTTAGATGAACTAAGAGAAGAGAAAAAATCACTCAAGAAATAATTGATGAAACAAAAGGAAAGTGTTCACATTTTTTAAGAATCCCAACAAGTCATCGAGAACTTAAGAACTCAGCTAGAAGAAGCCAAAAAAATGGAAGAAAATCTTGAATATCAAAAGCAGTGTTTGGAAACCAACATAGAAGCACAAAAGGAAGCAGAAATGAGAGAGAATATATTGACAGATCATCTTAAGAAAATAACTAACGATCTAAACCAGCTTGATGCATAGTTTGGTCAACAAGAGAAAGGATTTGAAGAATAAATAATCACATTAAAAATTCAGCTTGAAGAAGCAAAAAGAACAAAAGAAGTCATGAAGTCTCAAATAATGAAGAAAGAAGAAGAGGTTGAGAAGCTTGAAGAAGAAGTTGCCACATTGAAAAGTAAAATATTCAAGCTTAACAAGAATGTTGAAGAGACAGAAACATCCACATCAGTTATAGAGAATGAAGAGAAGCACTCTAGGTTGCTAGAAAAGAAGAATGAAGAAAATAGAAAGAGTTATGAAGAAGTACTCAAAGGAAGGAATCATGTTCAACCAGAATCTAAGAAAACTATTGAATATACATCTTCAAGAAGACCATCCATGTTCAAGCCACAAAGAAGCTTCAATCATGATCATGATCTGTCAAGGCAAAAATTTAGAAGGACTATGCCACAAAGAAGATCATTCACTCCTAGGTATGCAAATTTATTTTATGGTAATTGTTTTAATTGTATTAACTTTTGACATAAGGTTGAAGATTGTAGGGATTATAAAAGAGATGTTCAAGCAAGAAGTGCCTATGTGGTCACACGTAACATTGAGTGTTACAAATGTCATAACAATGGGCACATAGCCAGTGATTGTAGAAGCATGATCGATACTTCCATGAAAGATAATACTGATATCAGTTATAAGAAAGTATGGATAAGAAAATATGAAGAAGAGGTGAAAAAATACCAGGTACTAGAGATCGCAATATTGACAATAAAACGATATGAAGAAAATTCTACAGAGAAAAGGAAATATGTCAGATATAGAAAGGTTTGGAAAATAACTGAAAGAAAGGAAGGACAAGTAAATAAGGAACATGTTCAAGAGATTGTACTTTCAGGCATTGTAGTGAAATATGAATCCACGGACAGAAAGAAAGAAGTCAGAGCTCAGAGAGATAATGAATCTACCAATGAAGATGATGATGAATATACCAATGAAGATGATGATGAATACACATCAGAGCAGGAATTGTTCTGATCCATCCAGGTTAGAGAATCCTGTTGGTAGCCAAATCACATTTTTCATTGTCTCATAAGCTACCTACACCAATGTTTCACAAACATTGATTTTTCGTCGCAATTTTCAAATGAATGATGCTTTTATTCTTTGAGCCTTTTTGCACGCCTATCTTCGTTTTGTTTTCACGAATGTAAGTGTGAAAACTTAGTTCTTCAAAGTCACATTAGAATCATTGTTTGAACTGTTTTCATCCTTCTGATTGATATGCCCTTTGCGCTTACATCTCACTTATCATTACCTAGCTGGAAAATCTTTCGATCTGTACTCATTACTCATGCTTCAATTTATTATGTGGCTTGGTTTCATTGAGTTTGCAATACATTTGGATTTGTATTCATTTAACCTTTGGTTTCATAAGATACATGGGTGTTATGATTAAATGATTTATGGCTTAAAACTATGGTGTAATATTGATTATGCGCGTTGGTTTACAATTCACCATTGGTTTCATTGGTCGGCTAATTCACATAATGGTCAAACTATTCTATGATGGGTTGAATAGATATGAAATTGGTGGTGGTACTATTGGCAATAACTATCATGCCTGGCCAGAGATAACCTCCAACCCCCTCGCACACTTTGCATCAATGCCTACCTCCTTACCAGGGTTATCTTTGTTGATTTTTGGGAAAATCTCTTAGCCTAATCTGTTCAAACC